>OENT01000076.1:0-240738 GCA_900239685.1 Rotaria macrura | reverse complement strand
TAAAATAAAAAGATAGTGATTGTTATGGGGGGTTGAAAAAATACCTAAAAATAACTATTTTATTATAAACTCTAGGCGAGGCTAGGCGAGGCGGTGACGAGTCGGAGTCTGAGAAGGCGAGGCGAGGCGAGGCAACAATGAGCAACTCGCCAATATGACGAGGCGGTGACGAGTCGCTTTTTTGATTGACTCGCGGATCTCTGATTTGAAATTACCATTGGAAATTAGCTTGATACATTTTTCTCCCAAAGAACAGTTCAAGTTCTTTGTACAGATTGAATCAATAAGGAGCACAAAATTCTGCATCAATTGAGTTTAAATCAAGGGAGAAACAGCTGATTATTGATTAGATATGATTATCAGTGATTAATGTTGATTAGGAGTGATTAGGTAATCACTCCTAATCACTGCTAGTATTGAGTAGGAGTGATTACCTAATCACTCCTAATCAACACTAATCACTGATAATCATATCTAATCAATAATCAGCTGTTTCCCCCTTGGTTTAAATCCTTTGCTTTTCGCATCGATTTTGATCAGCACTGATAGACAAAAATTGATAGATATCAATAGAACATAGATATTCACAGTTGGAAACTTCATAAAGTGTTAGTGCTTTGAAATTTGCGTCAATCAGCAAAATCTATTTGAAAAACGATAACGACAATTTTGTAGAACAACGAATTCTCTAACGAATGACCTGAGAAAGTAATTTGAAAACGATTCTAACTGCCTGAAAATTAGAAAACAAAATCAGCCCATTAACTATGAAGCACCAGTTACAACAAAAATATCGAAAAGACTATGCATACTCATGGAAAACACGCAATATACATGTACTATATAGTCACTATCGTATTTTAATTCAAGATCTCTGTCAAAGAAAAATTCATCATGTTGAAGAGACGAGTTTAGATGCTTCGAAGAGTATACATCTACTATGATGTTTATAAACATAGTGAAAGAACTTAAGTCAAATAACTTTTAATCGACTGTGTTACGAAATTCAAGAAAATTCTCGTCATTGTTGATTCCACTACTGGCTTGTCATTTACTTCGATTGATAGACCATAGATATAGTATATATAGATGATGCTCAACTATAGAGACTGTATTGTTAATGCTCTTCATCACCAACACCTAGCATTGACTTGTCCCTAGGCCACTACTTCGAATGATAGCCATATGATGACCATCATTATTTTGATTAATAAAATCGAGCATTATCAGTTGGATAAAAAATGTATTCTTCGATAAAATATGAGTTAAGCGTAACTGCTCTGCAAAATATGACACCTGTTTGGTTTCGATTTACTAAGCTACAGAATGTTCTTTAAAATGACAGCAGAAACAAACATTGTCAGTCGTCATTAGTGTTTGTTTTTTTGTAACTAAAACATCGACTGCGTCAATTGACATAATAGTTAACTTCTTGGAGAAAGTTAGGGTAAACAAATATTCAGAGAAAATTAGAGTTAAAAGATTTATTGCCTATATTTTACTATACTATGTAAAAATGCGATGCTTATTTAATATTTATTGTTTGCTTTTCTTGCTTTCAATTCCAGTGACGTGATCATCGATTTTTCAATCGTGAGATTGGTAAATTTTTTCATCGAGTCTCTCTGCATTATGTACGAAACACACACTTACATCACATTCGATAAGAAAACGAAATGAATTATTCTTTTTTTTTTTGAAGAATCACCATGACAGCAAAGAATCTAGTAGTAAATCTGACGTCTATTCATTTTTATTAATCGATTTATGATGTCATGCACTTTTAAAGTTAAATAGAATTTTATTTTGTTCCATTAGAAACATGAGAAAAATTTCGTTTTGCGGGAAAACTTGTACATAAAATGTATTAGTTCGATTCCTATTTTTCTTTCGTCAATATGATATTAATCGTTTAGTTTTATCATGTCATCAAAGACAAGAACATCACAGAGAAAATCAGCTATCAAATCCAATGTATTTAAATCATACGAAGATTGTTTAAAGAAAGGAATTGCCAACGTAAAAAACTATGGTTCAGATTTTATCGATGGTTTCATTGTCAAACGATATGTATATCCACCGTATTCATGGAATAGTCATCAATTAATATCAGATGATAAAAAAGTAAATAAACAAGAAAAAATTGAAAAATCCACTCGAACATTGAAGAAAAACATTCCAATGAGATCAATTTCAAAAAAAAACAAATCAAATACTTGCCGACGTTCGAAATCATACTCAAAAAAATTTCAACGATCAAAATCGAAAAAACGTTAGAAATATATATAATTGAATTTTATTTCGTTATATATAAATACTTTTTATATCATATATATCAATCGTTTGAATTGAATATTCATCTGGACCAAGGATTTCATGTGTCTGTTGCGTCTATTTAGCCCCATTTGAATATTGATGATATTATATCTTGAGCATCGTCTTGATTTGGCTCTAGATACTTTCTTGAAACTGGATAATACTCAAAGACCGCATACATTTTTTTCATAAGTTTACGGCACTGAGCCGCTGTTGAGCATCGATATAGAAGTTTTTGAAATACAGCTGCATCGTTAATTACTTCATCCCAACCGGGCTCATTTGGTACTTCCCATACATGATTATCAATTTTGATTCTTTGCATAGTCGGCCGAGTTATAGCCATCTCAACCAGTAATAACAATAATATTGATGAGAGAAAATAGGAGTTCATATGTAAATAAAGAATTAATTTTATGAATCAATAGACGAAAATAACAATATTTCTACGATTAGAAAGTAAGTTTACTAATAAACATTTACTTGAACAGGATTAATAGCGTTCTATTGAATGAGTCGAAACACTTTCAGCTTTAAACAACTAGTTCCATTTATACTACGAGCCCTCCTACTGGCTTTTTTTCCTTTCCAAATCAATGTTTTTGTCAATCGAATTAATGTCCTCACATTGCTCTATTTTTCTTACGCAGAAACACTTCATCAAAGCGAGCATACGTTCGTGTATTTTAAGTGTAATTAGAACTGTTTGCTTGACAATGAGTCATGTTTTCTATAGAGATACAGATCAAATATGTACCGTACGATGTTTCTAACATACACAAACGAACGATCATGGCTCAGTGATTTTAATTAATATATATGTCATGACTTTATCACTCTTGAGAGAGAGAGAGAGCAATGAAAGACTTGAAATGTCAGAACTAGAAAGTGTATTTTAATATTGTAGCATGCCTTTATTTTTCGGGGCATGCATCGATGTATTAAATTTTATGGTTAAAAGGTACTATGTTTCTGACACTTCAGTTTCAAAAGAGTGAAATTATTCGATCGAACCGAAATGAATAAGAAAGATTTCAAGTAAAATCAAGACTTTTGTATAGCTAACACTATAGCCAATTTATTGATCAAAGTAAGTGAGATATTTATTATCTATTAATAAAACTGCTAAAACAAAATAAAGTGGAGCAGAAGATTTTATTCCGGTTCAAAGATTTAATTAGTGAAAGAAATATGTTTGAACTTTCTACTTAATCAATACTATTCATTAGTGACATAAACGTTTTTAGTATGAACGAATTATCGAAAACTTGACACTTGATATTGAATCAATTCATGAAATCGATAGTGAAAGACTGATTATGACTACTATCTTTACAACAAACAAGTGCTTAAAATTCATTCAATATCTCACGTAATCAAATCAAACTAATTAAATCAGAAATTGAAAGTTACCATTACCAAAAAACTAAACTAAACAAGTAGCTGACAATAGGAGAATTTTCTCGTTCATTCTTTACGATAACTTCTAGAAATGACTACTTGTGACTTTCATTTGATAACGTTACGAGTTTTCGGATTGCTCACGTAACTCGATGCTTCGTTCACTAAGATACAGTTTTTTTGTGTCAATTACGAATTTGACTTTGTTTTCTTTAAAACAATATGGTTTTAACTTCGAAAATCGAGTTCCAAAATGTTCCAAAGTGGTATTTAGAATTTCCTAACAGAAAATATTTAAAAAATGTCCTGAGTGACAGACAATTCCATGCGACATTTGATTATCTACAAAACGGTTTATGTACGTTCAGCATCCATCCCACAAGAGCGACCTCAAAGTTCTTCGGCATGGTCTAACTTACTGTACAGTTAATGAGTTCCTACTTCGATGTATCAAC
Source organism: Rotaria macrura (assembly GCA_900239685.1). Classification (NCBI taxonomy): domain Eukaryota; kingdom Metazoa; phylum Rotifera; class Eurotatoria; order Philodinida; family Philodinidae; genus Rotaria; species Rotaria macrura. The sequence continues at coordinate 236,566 of OENT01000076.1, read as the reverse complement.
TTCAGTTTTTATAGAACGATCTATTTGCGCAATGATCAATATATATATATGAAAATTAAATATTTCTAAACACGTTAAGAAACTCAAATTCGGTCGACAAAAAATAGTGTCATGCGGTAACTTTTAGGGAAACGCTTATTAGAAGTCCAAGACTTCAGTCAAGCTAGATTCTTCTTGCATCATAATTAGAATCTGATAAATGGCATTGAATGACCTTACTCGCAGTCATGTCTTTTTAGATAATTGAAAAACAATCGGGTAGTTACCAGTTAATTTTCAAATTCAAAAATTAATCAATTGACAATATTCGATCGAATGAAAGTCATAATTCGTCGTTTTAAGACGTTACCACGAAAGAGTAGCAAATAACTTCTCTTCTCCCTAAACTAAATATAATAAAATTATCATAAAGTATCAGACTGCTTGAATTTTCAGTCATCCAGTTTTTATCTCAATAATTTAATAATTCAATTTTTCAATATATTATTCTTAGGTTTTAGGCGGAAGACAACCTCAATTTCATTCTACTATTGTTTCTTCTAGTATCAATCGAGTTAATTAAATAGACATAGTCTTACGATGGATAATAATCAAATTAACCTTCTACAGTGCAAGTAATATGAATTTAAGTGAAATGTTAAGAACTTTGAGACGAATCTTTCTAAACTTTGATGTCCTAAATTCATGGATCAAAATTTCTGTCTGGTTTGTAACGAACAAAACATTATAGGAACACTTACATGAAGGACGCAGGCATTCAGTCTCTTCATGCACGAATAGTTTTGATCAATTCTTACTCATTGTGACTCATGAGAACAAACTATTGAATATGCATAAAAAACTCTATTCAGTGTTTTTAGAAAAATCAAAAAAAAACACTTAATACGGCTCATCATAAAATATTAAATTTTGATCGATAAAAGTTTTTTGAAGTTTTATTTTATTTCAAGAGATCGTCGGGAATTTCTGCGCAGTCTATACACCTACTGAAATAGGAAGGCAACAACCATTAAGAACAGTTTGTAGATTCGACCCAATAAAAAAATATTAATTACACTGAGAGAAAAATCAGATCTAGGTAAACACAGAAATACGACAGACTTAATGTCATTTTTTTTTGAATATATGAATCTGTTTTGCGAACTCAATAAACTTATTCAATTGGAGAAAAGAATTTTAAAATATTGAATTTTCAATCATGTTTGACGCATCATTTAAGAATCAACGTATCGATTAATGAAGTCAACTTGGTTCGATGGCCTAAAATCTCATTAATGGAAAACAAAATTAATTTGCTACCTACGTTTTGATATTTATTCTATTCAGATGACACACATCAATAGTTTCATTTATTTCTAAAGAATAGTTTTGGACAGAAAATGTTTGAGTATGTATTTCTGTTTTCAATTGTTCTGCACTCTTCTATATCGAAACTATTAGTCTTATAAGGTCCCTGCTCAATAAGAACGCACTTCATTTAAAATCAATTCACAAACTTTGAATACCCACTATGTATTACTTAAATATTGTATTTTGATTTTGTCAAGAAACAATACAGCTCTTGACAATAAAGAAAAGATATCGAGTAGCAAATAATCTTACTATGAAATAATTTACAGTGTTTTATAATAGTTAATTGTATTTCAGAGAAGATGAAATGAAGATCAACTTTAGAGTATGACTAGCACAATAGAATAGACTATAATGAGATAATCACATAGGCGTCGTTGATGAAAAAATTATTTTTTGAAAACCAATTAGCAGGAAAAAAATTGACAAACTATGGGAGAAATAAAGCCTTTCATGCAAATATTTTCATATGTTGAAATAATCTTAAGCATTAGTAATGACACGAGCTAGATACCTGTCAATATTGATCATTTTACAGGTCGTTTAGAACTCATTAATCAAACAAGAGCCATATCATGATTTCATTAAAATACTGGAAATAGAATTCGAACGACGTCATTTTTTTCATTGTCAAGAGTTTCTTGTGAGTATTTGAGTAGTACGACTTGAATAAGGGAATGTTTGAAATTCTTACAAAAGTTAGATTAGCAATGATATGAACTTCTCATTTCAGTATGCATGTGCAATAGAAAAATATTGACTTTAACTATATTTTTAATTGTATGTCACTACTTTGAAAATCATGCTATTGAATCAGTGAATCAAATATGATTTTGATATCAACTAGTAATCTTATTTAATCAACTATTGATATGTTTTTTAATGAACAACACACTTTTATGATTCGTAGGCGTAAAAAGCAAATATCCTATTGAGTGTTTGCCATGAACATACAATTATACGACAAAAAAGAGAACACTATATACTCATGAAGTCAGGAAAGTTCAAATAGACACCATATACTAATAATAGTATATTGAAAAACTATTTGATGTTAACATTCATTATTATATTGAATACTATTTAACTTCTGTACCATATTAGCCACACTACAAAAGTCGATAAAAGTATTCTCACCACTAAAGTATCGTATGAGGTTTGAATAATGTCGAATCGCAGTATTTATTTCAGCAAACTTAAAAATTCATGACAGAATTATTATTTGAATAATATTCTCATGATTCATAAGCTATTAAATAACGTTCAATATGGTTTCAATGAGCTTACACTGATGGTCTTCTAGAACTGTACACCTATGGATTCGCATGGTAATAACTATTCTTAGTCGAGTAAGCACTAGAAAATCGTGTAAGTTACACGGTGTAACTTACAATTCTTGATCTGTGTTTTAACATACAGTTCTACATATTAAAAACTATTAGTTTCTTCATCGAAACCTTTTCTACGTAGCTAGTAGTAAATTTGCCAATTGCTTACAACTTTAGTTGAGTACAATCTATTTTTTATTTCAATATCAGATTTAGTTCATATCTGTCTAGTTGGTATGAAACTTTGATGCAACATCTTCATAAGATGTTGTGGTTTTCTTCTTTTTGAGTTTCAAAATCTCTTTTAAACCAATATTCGAACGATTTTTAGAATTCAATATTTTCTACTTGATCAATCTAAAATAATAATTTCTAAAACTGTTTTTCTTCATGTACTATTTTTTCTATCGATAGTTTTCTTGCTTCAGTTGCTTTTGATTTTAAAAATTAAAACATTTTCATTTTGAATCCTTATATTTATCATCTTTTTTTTTGATCATATCTACTAGAAAAAATAATATGCATCATATTCTTCGATCTGTTTTTTATCTATGTCAACTATTTCAATCCTGAAACTATATTTAATTCAACGACAGAAATTGAGAATATCATGATTATAGTTGAATCATTAATTATTTATTTTTCAATGCTTTGCAAGATATTAAGAGTACAGACTATTCTCTTTTTTTGTATGCTACGCCTAAAATTACAACTACAGGAGCAATGGACGAACTTTCTCAAAATTTACTGTGTTCCTTGCTGAGAAATGATTCGAATACTGTTGCGCTGTGAGAGGATAAGAGACGTAATCTAGGATTTAGCTCTAACAATCAAATACTTGGCTGTTTGTGATTTTTATTCTTACTAAATTCATGGTAATAAAATCAAGTATTGAAGTGATTCAAATTTACTTCTACAAATATGTTTCGTCAAATAGACAACCGTTGATGAATCAAATACAAATTAATATCCAATTCCAAATATATATATATATATATATATCAGTAAAGAAATGAATTCCACTTCAATTCAATCTACTTTGAAACTAAATTGAATAATACTAATGAAATGATTAAATTTTTGTCGTATGACTTGACAGTACCCATTTGAAAATTAGATGAATCAAGAATACAAAGAGCAATGGATGTACCGGATTCAACAATCATAAGAAAAGACATGAAGCTGTTTGGTTTCCAATAGAAAGTAAAATAAAATCATTATAAAAACTAATGATTTCATCCAACAAGTCATTGAAATAACAGACACTCCTTTGTTGTCTCTTTGAGTCAATAAAAATTGCACAGCGTTCTATGTTTGTTTTGTCAAATTTATTGAATTGTTTCTTTCCTTCATGTAAGTTCGGGGCAAAATAGCAAAATTGTTGAGATACAATCACATCTTGCTTGAAATATCCATCTACTAGATTCTACTGACCTATCATCTTTCACGTATATACAACATGCTCTAATTGAAAACAAGTGACGCAACGAGGAATTATACAGTCATATAATAATGATATGAATTGGAAAGAGAAAACCAACGCACAGCTTCGAAGATTCAATCATTTCGAATAGATATAATCTTATATTCAGAATTGAAACTTTAAGTTCAGAAAATTTGATGAATGATACGCTAAACAAAAGAACAGATTCGTACTGCTAAAATGTCCGATCATATAATTCTCAAATCCAAGTAAAATTGTATTTTTTCATAGATGTATTACTTTTATAAGTCAATTCACCAATCTAAACAATAATATTAACTGGTTATATGTTTTCTCATCGACATAATTTTAATTTTATGACCATTTCATTTTTGTTTATGCTCTTCATATTGATGTCATAGATGATAGCTGCACAAAATGCAATGCAAATGTTTTGACAAAATGTCCGAATCTATTTAATCGACTCGGTGATTTTCCAATCAATCATTTATCTATCTCAAAAGATAAATCTGAAAACACGTTTTGTGATCATCCGTGTAGTATAAAAATGACTATTTGTAATCATGTATCATAAATTAAATGCACTCATGATACTTATACTGAAATATGAGATTTAATGCCCACGAAAAAAAGTTGAATTTTGCACGCAGTTCATTCTTCGAACTTTTCAAATAGAAAAACCGTGAAGAATGGATCTTCAATTTTTACCGAAGTGGATATCGATAGAGTTTTTCAAATGCTACATTTTGAATTTCATTTTGTTGAAATTTTATTCTTACACATCATCATAATCGAAAAATATAGACTCCTCATGTTGCAAGATGTTCTATAGTGCTACCAGATGTTTTCTAGAAAAAAGAGTTCCTGCTACAAAATTTGTATTCGTTAAACATTTTTACTAAAACTCGTGCGTCGCATGTGAGGTATGACTCTAAAATAGAAAACATATGCATCAAGAGAATTCAGAACTCAAATCGTTAACATGACTTTTGTAATTACACTTTCGCTTTCTTTTCAGTTCACTAATGAACATCGGTATCGTTACTTTTCTGTGTTTATTTTCATAATCAAGTGATAGACATTCGATCCAATATCTCTTAATGTACAAGCAGACTTAATTCCTATTTTAACTTTCTTTTCTTCTATAGTTCATAACATTCTTGTTTACATCATCATATAAATCCATACGAATCTTTTCAGATATTATAGACACAAGAGAGAATCAGAGAGTATGTTTGAATAGCAGACGAATTTGACACTCATATCTTAATCGTATTATAATGCACAGTATTATTTGTCTTCACATTTCAATGTTTGCTTGCCACAAAATCATTGAATATGATCAACTGATCCTGTACTTTCTCACTATGCAGCTATTAGTTGATGTGCGTCAAAGTTGCATGTTTTATCAATCATAGACTGGCAATCATTCGACAACGGAAAATGCCGGGCACCATACATAGACTGCTACAACTTGATTGCGGACATTTATTTCCTCCAATTAAGAAAAAATGTCCGTAACTTAGAAACAGGGGGAGGGGGGGGAGAGACAAAAGTAGTCGTAGAATGGACAATGTCCTCAAAGCAGAATCAGAGGGGAGAAGAGAAGAAGGTGTCCGCATTATGGAAACAAGACAAGATTTATCAGATGAAAAAAATACAGGAAAACCAGTTATGATAAATATTTGAACATCTAACTTTTGGTAGGATCATGATCAAGATCATCTTTGCCAGTGGAATCGAATAACTTGATGCACCCATAAAAAGTTCGCCGCAATCTCTTTTTGTTACCGCTGAGATTCAAGAAACCATTTAAATATTCTTCCTTGGTTTGAATTAATATGCTATCATTTCTCACTGACATTACTCTTCTAGGACGTGTTGTTCGTTGTTGATAGTCTTCTTGCTTAACTCGAACTATAATAGATTCTTCTGATTTCTGGACACATCTTATCCAAGCCCACAGATAGAACACATGCTTATGAAATGACCTGGACCATTCATTCTGAATGACATGTATCGAATAATCTTAGAGCAGTTTGAACCAGCTTACATTGTTTAATAGAGCTATCTTCATGAATCATGTTTAAAGATCAATTTCGTTTGTTTCCATAATGCGGACACTTTCTTCTTTCCTTCCCCCTGATTCTGCTTTGCAGACAGTTTCCATTCTGTGACTATTTTCGTCTCTCCCGCCCCCCCCCCCGGTTTCTACTTTGCGAACTTTTTTTTTTCTTTAATTAAGGAAAAATGTCCGCAATCAAGAAGACGCGACATAGACATAGTTTTGATCGACTAATTTTAAGTGTTTGAATTACATTCATAATAGTTTTTTCTTTAAATAAAAATAAGCTTCTATTTTTTGCTATCTTATCAACAGTACATCTTCAAACGACAAATATATATATATATATATTGTTCGGAATGATTATCCAATAACTAAAACCTAGCGAGAAGCTTTCCAGGTTTTTTTCTTTCTATTAGCAACGTATCATTACCAACTTAGACTAAGTCAACAATAACGATTCTTCGTTGTTGAAAAAAAAAACTAAATGAACCATTTTAAAATCAATCAAAGTCCATTTCAGTAATTTTTCATTCATCATCCATCTAACTCCATCTCGTGTCAGTCTGATTGCAACATCTCACTAGTTTCTATAGCCAGTTCAATTTTCACTCAATGTACCCTTACTACGAACACTTTTATTACATATAATTAATATGTTTCTAAACGAATGACATTATTCAGCACTTGAAAAACAAAATAACCAATTTATATTTATTTAAAGTCAAGAAAATATCGTGATATGGATTGTTAATATCGATCAGATTATCAGACGAGCAGTAGATGTTGGAACAGCTGTTTTCGATTTGAATTCGATCACAATATAAAATCGAACAGATGAATGCATGATCTTTCAGCCAACAATATGATACGGAGTATTGTTTTCTTTTTCACAGTAATGATACGCTCAACTTCCGATCCCACTATATAGTTTTGTTTTATTCAATCTATGAAGTCTTCTTAATTATTTTGTCTAGACCCTAGACTAAGATAATAAAAACAAATTGACATAAACCGATATTTTTCTAACTGAAAGTCATAACTTGAAAAGAAAACAATTAGACATATAATGATAAAAGAACAAGAATAGTATAACAACAAATTGACACATAGAAAGACAAAATAAGAAATTAACTCTCATGCTTGAAAATTTTTCTTCTTCTTCTTCTCTTGTTATTTGTTTAATTTAATTGCTTTTTTTATTTCCATTACCACCACTAGCTTCCGTTGTAACACGTTCATCAGTTTCCTCATTTTCTGATTTACCATTTATTACGTCTTGTTGCTTTTGTTTAAGTTTATTTGATGCTTTTGGTGAAGTGATTCCTGTTGATCGTACAGCAAGCTTTTCACGTCGACGTCTCATATGAAACTAAGCAAGGAGAAAAATATCAATAAGATTCATGATTTAATCTTGAAACTTCCTACACAAAAGTTCATCGAATTTTGTCTCTATGAAAATAGAATGCTAGAAATTTTTTTTACAGAATTCTAACTGCTCAACAAGTGTCAATGATTTAATTACATCAAATTTCAAATATCGCAATTTAGAAAACTATTAACAGTTCCAATCACAAAATCATGTTAGGGTATACTATCTTTACTACTTCTATTGTTACGTTTTTTATTATCGGATGGTATTAACATGTACATGCTTCCGCTATTCATTCCGAATTCAACATTCTCAGCTAATAGAATGAACATTGTTACAGATAGGCTAGTGTTAGTCTATTTGATCAAATAGAAATAGATCATTGTTTACGAATGATTTACAAGTACAGTCAATCTGCTTCATCTCTATGAGTGTACGTACAACAATCGGTTGAAAAGTAATTCGATGAGATGATCATTGATATTCATTCAGGTCTATTGAAAGAGCTTACACAAATTACCGATTTCTGTACTAAAATCAAGATTTTAGTGAACACTTGTTTAATAAATCTGTAATTCATAAGTTAACCGAGAATATTACTTACATTAAAATATGGACTCCTATTATTATATTCTGATGGATTTATATTAAAGCTTTGTTGGAATTTAAGTAAATGTCGACTATAATCCTCCTATGGTTTCTATAGTGTGATGTATTTTATAAATGATAATTACTGTTAATAAATGAATGCAAACAAACTTATTGTTAGCGTATCATTTTCTAAAAAAAAATATTTGATATTTTATATTGAATACACTTTGATGAACTAAAGTTTATCAAAACTGACTTGACAGTCTCTTAAAATAGTTCGAAATAAGAAATCATTCGACAATTTTTGAATATCTATTCGAAAACCATACTTAGTTCTATTTTAACGACATAAGCCTCATGTCTCTTTTTCTATTGATTCAATACGAATACTTGATCTATTAAATCTCATTATTTCTCTTATTCATCTTTTTGTTTAGTCATTGATATGTGTAGAACGTTCGTTTTACTTGAATAAAATTCCAAACAAACCAAAATTGTAGTGCAGTAATTGCAACAAGTGTTAATAAACGAACAATTGATGTATTAAAATTAGCAACATCTATGGATTCATTCTCTTTATCATTTGTATTTGTACGAGAAATCGATGTAAATGATATTTTATCGATTGATGAACTTTTCAAACCATACGAAAATGTTAACCATGCTAAAACAATGGATGCTAAACGACCAATAATAAAACTATAGTTCCAAAATTTAAATAAATAAATTGAAGTTGATTTAATTTTAGGTGAATTTAATTTCGTTGTACCATAAAAATAAGCTAAACGTGATGAATGATAAATAATTTCTATGCAATAATGTATTGTTAATAGAATTAATGATATACGCCAAAAACGTGTTAAATAAGCGTAAATAATTGTTATTAAATATAAACTTGTATAGACAAGACGAGTCGGTATATCTTCTTTTCGAACTTTTTGTAAATATAATTCAGGATAATTATGTAGCCAATAAGATATTTGTATAATAAAATATATTTTTGTCCATGTTGTCATGCCTATATAAGGATAATCCTGCCAAAGATAATCTAAACCTGATTGAAAATAAGATTCATCCTTGAATAACATTATTGCCCATATAACACTTACAACATAAAATAAAATAAGTTGACCAGATTCAAAAAATTTCGCATTTTTAAGTTTTGATAGATGTAATTTTTTATGACATTTATCCAATACATATTCTTGCCATATAGAGTGAACTGTTATACATATGATAGTGTAAGAAAAGAGCATAGCTAAATCTTTAAAACCATAATTAAAAAGTGGAGGTGGCGATGAATAAAATGAATCGAAATTAGTAACATTATGTCGAGGGCCAAAACAAGCCCCGAAATATGGTGATGTGACATGAAACATTGTGCCAAGTGTTAGAACCATTAAAATACCACTGGAAATATCACCTGAATAATATGAAATGATATATATTTCTGGTCTATAAATATTTCTGCATGAGGAAAAATAGACATAGATTTGTTCTCTGAAAAGAATTTTCTTTTTACATATTTCACAAGTATTTTCTATGTTGTAGGTCATTATATGAAGTCATTTCTGCGATGCATCTTATCCTAAACAAATTTGGCTCATTATAGCACAGTAATCATATTTTCAATCGGTTACTATTGAGAATTATTTTTTAAAATATTGAATTAAAAGTTCAGATTTACCTATATCTGTACTTGAGAGTCAAAGAAATATGAGAAAAAAACTATGCACTAAAACTCTAAAGAATAGTTGTAGAATCCATATTAGATGATGGATTCATTCTTGTTTGATAAGGTTGAGAAAGTCTACAGAATTGACTCGTTATCTTCATGATACTTACCCTGATTTTGAATAAGAAATTCTTGACTAAATATAGGTGGACTCTTCGATGAACCTTTTTTCTTCAGTAGTCCTGATGGTATTGATGGTGGCATAATTAAGTTGTTTTTTTTTTGATGTTCGAAACAAAAAGATACTGGGAAAAAGTAAAAATTTTCTAATGATCTAAAATAAAGAAGAACAACAAAGTTAGCCATTATTTATTTCCTCTGATACATCTCTACAAGGATAGTCTCATTCATTTAAAAAATTGAACGAATAGTTTCCCATTAAATATTCACCAATATGCAATAGAAAAAAAAGGATTGATTTATATCAATCAATCAATCAATAATAATAATGTATGTCATAGAATCGAAAACGAAAAATGGAACAAGAAGAGATGTTGTTCCAGTCGTAAGTATTTCAAAAATCATTTCAAGTTGTTGCTCCAAACAAAAACCTACGGCTGATATTATATCCAAATTATGTTCTCGTTTTTCTACAAATATAGATTGAAATATACTAACAAATCTTCTACTATCTCATCACTAGGAAATAATATAGATATGAATGAATTCATCAAAAACAATTTTTTCTATTCATAGTAAAATTGTATTGAAAATCGACCAGCGTAATGACGGATTCGTCATGTATTATTATTTGAGTGTATATAATGACACGTAGGGATTTGTATTTTAAGTCAGATGGAGTATTAATGACATGTAATGCTCGTTCATATTTCTTCGTAAGATTTAGATAGTTATTTTTTCTCTTTTGCATCATTCATCCCTCACTATTGTGTTGAGTTTATTTAAAAGAATGATCCAATAAACAAGAGAAAAATTCACATTCTATCCAAAACATGGCTCACAGCATTTATATTTATATTCTTTCTGAAACTTCCATTTTCTTGAGCATCGATAGGAAATTCTTTTCTTTTGTTGGTATATTTCTAAGATTCATATCTATCATCTAATTTAACTGAAATAAAAGACGACAGAAGAGAGACACACAAACCATATATTTTTCTAACTTTTATATGAACTTATCAGAATAATCTTGTAAAATGAAAATTAATTTCATTCAGGTGTCTTCAGCAAGATGTTTAGTCATTACTACAATTATGAAAATCAATATTTGATATAGGTTTTGATAGAATGGCAAGTCTTTTCAACAGATGATTCCGCTCTGTATGGAAAAATTTCGTTTATGAACATATTATGAAACATCGGTTGTGTACATACTATCTCATGCATTTAGAAATAGAATATACGCTTACACAAGAGGAAGGAACGGTATAATAAATGTTTTCTCTTTATTTTTAAAAATTGTACTTCACGAGAGGAAGAGTTTCCTATTACGAAATATAGTTAAACATCATCTTCTAATTTAATCCTAGAGAAGAATAAATTGGAAATACTTCATATATAGTATGATGGGATATCGTTAATGAATCATTTATAATTGTCCATGAGTTTTTGTGGTACATGAATAGTGTTGCTGTTGTCAACCTCGAATAATCACTATTTGAGGTCTATCAATATCTAAAAAAGGTTTAAACCTCAACTGCTACAAGTTGAGATAACATTTTGCTTGTGTATCTCAATCAGAACTATAGATCTAGTTATATCCAAGAGTCTATTTCAAGTGCTTAAGAACAAACACATGCTCGATATACTACTTTGATGTTCGGCGGGACTTTCTGCTAACTGAATTAGGTACTTTTCGTTCAAGTACTTCAGGAGCTTGGTTGTTTTGTGAACGAGATGACCATTTTCGAGTTATTACTCTTAAGTTTCAACCTTTTGCCATGTCGTATCTAGAACAAATAAAATAAGGAGTAAAAATTAAATGATACATTAAGTATCCTAGATAAAACTTGAGAGATGAGAATATTTATTAACATTAAATGAATAGATTTCATTCAATCATGGGGCGTGCATTAAATACAATGCATACAAAAGAACATTGTGAATGTTGTTACCTATCCGAATAAATCATTTCCTTGAAAACATGAAATATCTATGATATAATACAAACTAAAAACCGATAATTGAATAGTATTGATAATGAAGTTTATTTAGCATTTTCTTCAAAAAAGAAATTGGATTAATACATTAATCTAGACTGCGATGAAATCTCTCGTAAAAGTCATCTTTCAGACAAAAAATAAATAAATTCTTCTCTTGGAGAAAAAAAGATCATATTTAATTGATTTCTTACAGATACATTAATGGAAAAAATGATTACAGAATTAAATTCAGTGAAAATATTCATATTCAAAATGAAATATTTCTTCATTTTAGAAATAAACAAATAAACTCAACAGTTATTGGTCTTATAAATACTAAGTACTATTCATCGTACCTGATAAAATTGATTCTTAGGCGAAAAATCATGGTATTTTACATGAAATTTCAAATGATTGTTATACGATATTCGTAGTAAATTATTTTCAATAGAAAACGATTCAAAAATTGACTCTATGAAATCACGTCAGAATAAAACACATCATAGAAGCATTTATCAGAAAAGGTGTGAGATTATTTGCAATCATTGCGCACAGCTGGTTAACTTTTTCAGTTTCTTTCTTTTCTATTTGCACATTTATCTTGGACATTTTTTTTTTCGGTTTTTTCTCTGTCTTCGATGTATTGGTTTACTGCTTTACCATTTTAAATTTTGCCTATGCAAATACTTCTACTAATCGAGTCTCACAATATAAGTTTATAAATGCATTTTTTTAATGATGATATTGCTTGTGAGCTAGACAGGATTTTATAATTCGGACTCCGTATGCGCTAGTTTTCAGTTGTAAAATAGCGATGAAACAGATGTGAGCAATTTGCAAAGTTATGACGAACTATATTCAAACCACAAAATATTCGATGTCGTTAGCATTTCTTTCGGAAGACTCATTCATACTACACTGATATTTATTATATTCGTTTGTCAAAGATGTACATTGTGAGATCGCAATAAAAAATTCCCTGAATTTATTTTACTTGTAGTGTAATTGTCTATGGGAAAAATAATATAGTTTTTCTTCTCTCAAGATGATGAATTGCGAAATATATGAAGAACTGAAATTGATGTATCAACTGATATCATGCTTTGTTGAAATTTTGAGAATTACAAAAATCTAGGCTAATATATAAATCACCAATAGACGAAAAACTCATCAATTAGCAATCGATGAATTCATTATTGATGAGCAGATAGTAATTGGATTTCAAAATTCATTATACGGAATAGTGCAATAGTCAGCATGAGAATGAATGTATGTGATAGATACAATGATCTATATATTCTATTTTGGTTGTTTAAGTAAACAAAGCAAAACAACTAAACAACATCGATAGACGAAAGGATATGGTTCATTTTAATTTTAATGACAAACTATTGCCTTCACTGAAATCCAATTGGAAAATGTGTACATTAATTTTCGACAAATCAACTTAAATAAAATTCTTCAAACGATAAAGACGGCATCATATGAAATATACTCGATTAACTATTTTATGCGTCAGGAATATCAAACGAAGGAGTATAAAACTATTCACCTGCTATGATATATATTCATTTTATAAACATAAACGAATGATTCTGATCAGTAAGAATAATTTTTCGATTCTAGCAGTATTTAACGTAGTTGAATAACTTAGATATATTCGTTAGATATTGAATTGTTAGGTTAAATAATAATTGATAAGTACCATTCTATGGTTTTGATAGAGAAGAAAAATGATATTTACGTTTCTCTATTACTTTCTATTCTAGGTTCGGTTTTTCTCCCGAAATCTGATTGCCTAGAAAAATCAAGAAATTTCCAGAAATAATCTAATATTCGAACAATTATTTATTCAAGTAGAAAGATAAATTGAACTTTATAAAATCATCTCAACATTTCTCTTCGAATTAAACATACGGTTATTTTCATCGTAATAGGTTAATGTTAATTCTCTGTTTGATATTATATCTTTTACAATTAATAGTTGAACACTAGAACGACAAAGATTATCACCAATTTATAATTTCAACTATTATAGTTACGTATCGCTACTATGCCAGTATTACGAGCTACATACATGAACATATGGATTCAATGATAGCCATTATTCGTAAATAACCATCGAATAAGCATTGTTTCGAACTAGAAAGCCAAGAAGCAGTATCAATATTACTAGAATCATAATTCAATTATGAAATTCAAAATTAAAAGCTTTTTTTTCGAATGTTATTATCTTTTTCTTTTAACTAGAAGCACTCCTAATCGTCAGTGGTGACGAGCAACTCTTAGATTAGATATGCTTTTTACTTTCTTCTTTTTTTGCAATACTGCAAATACTAACCGCAGTCTTTTGAAATTTTCATATATTTAATTTATTGTTGAATGTAATATAAAATTAAAATATTGAATCAATTCATTTTAAACTCACTTGTTCAATAAGATATATTGAATTCCACCACAGCGTCGTAATATTTCATCGAAGTCAGAACATAATACACATTTTTCGAATTTTCATTTCAAAAGAATGATATCTACAAACATTCTACAATATTTAGAATATTCAAGACTAAAATACAGAAAAATAAAATGAAATCCATCGATCAAAAACATAAAAATATTTCTATTCAATCGTTATATTATTGACTAGAAACAATGATAAAATATCGATTATATCTTGTTGATTATGATAGGCAATAAATGGTTTACATGCGTATTCTTTCGGTTGAGATTTATTTGGTTTTACATTATTGTAGAGAATTTGAAATTGAGATAAATTTAGATTATCATTGACTTTGCTTCGCTGATAATACTCCATAACTTGCCCTAAATCAAGTACTTGACCATCGTTGGATTGTATGATTGCATGAGCGGCACATAAATCCCAATTGAAAGCGGCAGACTTTGTTACTAAATAAATATTTGCTTGTTTCAATGCAATGGCTAGCAGTTTATTACCTTAAAATAAAATAAAGAACGGTTTCATTAAAAGTTCTCTCGTCTAATCTAACTTTCATGTGTTATTTGAAAAATGATACTTCTTCGTTTAGATATATAGCGAATAAATTTTACGAAAACATCAATTATGAAATGAATCAAGCGTTTCATGAATTGTAAAATTGAGTTCGTATACTTCTCGTCTGTTTTGCAAAACGAATTGCAAAGACAATCGAGTATGCTTCAAAAAGAAATTAATATAATGATGGAATTATTCCTAGAGAATAAAATCGATAATGTACTTGAATTGCGAACTTAAAAGGAAGTAGCTTAGAATGCATGATACGTCCAATGTAATTTAACAGAATTTCAATATTTTCGTCTATAGGTTTGGTTTCTAAAATCATATGGACCTCGTGGAAAATTGAAGTGAATTTCATTATTCATCAACTTATCTACGGTTCGATTGAGCTTGGAGCCTTGAATGCGACTGGATAAGTTTTATTTGCATTAGATTATCTCGATCTCATACGTAGCTTCGAATACAAATATTAAAAACTGTTCTTTTTTTCTCCTCAAAAAATAGTATACATCTGAGCTTTTATGATATTCGTTTTTGTTGATTCAACACGAGGTAGAAAAATGTCAACTTAATCTTTATCGAAAGATGTTGTGCATAGGTAAAATTTTGAAGTCTCTGTAGATACGCATTTTTACAAATCTGTTTCGAATTTCGACTAAAACAGAAAGCCAAAACTCAAATCTCGTTTCAATCAATTGAAGGTTATGTCAAAAAACAAGAGATAATACACGTACATTATCTTGAACGGGTAGTTCTACTAAAAATCCAACATGCTAAATAATGAAATAACATGCACGATTAGTTTTATGTCTCTATCGATGTTTGATTTTATAAAATATAATATATGTCAAAACATATTGATTCAAACTTGGCATACCATTTGATTTAATCTTCCGTCATGAAAATTTTTCATAGATTCATAAACATATCTCTTGAAATAAATATTTGAAGTTGATTTACACGTAGAGAACGGATTTTATCTATTCACCCCTCGAGATTTGTATAGCAAGGAAATTATCTGATTAAGAAGAAAATTATAATGTATGATCGAGTTTTGAAGTTTGAATAGAGTATATATATATCATCGAATACTCAAACCTACTACTATTTTACATTGGTTTAAATCCTGTATTTATACAAATAATAATAATAATAATACAGTTTTTAAAGATAAAGAAATTGAAAAATCATCAAAGAGTAGTGATCTTACCA
This sequence comes from Rotaria macrura, assembly GCA_900239685.1. Classification (NCBI taxonomy): domain Eukaryota; kingdom Metazoa; phylum Rotifera; class Eurotatoria; order Philodinida; family Philodinidae; genus Rotaria; species Rotaria macrura. Next base: position 220,351 of record OENT01000076.1, on the reverse strand, counting down.
CATGCTGCCACTTCAATTTTCCTCCAATCATTGGCAATATTATGAAATGTGTTTCCGTTGATACTACCGTATATTAATACTCGTTGTTGATCATTCTCCTTTCGTTTATAAACATCGTTTAAATTATTAAACTTTGCATTTGATAATGCTGTACCCCAGTAAAGCAATCCTTTCCAACTGAATAAATATCACATGATCATAAGCAAACACTATTCGTTCTCCTTGATAGCATACCTATATTCATCGATTTTTTTGTTAAATGCTCTATTTATCACACCAAGTATTGCGTGACCACTTCGAAGATCAAAACATCCTATTAATACTAATGCTGTTGGAAGACCATCTTGTATGATTCCTGTATATGAATCAGAAATACCGTCAGTACCATTGATATATTGTTGTGTGCCATCGACAGGATCAATCCAAATGCCAATATAAGATAAGTCAATAAAAATATCGTTCGGAATTTTTTCCATCGTCTGTTTACACTGTTCGTCAATGGCAATAATTGAAGTAGATGAAACTATTTCAGCTAATTTTTCAATTGATTGCGTAGATTTATTGTTAAATAATTTTTCTAATTCAAAAACAAAATAATCAACAATACAATGTAACAATTTCGATTCTTTGTCATACTAAGTAGAGTAAGAATATCTTCTTGAGTACCATTAACATCAATGAGAATCTTTTCATTACTTGAATTTAATGTTAACGAACCGTCTTCTTCTCCATAGATATGATCAGTTAACGATGGATACTGAATAAATTAGATCGAATGCTATTAATAATAATGTATGCAGATGCTAAAAGCTTACAATTTTTCGCAGATCACGTTTCAGAACTTCTTGAATAATAACATCACTGAATGGAAGAATAAAATGGTTAGAAAATAAAAAATTCAAAGGAAATATTTTACGCTAAAGTTTTATAATCAGCATTGAGATGTTGATGATGTTCATCCACTAAATAAATAATGCGAGATACACATACGAAATGAAAAAATACAACACAATTAATAAATTTTACGTTCTTTTTCTTCGATTATACTTTTGAAATCGGTATGCATAAAACGAATATGACGCGCAATACATGCTGCTTTTTCTGAACAAAGAGATACTTGATGTACAAAATCACGTAACACTACTGATGACATTATCTAAAACATATGTGAAATTTATAGTGATATTTATCATGATAAGATTTAAAAATATTTCTTCTTAATTGTCCCATCAGACATAATATAATCTAAAGCACCCATGGGTTCTATTGTGAGGCTATTTCCATACCAACCTGGTACGACATAAACAACGAGCGGATATGAAATAAAAAGCAATGTTTTAAATGTCTATTCATTAGTTCTTTCTACATGACTCATATTGTTTTTCATTTATCATCTGTTACAAAGTAAAAGGAAAAAGAAAACGTGCTTTGTATTTATTTAACCTATTAAACAAAATGTCTCACAGACACACAATGATTAAGTCAACGAAACGCAATACTACTGTATCTTCGTTTAAGATTAACATTACTACTATATAAATTAGTAAATTAGCAATTTATTTCTTCCATAGATCTAAGTAAATATCATACACAGTCGAGCACACTGACAACAGAAACTTTTATGCAGTAGAGGAAGAAAAAAAAATTTTTTGTGCTATGCCCGAGGACAGAATTGAACTGTCGACCCCTGGTTTACTAGACCAGTGCTCTAGCCACTGAGCCACACGGGCGTACCATTCCATAGCTAAATTTTCATATTATTTTTTGTTAAATAAATGATCGTTTTTTAAAGTTCGATTACATCACATGACTAACTACATACACTCCATCATAAATTGCGAAGACGTTTCGTCGACGAAAAAAAATTTTTCCACTAGTCTAAACGTTACGCAAATCATCGTCTTTACACAATAGCTAAATAATCTGATTGAAATAAAACAATTTCCATACAACAGATAGATTTCAAGTCTGAAAAGTTGCATGAGATGATCGAATTGAAACTCGAATGTTTTTTCTTTCATTCACACAACGAATTTTGAAAAATAAAAACAATTTTTATAGATTTATTTAGAAGCGACTTGCTCGTCTCGCCCAATTACTAATATTATGTTTTATTTTCAATCACATAAGTAACTCGATATTAAAAATGATTATTTTGGTTCTTCAGAAAGAAACGTTTTTGTAACAAAATTATTCTTTTTCTGTTTAGAAGAACACAAAATTAAAAAACACACGCACAATAATAAATTAATTAAAACAGATCTAGTGCATTGTCAAATAAAATAAACGTATTTACATAAACAGATTCTAAAGATCAGCACGTGACGTAAGGGGTATAGTTTGTAGTTCATATTTTTTTGAAAAACGTTCCGAAATTATCGTCATGATAATAATCGACAAAAATTGTACAACATACCAAGATAATGAAATCGGATATTGAAAATTATAAATGCAACAAGCAATAAAATGATACAGATGAAGTGTTACGGAAAAATCTAAGCATTGTTTATACCGGCCAACTAAATAGAAAATAGCAATGGAACTAAAATGAAGAAAATAAATAAAAACATTTATAAAATATCGATGGATTTTTATTTACCCTGTTAACGCATTGAGTAAAAATACAATGGCAAAGAGACGTCCATTCGAATTGGATAACGCTAATGCCTAAATGTGATATCGATCGAACATTAATTATATTTTCTCTTAAATCTTACTTTGTAAGAGAAAAGATAATCAAGTGACAATACTTGATTACTGGCTTTTGTTATGAAGAATATCCAAAAGCCAAATCCAATATAGTACAACGCTTGAACGGCAATAATCTGACTTATGATCAACCTTGGATCCCATTTTTGATTTCGAAACCCACTCATTGCATAGATCAATGATATAAGACAATGTCTATAGAGGACGTCTAACGAAATGAGCAAGATATAAAAGTGTACATATTTGAAAGTGCAACTAAATATAAGAAATTCATAGATTCGTTTAAACACGTCTTGACTAGCTCTTCGCACGATCTTAGAGAATTCTAAAACTAACTACCGATATTCTTTTTTTTATAGAATTTTGACTGTTTCCTAGTTTTGAAATCTAATCATTACCATTCTATGAAAATTTAATTGAAAACGTTGAATTTCAACAGCTTAAATTTGATCTTATCAATTGTGTCTATACGCAAAAAATAGATACATCGAAAAAGTAAATAATACTGTTCATCACAATTAGAGTATTGAATCAGGTACGATTTATTGATCTTCATCGTTTGGCTTTTAGTACTACCATTTGAGAGAAACGAAATCTATCTCAAAAGCAAGACTTATGGATTTGACACTAAAAGATTCTAATCATTAACGAAATATAGACGGTCCATAGTAGATGCAATCTAAGTATGGAACAAATGTGTGGACAATTATACGATAGAACGGATCCCATTAATTAACGATTTCTTTCGTCTTGTAATAAATTTATATGAGTTGAAGTCATTTGCGAAGTGCATTTCAAATACTTTTCTTCTTCCGCTTTTCCTTCATTTCTCATACATCATAAGAGTGTACCTTAGTGTGAAAAACAAAGAAACGACAGTGCCGAATAATCTATTTCAAACTTGACACACTGAACATTCGAAAAAGATATTTCTGATCACAGGTCTATTATAAATGTCTTCGAAGAGCATATCTAAAAAAAAGAGCAATAGAGTTTTTCTTCTTGTTATTCAAGATGTTCGGTTATGTTTTTATTTCTTTTATCGGCATACAAATTGTTGTCTATTGTTTACTCAAATCGATAAACAATAAGCAAAAAAAAACGAACGAAGTTTTGTGGTTTATTTCTTTTTGCCACGTTTGTGGTGACCACCACCTGATTTCTTCGGCTTACCACCTGAAATAGAACAACAATAGAATCAATAGGGAATGAAATTTGTTTTTATTGCCATACCAGGCAAAATAACACCATCGTAAGTTTGTTGAAACCATTTGATAGCTTCGTCTTTAGATATTCTGTGTGAAGCACCTTTGCGGGCTTTCTTATGTTTTCGTTTACCAATATCATAGCCAGCACGGCCAAGTACGACATAAAAGTCCATACCATAAATACCAATGGAAGGATCGTATTTAATACCTGAAATTCAATGGTAATATACTTCTGCAATGAAGCAGTACAACATTATGATAGTATAGCCGAAAGATAAATCGTGATCATCAGATATTCAAATTAATGACGTAATGTAAAAATTCTAACTTTAGGAAGAGCTCGGAGAATTTGAATCAATTAAATGAAAGACGAGTTTTCGTGGTATTTCCCTGAACGTGTTTCATGAGCAAAGTAGATATCGGGTTCTACTATGTACACTATCAAATCTAGGTACAATTCAAACTCTTCCCGAATACTGATCAGCATGAAAAATCTCTACTGACTTAGTTGTCGAGTCATAACTGAATAGCTTTGCACTTTAAATCAATTTAAAAACAGGAATAGATTAGTCGACGATCATTTGATGTTTATTACTGAGATTCCTCTGTACCTGTATTTTTATCAATCATCAGAAACATATTTACACATACCTAAATCGATGTGTTCCTGAATACCAAAGCCGAAATTGCCCATTTCGCTAAAATTGCCTTTGTGCAACTCATATTCTTTAACTTTGAGACCTTTTTCTAATATTTCTTTAGCTTTTTCACCGCGTACAGTACAGAAAACACCGATTTTTTCATTACGACGAATACCGAATGATCGTACTGTATAACGTGCTTTTGAAAATACTGGTGTTTGACCAGTTAATTGTTCAAGCACTTTCGATGCACGTGTCAAACGATCACCAGATTCACCGACACAAATATTTAAACATAGTTTACGAATACGTAAATCACGCATAACATTTTTGGTTTTATCTTTCTTGATGACTCGGCCAGTAGTTGTGCCAGTTTTGGTTGGACTTGTCGTGGCGACTGTTGTTTTATTGTCTTTCCGTCCAGTCATGATTATTAAAATCAAACAAAAACAAGATGTTTATAATCTAGAAAAGGAAGCAAGAAAATATTCGTTTCGTGAAAAAAGCAAAGAATTGTGCAACTAGCTAAAATCCTCAAAAAAACGAACGATTCTATTATAAATTTATGTTTAGATTTACAATTCATCATTATCCATTGCAGTAAAAATCGTGTTCATCGAGAAAAAATACATACAGATTTGGATAACTGAAAAAGATGTCTAAAAATTAAATTTTATTTATACTCAAAGAATATAAAAGTTTCGCTATGTATACTGAAAGTATCATTTTGTTTTGGAGTTTCATGATTGAATTATATGGATGGTTTAGTAGTGTTTCAGTCTAAAAATAATAATCCAAAATATCAATAATCGTCAATAGAAACGTCCCCGGTTTTTGCTTTCTAGAGAATCAGGCACAATTGTGAAACTATCGTCAATGTGAGTAGTGATCGATTGTAACTGATAAATCTAGTTGCATGGACTACTATACCGAAAGAATGGATGATAATGAAATAAATAAATAAATAAAATGGATGTAGTTCGACAAGTTTAATAAAATTCATCCATTGGAGATCAAGTTTGCCTTATTTCTAATGTTATGATTATTGTAAAATGGTACGAAAAAAAATTCGAAAATCATTTATTTCTTACTGTAATCAATATTTAAATGATTTACGTGAATTAGAGTATGAATTTTCAACAATATGACATACATAGATGACGCTAGATATCAATTATAGAATGAGTTCGGACTATTTAGATATAGAATTTTCACTGAATATACGATTAGTGTTTATGCCGAAGAGTATAAAACGAAAAAACATTAGCTTCTTATGATAGTAAAACTTTGTCACGTATTGTTCGAGAAAAAAACAGTAAATAAGGGGGACATTTACAAGTAATTTACATAATTAATCGGACACAAATATAAATCTAATGGGTCTAGTGTTCTGTACAGTGGTAAGGATTTAGATGATTTGACTACAATTAATATAGTGTAATATTAAATTTTCTTATGTAAAATGGTATTCTATGTCTCCTTCATCTTTGTATGAATGAGTTTGAAGATGAACCCATTCATTGATTTAACGCATACATTATTTGTTCCAACCATCCTTATTGTATTTCATGTAGAGACAATAGAGAAAAAAAATTTGCTTGTTTGTGATACTTAAAAATTCCGATTGCTATCCACTGTAAGATACTCTGACTGTATGCCAAGCAGATCTAAAGTTGCTTGTTTCACATAATAATCAAAAACATCCTATGTAATTGAGATTTTCATTTAGCCCTGAATAACTTTCAGACTCCAAGATTTTGGCATCAGTTTATTGCGCACCTTATAGGGTACAGCTGTCAAAACTAAAATAACATGTTTTGTTTTATGTAACTTAACATTAAAGTGTGAACGATTTTGGATTTTATTTTCTCGTCGAACATTGTTCTTTCGCGTTTCTTTCTGTTTCTTCAACAGTCGATTGAAGAAGCGACAGTCTACGACTGTTTCGGTTCGTTCCAGAGACCATCACAAGGCAGGGTTGCCCCGATGCTCTGCCCTGAGATAGGGCACGGCGAGTTTTTGTTTTACGCCCTGATTCCAATTTTCATTTTTCACAGAATCTGATTAAAATTCACTATTTTTATTAGAAAAAAGATTAAATTGACAATATTTTTATCGAAGTTTAAACTAATTATTTGATGTTCAATCGATTAAACATTGTTTCTAGATTCTCACTTTTGTATTCCATTCAAATTTATTTTTGAAGTGCTTTTTTTGAAGAAGTTTCCATATCAGAAGACTGTCTTACTTAGCTTAAGAAGCTTATGGGGATAAAAGAAATGTAAATAAGGAATCTAGTCAGAAATTACCTTTCAATGTGATAATAATACTATAGTCAGCTCTGCTGAAATTTAGCCATCTTTCGTTTAATACTCATTATGAATAAACAATCATTTTATATTAGAAGTTCGCTAACAGGAAAATAAGGAAGATGAAATAGAAGCTAATCAGATTCCTACTTTTTCTTTCAAAAATTCTCAAATTTCTTAAGATTTATTTATTTCAAGCCTAACTTTTGAGTAACAGACAATAGTTTAACAATTAAAATCGCTGTTCTTCTATTGAACTATTTTATCGGTTAAAAAAATTTAGTATTTTTTAATATTTAGTTTCTAAAAACGCCTACCAACGATAAAAAACTCATGTTCAGTTTAAAATTGATTCTTTTCTGGTCAATAATCAATTGTAGTGGCATTACTTTCATCAGATTTTCTCAGCTAATGGAGCGACTTTGTTCGATTTAAGTCTATTTTTAATATGTCATAGTCGCTGATTCAAAATAAAGCAATCGTAACCGATTATTAGAAATCGATTTCAACGGATTCAAGTTATTTCACCCAAAATATTATTAAAAAATCTTACAATTAAATGAAATCTATATTTTTGATTGAAAACTCTGACTATAGCCACACCAAAATAGTGCCATTTCAATTAACTTTTACGTCAGACACAATCGATTTTAATCTGATCTTTAACCGTTTTCCTACATGGACAAACGAGTCTCACAATATTTCGTTAAATCTTTCATTCTAAAGGTAAATGTGAGGAAAAATCTAGGCGATGCATAGAAGACCAGAATTGCTAGGGTAGGGTTACATGAACTTTCCTGAAAGAAAGTCGCCATTTCTTATTACATGGAAATGAGAGAAGAGTTTTATTTATTGCTATTATATTTTGTACGTTAAGCTAGTTATTATTATTGTATGTTGAAACAGGATATGAGAAAGATTACCCTAGTGTTACAAGAACTATTTGTCTTAGTAAAGAAGTTCGAAAACAAATTCCTATTTTTATGTTTCACTTTCGGAAATACATCTTTCATCCATATCATTATTCGAAAGGTTGAGAATTGAATAATCTGATTGAAATAGAAGCACTTTCACTCAATTTTTAAACATAAGAAGTCCATTAAAATCATGTGATTTCTGGAGCTTATACAACAGTTCTTTTTTTTTTTTTTTTTTTTTTTTTTTTTTATTACGCTGAATTTTATTCGTGACATCCATACATATTTTTGGGAGATTTTTTACAATTTTTGAGGACGCTTACGAATGTATGCAACGGTCATGATAATGATAACAAACAGAGAAAGAATACAAAGAAATGAAAACGAACAGAATGAAAATCGAATTCGAACCAATGATGACGATAACGTGCATCGTTGCTTTTTCTTTTGTTTATTCTTCCGATACCATATATCTTGACACTGAATGCACGAAGCCAGGGGAAGGGATCGAACCTTCTGATATCTGACCATAATCAGATGCATAGAACCACTACGCCATCCCCGGCTACAACAGTTCTTTTTTCTGGTACATGACAGTGTTGAATTACATAGTAACTATGATTGGGGGACTAAGAAATAACATAAAGTAAGGGTACGAAATTCGAAAGCAATCGCATAATTTGAATGAAGTTTTTAAATCATCTACTAGGCTTAATCAGTTTAAACTCCCTGCCCCACCCTCAGGACGGGGCTGGGCAAACCAAAAAAAATGAACGAGTCATTTTCAGGGTAGATCCGCGCAGGCAAGAGCAGAAACACTTGCCCTAAGACGGCATCTGGTTCGTTCACGGTAATGAATGAAGATTCAAATCGAAATTCTTGTTCACCAATGCTCTTTATCTAGTTGATTTCAGTGAAAAGAAATTTTGCAATATTCGAAGTTCAAATATAAGAGTAAAGACTAGAAGTTCTTTTATTAGTTTTCCTTTTTATTATTAACATACATATAATTATATCAGAGACGTGCACCGCAGTGCGGGTACGGAATGCGGGATGTGGACGGGCGCCGCGCTCAGGATACTTTGGGTGATGGAAGGATACGACAGCTGCGTGTAGCTTCTTCTTTTCGGGTAAGACGGCCGCACGACTGCCGTTCGTTGATGTTCAAAGGATAAATTTTTCGAGTTTGACATAGAAAAGTGAAGTCAATTTTTATATTTATCTAATGGCGCTCACAATCCATCGCTCTGTTCTCATCCTTCAGAGTCTGTATCGGTTACTAAAAAAATTGAAATTCTAACACATTTACGTTCAAATCTACCCAGGTCGAATGATATGGACCGTTTACTTGCCGCAATTATAAGGACCGTAACATCAATCAAATAGGGCCGTATACGGCAGCATCTTCACAGAATACGGCTCCGTATACGGTACTGTTTCTGGGTACAGTAATAAAGTGTCGTATAATGTGAAAATACGGCCGTATACGGCCCTATTTTGATGATGTTACAATCCGTATAACTGTGTCAAGTAAACGGTCCGTAACGGATATCACTTTTGATTTACCTGGGTAATTAATATTGAATTGATCGCAAATACTGACAACCTGGCTGTTTCAGATGACGAAGAAAAACAACGACAAAGATTTAGATCATTAAATGATTTTATAGCCGATTTTCAAGATCCCAGGTCGTTCGTTCCGGAGCGCGAAACCCGCAGGAAACGGAATCTTTCCCGGCTTCTTTCTGCCTGTTTCGGTTTTTCCGGCCGGAAAAACCACCGGAACATGGAAGCAGTATTCCCCTCGGAATTATCCATACCCGGAACCTGGATACTCCAGCGACTTCCGAAAACCGGAAATTTCAAGGAAAAACCCCGGATCATCCAGGATTCTACCGGAATTATGGCAAGTTCCATCAGGATTCAACCGGATAATAAAATAATCCGATAAAGAACCATCGGAAAACAGCCGGAGTCGACCGTATTCCGACCAGATTATTTCTGCTTCGGAAATAAGGCCTCCGCTTGAAAAACAATCACATCGAATATTAAATTCTCATTTATATCATTCCTAGATATCCAAATCAGCGATTTACAAAAAAAAGACCTTTAAAGGTCTTTTTTGGGATTGATTTCTAAATCCTTCAATTCAGGTATATTGTCAATGAAATGGATATTTTACCATACTTTCATGGGTTCGCCTGAAAATTTTAGATGCGTTACTTAAAGTGTTATTCCTTTCAGTGGATTAATTTGCATCCCAAATTTGTTTGATAAAAATTTGAAATGATAGGTCATTTAGAGACTTAAGTAACGTCACTTACCTTGATTGAAGACTGAGGAAAGTCTCAAAATGCTAGTGTTTAAAATGTGTGGTGTTCTTACACATATCGTTTTCGGTTTGCCAAAGTCTTAAAATCTGATTTTTAGTTCTTCGGATCTAAAATTCCCATTTTTGCGACAAAAACAATTTTGGAGAGAAATTTATAAAGTTTCACGAGAATGTCATTTGTTCCCAAGGTATCTTCTGGTGTTGTTGCAGTCTTTTTAAAAAAGAAGTAAAAGCTGGCTTCGAAATACGGAGAGCTTTGATTAGTAAGTCTGAGTATTTAGCGCTGTTTGGGAAACGACCAGATGAGTTTTCGTGAGCTTAGTGGAAACGGTGCTTTCCGTCAACGGATCCCGCGCAGGAAGCGGGAACCGTATCTGTCGATACGCTCCGGTGCCCGGAATCGGTGGGAAGTAAGCCGGAACCGATTTCGGAAACCCGCTTCCGGAATTCCTGGAAATGACACCGGATCCGGCTGGTTCCCACCGTACGTATTGGATCTAGGATGATATGAGCAAGTATCAGACTTTTTAGGGGGGGTGCTATCTAAATTAAACTTTTTATTTAGTAAAAAAAGTAGAACAAAAGCCTGTTCGAAAGCATGATGGTACTGTAGTAACTGTATCTTCAAATGATGGTTGCTTCTCACCTGAATATTTGTTAACAACAACGTCATACCAAGTATCAAAACCCGATGAAATCGACCAATATTGCGTCATGAGAATCTCATGCAATCTAATTCGAAAAAGATTCGATGCTATTTTAGTCACAAGAATCTGTTCGAGAAATATTACCATCACTATCTTGATATGCTCGAACAATTCATTCGATACCACCAGCATCTGCCTCAGCTGAACGGGTTTTCAGCATATCTGGTTTGACGTGAAGCAATCTATGCACACATCTATTACGATCACATTTAAATGACGGTTTATTTATTTAATCAGGGTTACGTATTCAAACTGAAAAAGGTTACGAATAACGTTTTCGTGCTCAACTTATTTTGATCATATAAAAACAATATTCTTTCAGTTATGAATACAATAATTTATGTTGTCAAGCTTTTTTCTCTTCTTAATATGACAATGATTTGGTGTTACTAGTAGGATGCTTTTATATATATTTGTTTTCTTTTTGTGTTTTTGATATTTTTATAAACGATGTTGAACAAAATATTATTTTGATGATAAACAAGATACACGAAACATGATAGTGGAAATTTATTTCTGCATTTTGTGTCTTGAATATAGAATGAGTTGATGATTATCCTATGTTCACTATACTGGACATGATGTGCCGACTCTAATCTATATCCTATGCATTATAGTGTACCTAACCAGTGGATATCGAGTGAGTGGCCGTCGGATGGCCACGTGGAGGTACGGACGGACCGTCCGTCTCACTTGACACAGATGTGGAGCGGTCCGTCCGCTCCCCGAAAAGGCTTCTGGTGCAGGGACCACCGCCGTCACAATTTTATATCTTACGTCATCTTTTCTGCCGTCCGCAGCTCCTTTTTCAGGTGCGGCGCGCGCCTGTGATATTCATAATTCATTAACAATGACAAAATTTTGATACAAAAAAAGAAAATATTGATTTATGAATCACCCAGGAAGAAGGCTACGGTCCACTCTAAATCGCCGTAACTTCATCGTAAAGGGCCTATCTACGCCGTAAATACATGGTAAACGACCGCATTAGCACCGTATTCCATCGTAAACCAGGTCCGTTATTTATGACCGTATTCTCATCGTACTTTTGCCGTGTTTGTATCGTATATTGATCGTATACGGCCGTATTTCCGTTGAAATCTGGTCGTAAATCATGGGCCAGATTCAGGGACGTATACGCGCCGTATTTGACCGTATATGTATCGTATGTTTTCACCTGGGCAGTCATGCGTCGAATGCAACAAGCACCAGAAATTCGAGAACGACGACTATGGCTTCCAATTTAGCGAGTAGCATCAGTCGCTTCATCATGATTGTGGACAGCAACACGACGAACAAAATCATTCCTCTGAAAATGACAGTTGGTAATACGATGGCGAGCACGATAAGTTACACGACGATGATTAGGGGAACCATTAGGTGTAGTAGCACGATTGATGCTATTAGCATAAGCTCCTGAAGCATCGCCTCGGCTAAGATTGTCAGCATTAATTAGAAATTGAAAATATATGTAAAGCACACGGTTTCAAATGTTGAAAACATCACTAAAGGTTACCATGTTGTTGATACTGTCATTGTTGCTGGAGAAGTTTGATAGCTTATTGTAGCTGGTGGAGTTGTTGTCCCAGTAAAAGTTTTTCCTGTTGCTGTTACTGTAATTGTTTTTGCCATGACGCATTGTCCTGTTGCTGATGATTTAATTGTTGTTGAACTAATTGAAGCTATGATAGTCCAGGCGGAATACCTCCCGGAATTATGTTCTAGATAACAGAAGAGAAAAGATAGATTCATTTTTTAATCGAAAAGTAGAGAATTGCAAATGTTAGACTATATTCAAGTATGACATACCATAATTATGTTTGAGTAGATGAAGATAAGAAGTCCACAACTTATTATGATAAATAAGAGAAAGAAGGAATGATGACCAACGACGGTAACGTCATCGTTCGACAGATACAATGGACTTTCATAGAAAGTTTGAGACACTTAATAGTATTTTGCATTAGTTCGCTAGCTGTATAGCATTCTACTGATACATACAACAATTTTGTAGAAATAATTTTGCGTGTGCAAAGAAATATAGAGTAGTCAGTCTTTATCAATGAAGAACCATCAAACATATTCTGGTGCATAAGTTAGCTATTGGTTTCATCCGTAGTGTGGATCTTAATGATAACTCAGTTTAGTTTAGCTCAATTCCATCAACATTTGACTGGGATAGCATGATTTTCATTTGGTTTTATGCTGTCTAAATTTCTTTATCAAAGGAATATTGCAAGTGGGTATATAATTAGTTTTAGTAACAAAGAGAAATATGGCTCATATCTTCGGTAATTATTTTCTAGTAATTTCTTTTCATTTTCAGTGCTATGTTTCAACCATTCCATGGTTGAAAAACTATAGATACTACTGATCAATTTCAGTTCTTAATTCTACAATGTACTTCTTGATAGAAGGTTATAAGGGAAACCTTTCTTAAAACTACGATGAAAATTCGTTTTCATATTATATTAAATCTGATCGTGAGCGGCGGTTTCTAGAAACTAATTTTGTTCTTGATTCCTTCTTAATTGACGTTTATAGGTGATTCCAGAGAAAAACTAACACGAAACAATTCTAAACTATAAGAAACCATCATGACCGTAATGGTCAAGTCTATAAATTTCTTCTTGTTTTCAGATGAGCCCCATTGCTTAATATTGAATACAGATGGATATAAAACATTTTTCCAACTCACTTTTGTCATTAAAAAATATATGGAACTTGTTGCTAGCCTGTTGTAGAAAGCTGCTGAAATTATACAGGGATCGAATCAATACGACTCGGTTCTGGTCTATTGAATGCAACCACTCATAACCATATGCATTCACCGATGTCTTAGGTTAGCCATTTTTGCTTGTTGCATATTAATCCCTACCAAAGATGATTGTAGTTTTAATATTATTCGTCTGTCTAATACACTATATGAGTGAATTAAGTAATCGTCAGCACAAAAATGCGAGTGAAACATATCCCTCAATCAGTACTTCTAACATAGAATTAGATGCACTGATATTAAAGTTTTTTTCCAACGTTGACAGTATTAGAAGTTCTTTCCTTTTCAATTAATCTTTTTGGCAACCCTTCATATTTTCCAATGAAGTCATATGTGGACAGAGTATTAGTATTGTCATGCTGATAAAAAGAACGTGCATTGAAGAACTGCACCTACTTTTAAATTATCAATATTAATTGGTTGCAGAAGAAACATATTACGATTATAATCTAAAAGTTTTTAATGAATGCTATGCGACAGGTAGTTACACTTAGAGAGATTATAGTTCGGAGAAGTCGAAGCAAGCAATGAGCTAGAAGCGCACACAAGAATATAAAATACAGCGCACATGTTTCTGTGGTTCACGCTTTAAGCTATGCAAGAATACAAAAGAAGCACACTTGAAAATTCCTACTTTGGTAAGTTGTTCTTATCGCAATGAATGCTTATGTTGCTTTTTGCTCATTGAACTGATGATATTCCAGATCGCAACACCGTACGACAATGTATGTAAATGTGTCTGTATATAAAAGAAAGAAACAAAAGGAGAAATACGTCGCCGGAAACAATGATAACGGAATCGTTCAATTCTTAGCCAATAATGTCTTGGATATCACTATAATATAGAGATGAAATCAGTAGATGGCACTATAAGAGAGAAGATACGCGCAGCTTCTGATGTTCTATCACTAAATCTTCATTATTTTAACACCTAACAGTTCGTGCATTTTCTACCATAGAAAACAAACATAATTTCTGTAGTCGGTCCCATGTAAAAAAAGATATCTTGCTATATAACCATGAAGTAGTTAGCGGTATTGAGAGTCAAAATTCAACCGCTCACTTTATCTGCAATTTAAACAAGTAGAATATGCTGCCACGAAAATAATAGATAATATACAATATCTTTTCTTGTTTAACTGGAGGCTAAATCAGATCAATCATTCTGCTCGATTTTTTCCAACTCTATTACTTATAGTATATGAATGACTGAAGTTTGAATCATTCTGAAAGTTGATATGTACAATGCAATGAAAATAAACATATTTTTCCGGCGCAGTACGAATCGAAACATCGCTACAGAAATTGATGGTCTTACTTATTTTACACATTATGCATAAGTTGTAATAATTGTAGAAAAAATAACGTATGATTAAATTTATGAATGATGAAAGCAGCAAAATTAGTATTTGAGTACTTCTATTTCTCGACATAGGATACACAAAAAGCCTACGAATTTCACTGTCAACTCTGGAGGATGGAACAACGTCTACAAATGAAAGAATTCCTAAGAATATTAACTCAGAAGTATACCGTCAAGTAACCACATACGGTTGAAATGATCATATCAAATCCATTGTCTTTTCTTCAACATACTCGAACCATATATCTTCATAGATCAATGTGAGTAAGATTATAGTACCCGACTATCTCTGGCATTTCTCAACATTAACAGTTTTCCGGTTGGTAGACTCACTGAAGTACTACCCATTCTTGATTATTTTCCATACAAACAGAATACTTAATATGATAAAGATTTTTTTCGATGTGCAAACAAAGCAATGCTATAAGCTACAGAATACTTTATAATTGAATGGCTCACTCCTTTGAATTCATAGGAAATCAAATCATTACATTATGATGGAAAACTACGAAGTAATCAGAAAAAGAAAATGCTGATTGTTAATACCATGAAAAGCTATCGATATTTGATAATGTGTCTTCACGATAAACGCTACCAGCAAATATATTTGCCAATTATTTTGAATCTTTAGTTCCAAATTCATTCAGAGATAGATTTGAATCTGGGTGTTCGACATATCCAGTACAGGGTTGCCACCTCTTCCGCTTTTTTTCCGCTTTTTCGTGCAAACCATGTTACATGTTGAAAATGCCTACAGAATAAAACCTGCTATTGTTTAAGCAATTCTTATTGCTAACACATGCAGTAGTGATCACTACTTTTTCTGATTCATAAAATCAATGGAAGAAGAACACTAGTAGCTTTTCTATGTAAGAGAAGATGTGCTAAACATCCTATTCGTAAAGTAAAAGACCATTCCACTCTCAACTGATAGAAAATTATTTTCAACTAATTGTGCATTCTAAATTCACGTAAAAGAACCTCACTCCCAATAGTGGAAATAATTTTTCTCTAAGTCATGGATAGTACGATTATAATTGAAGATGAGAATGATAATAATCATGAAAATTTAATACCAACAACACCAGTTTTACAATCAAATGAAAATAAAATCGTCGAGGCCGTCTCAAATGCTTGTGAAAAAAAGAGAAAAAAGGGCGTGTTTAATTCACAGTGATTACTGGATTCTTAGCTCGGATCATTTTTACGAGTACAGACCGGATTCAACTAAAGTTCTTCGCACTGCCTGCAACGAAGATTTTTCAATCCATTACGGTGGAAAAAATGATATTGACCGCCACATAAAGTTGAAAAGACACATGTATAAGCTAAAATCATTTAACATAATAATCGACAATTGATAACATCAACAATGAAGCCCAATAAGGCGTATGCGAAGAAGTAGCAGCAGCAGAAGGTACTTTTGTTACTTAGTGATTCTCGTAATCGAATATCAGTCGATTCAGTAGCTGCTGAATTACAAATTCATTGAAATTCCTCATGTTCATGTCCTGATATGCATCAATATGTTTTATCTCATAAAGATTTACTGGGAGCAATCAGTTCTAACAATAAATATGCATTCAAAAACAGCGAGTCCAGTAAAACTTCTATTTTTTGTTGATTTTCTCTTTTACATATTTTGAAATTTTGGTGAAATAAAACGAAATGCCACATATATCAATATGCAAAAATACCTAATATTCTCAGAAATACTAAAACTCTATAAAAAATACATTTCCGCTTTTTCTGTTTTTCTTTCTGCTATTTTCCGCTTTTCAAGTTCAGTTTTCCGCTTTTTAGACTTGATGAGGTGGCAACCCTGATCCAGTAGCCATAAGAATATCAATACCATAACTTATACCTTCGATTGATATGTACGATCATTCGTACCATTATACAAATAGATATAATTCACCTATATACATATACTATGTGTGGCAGATTCTATTTACTCTTTATTTTCTGAGGGATTTATTTGAAATCAGTGAAAATTTTCTGGAGGCGTTTTGGAATCGAATTTCTTGAAGATAGAAAATGATTATATAGTATCCGGCAGATACAGAAAGAAAAAAAGAAATTGCAGAATGGATTGTCTTATCAACGTATACAGATAAACTTATGTATGTTTCCATTGAGAATCCAGTGTGATGATCAGTACAACTACCTAGTAGAAGGGTATACGATAAAAATGAAAACGTCTTCAAAACATGGAAAAGGAAAAGACACGGCTTTAATAGACTTCGAATTACATAAGAAATTTAATGAGATACGGTCAGTATCACCATTTCACTGTACGTTATAATACTTGAGAAACATCTGTTTGTCTCCTGTGGAATAAATGAACTGAATGATGATATTCAATGGGCATAAAGATCAACAATACAGAAAAAATAGAATAAAAATGGATAAACCTACAGACTAGCTGATTTTCAATGAATTAATGAATGAAATATTCATCCGTACGGATAAGTGCAATGGTGTAAAATCAGAATCAAGTGGTTTGGTCACGCCTATCTTTTTTTCCAAGATAGTTCATTGATTATTTACCATGTTCGGGAAATAGATTGTATGATCAATCAATAATCAATAAGAAACGAATTCGACTAAAGGCTCTCATCAAGATTAAACAAACTTAAATTACGTACATTCCAATATCTAATCGACTCGTGTTTTCAAGAATCAAGTCTTACACCTTCGATTTTCAGCTGCAACTATAACTAAATAGTTTTCTCGATCAAAAAGTGGCATACTCATGTATTGAAGATTGAACTCAAACTACATTCTCGTAGCATGGTCATCAACTATGAAAGATGCAACACATTTAGTATAAAATATCTGAGAGGAAGAATACTATAAACTACTAGAAAGTGTATATACTTTCTGGCAATAGTTGTGTTGATTGTTTATGTGTGTGATGGCTTTTTTAGTAACAGCATAAGAAGCCGATTGTTAAAAGAAAAACTTTGGATGTCGTTAAGTTTCCTGTACTTTTTGCAGCTCACTATATTCTTCGTTGTGAAAATATTTTGATCGAATCAATAGATGACTTCAATTTGAGTTAATAATCATCTACATCGATAATGTATTCAAATGTCAAAAACTTTCATAGGCATTCCATAGTTATTCGTTAAAACGACGTCAAAATCAAATTCATTAGGTGCGAATCCAAATGTTTGCCATTGGTAATCCTTTGTTTTAGTAGAATGTGTCATTCCATCGATTGTCATCATTTTGCTTCTAGTATTCGTATTTCCTTTACTTGTATTATCACTCTCACTTTTATATATTCGAATATTCTTCTTATGTCTGCATCTCAATTTACTCGATCCTCCAAAGTAATTTTCATATTAATTTAGTCCTTTGTACACTTGTCAACATATGAATTATGGTGTCATATTATTATGTTGCATTTAGCATCTCGAATGTTCATTCTGGAGTACGTCGCCAATATTGTTATTCTTGAGAACAAAATGGAATCAAATAATGAAAAAAATCCATAAGAAAACTTTATGCATTCAACGATGATGATGTTTAACAAGAATTTATGGCCCAATGTAGAACAAAAAATGACTATTTTGAAAAGAATTTCATTTTCTTTCACGAGTGACTTCTTGAGGTAGACGAGTGTTCAATAGAATCTTGTATTATATGTTTTAGTCAAATAAGTTGAGGAGAAATTGTATTTCAAGACTGAATACCATCAGACTATGGTCAGTTCTCTGGTCAACTTCTTTTTTTGTGCTAGTCAGTGGTTATTATTTGTTTTTTTAATGGATAATGAATAACTTTAGCATGGAGTATAGAATTGTATTTCGAGTCAAATAGTATGCTTTTGGCAAGTGATATTGTTTTTGAGAAATCAATCACCAGAAATTGGAGATTTTAAGTCTGGCGAAAAACATTATATCATATTGTCTAATTGTTTTTCTTTTTGTCAAATCAATCTTTTGTATAGAGATAATATCATGAAAATCTCTGCTTAGTACTAAATTGCAACCATGTAATGATGAGAAACGTTATTTTCGCTAGCATACATACATATATATATATATATTTTTTTTTTTTGCAGATACTTTTTGAATTAATCTCGTGTAGTGACAAAATAATCTATATTTTGTTTCAAATGAATATTGTCTTTGTTGAAAAAAAAAACGGAAAGTTTTAAAAGGACTTAAGTCAATTTTTTTGTGGTATTCTATAAAGAAAAAGAACAATCGTGGGCTGTTTTCAGCGAAAAGCTTTATTAAGGGAAGTCAAGGACTACTTTCTCTATATAAACTATATTTCATGTGACTACAAGTCACATTCTTTGGAACAATATAGCTATGTTGATCTTTTCTACCACGATTGTGCTCATTGCCTTTGCTTCCATCAGTAGTGGACAAAAATTAGATACGGTTGCAAACAATAAACTATGTACTGGATGGCAACCCATCAGTTCAACATCAGTTAATATAGATACAACACCATGCTCAAGTAGCCTTTTCTATGAATTGTTTCAAGGCGCAGATGCACATACTGTTCGTTTTTGTTGTGATTATAAATCACAAACAGCAGCACCTGCAGGTGCATGCGGCCGCTCAGCAGTTGCTCCACTGCGCACTCGAATCGTCGGTGGACAAGAAGCTAAACCACACTCATGGCCCTGGCTTGTATCTCTTCAATATCAAGGAAATCACTTTTGTGGTGGCACTTTGATTGTAAACAAAAATATTTTATTAAAAAAATGAACTAAATAGTATTATATTCTAGGATCAATATCACGTTTTAACGGCCGCACATTGTCTTCAAGATTCAACAATCTTTAATTCAGGCTTCACTATTGTAGCTGGACTTCATACACGAAGTAAATCAAATGAACCACAAGTTCAACGTAAACAAATCGCACGCATACATAATCATGCTGCATACAGTGACGATACGAATGAAAATGACATAGCTATCGTACGTTTAGCATCACCTGTTACACTCAATAGTTATGTTAGTGTTGCTTGCTTACCAGGACAAGATCCTAGTCTCTATGAGAATGTCATGATTGGTATGTAAATAAATTCAAGTTTTCAATGTTGTTAAGTATTTTCATTGTCATCAACTGATTTTTAGCTGGCTGGGGTACAACATCATTTGGAGGTAATTCACCTGATGCACTCCGTCAAGCTACTGTTAATATTATGAATGGATGCGAACAGGTTTACTTGTATGATAATAGAAAACAAATATGCGCTGGCAATCAAGCCTACACAAAGGATTCATGCCAAGGTGATTCTGGCGGTCCACTTGTGTATGAAGTTGATGGTAAGTGGGTACTTAGTGGCGTGGTTAGCTATGGTGATGAATGTGCAAAGATAAATCGTCCAGGTGTTTATGCTCGTGTCAGCTATTATATGCCTTGGATTCAAAATGCTCTTACAACTTTATCAGGAAAATAGAAACTTGATAATATTACATCGAAAGAATATTTTTTCAAAAATAAAATCTTCATCATTTCATTGCGTGTGATTCTATGTTTTTCTAAACGTTCTTTTGTTATTGAATAATTTATGTACAATTTCTTCACCATTACCATGGAAATAGATGGCAATTATGTAGAACATTCTTTAGTTTTAATTATATTTCAAATAGTTAGAAATGTGAAGAAAGTCATCAAACAACTGATATCACAGTAGCTTTTTACTGTTTAATATTCAGTCTTATTTAGTTCATTCAGAAATGTTTCTCATTTTGAATATACACAGTTCCTAAAGCATCATATAACACAGACAAAATTAATACTATTTAAGTCAGCTTGTCGCTATTAATTGGATACAAATCATGAACCAATCAATATATGCGTCATAGTGCATATCTAGAATAATTATATCGTCCGAAAACTTTTCACTGTCCTTCATCGTGCCTCGCAGAAATTCTTGGTCAGCCTAACCAGGTCCAAATTCATCCTCGCCCCACCCGAGGCCCACATACTTTAAAATTTCCAACCCCGTCTAGACCGCCGGTGTCTTGACGAGAATCCGTGCTCCGACAATCTCGAAGAAATAAAAAAATTGCTCCCCGTCGGTTGAAATCCGTGGATCGCATACCTCTGACACAAAGTACGATGATGTCACTTCCTAGTATTGTAATAAAACGACAACCATTACCAACTACGAATTGGCAAACATCAGCAAGTGTTATCAGTGGTAGTACATTTAATAGATCGTCAATATCAGGAAATAGTTGTCCTCGATGTTCAAAAACAGTTTATACAGCTGAAAAAGTTCAAGCTGCTCGAAAAGTAAGAAAAAGCAAATTCTTTTTTTGAAGTGATGACTTTTAGAATATTTCATTGTCAACAACAATATGATGTTAAAGAGAAAGATAATGAAAATTTAATTAAAGAACAAGTTACATTAAGACAACGTTTAGAACATTTACAATTTCAACTTGAGGAATATCAATATCCTGAGACAGATAGAGATCCAATAAAAATACCTGATAATTATCAATTAGTATCATTCGATGAATATGAAGGAACAAACGAAAAACTTGTTGAACTTGATACTATTAATAAAAAATTAATTAATGATAGCAAACAATTATTACACGAACAATCAAAACAATAACAAAAAAATGAAGAAAATGAAAGGCAAATTGCATTACTTCAACTTCAAATATCTGACTTACAAACAAAAGGTAATATTTGATTTTCTTGATAAGAATTTCATCATTCTATTTTCATTGTAGAACAAAGTAAAACTACTGAAGTCTATGAAATAAATAACTTTTATAAACAAAAAAATCGCTGAATATCAATTAAAATTGATCAAATCACTAAAGAAGATCAAAATGCAGGACGAATTCGTTTTTTTCTTTCAATCAATTTCTTAGAATAAATACTTAGATTGAACACAATCCTACATAGAAAATACCAATGACATGCTTAATCTAATCTATAAATATCTCATGTTTAGAATCGATGACAACCTACAAAATCCGAACAAGAGCAAATCGATAATTTATCAGCTGAATGAAAACGATAAAAAGAAAATGTTATTCCGAATTTCGAAAAAGATTATGAAATGCTCAAATCCGAATTATAAAATCGAGGTATACACGTTTGTTCTTTTTTCTAATCTTCTTCAACCAAGTATTTTAGTTTCATTTTACATTCAAAGATTCTACAGCTAAAAAAGAATTTAACGAATGTGACCGATGGTATGAACAACATGTAGAAGAATATGAAGATAATATTGATCGAGCTCATCGTGAAGCACAAAAATTTAGTGATGAAGTAATAAAAATATAAGAAAAGAATGTTGTCAAAGAAAATCAAACACAACGCTTAATCGATGAATTAAAAGCAAATTATGAAAAAGTTCAAAATCAATTAAATGAATTAAATCAACGAGAATATACAGCACAAATGACATGAAGTGAACGTGAAGTACATTAAGAACGACAAATACAAATCTTTGAAAAAAAATCTTCAGAATGCCCAGTATGAAAATCAAACTATTCAAAATGAATTAACTAAATTAGAAGAAGAAGAAGAAAGTTTACATGATAACAGATCGAATAGTACCGTTGATTTATTAAAGCAAGATTATGAAAAACAGTATGACATGATAAAAAATCAACTCATGGAATTACAAAATAAAGGTTTTATTTAGTTTTTTCTTTAATATAATTCATTGAAATTTTTTAATACTTAATTGTAACTCTCTTAGATCAAACACTACAGATTATGTCAAACCAACGTGTTGGTTACGATGAAATACAAATAACAGAATATCAAACGAACATCGATCAATATTGTCATGAAATAAAATCTCTTCGAGATGAATTAACGAATTTACACAATGAGAAAGCCAGTGATGAAAAACAATTGAATGATACTATCAGTCAGTTAAAATATGATAATGAAATTCTTATAATTGGATTACAAGAACGAAGTTCAGTTTTAATTTTTGTATTCATTTTTCTCTTTTACTGTCTATCAATTGTAGATCAAAAACAAAACATGGCTATGCAACAATCTACAATTCTTTATGAATGCCAACTGAAATATCTTCAATCTGAATTTCTTAGATTACAAGAAGAAAAAATCATGAGTGAACATCAACGTCATGAAACTATCGATAGATTTACACATGATTATGAAAATCTTCAAAGTGAACTCAATACAAGAGATAAAATAAAATTTCTTTTCCATGATAAGGAAAATTTTAGATCTGCATTAGCAAATCCACAAGAAACAATTGAAGCCAATGAAAAATATATAAATGATATTCTTACAACGATACGAGAAGATTTTGCAAAACAAATGGAAAGTTTTGAAACACAAAAGACTGAACTACAAAAATAATATTCGTGTAGTTTGATTTCTTTTCTTGAATTTCATTTTTCATATTTTCTTGCATTTTTTCCCATACTTAAATAAATAACTAGTTATTATTTGATTAAAATCCATCCATAACTGTGAAAGTAGTTGTTTTGGTCTATGTTTCAACGTTTTACTTTCCTATCATATTTGCTAGTTCATGTTATGTGAATCTTTGCCGCAATATTCAAATCGTTAATCGTGCCCATACATATGACATTTGTGAAATATATTATTCAAGTTAGTCAACGAAAAAGAAGTTATTGCACAACTGGTGGAATCTGAGTGGAATCACAAAGTTACTATGCAACCATAAATCCACATGAAAATGAAACTCGTATGACAGATACCTATGGTTAGAAAGGTTCTCTTTTAAATGAACATTTTGACAAAATAAAATATTGTTTGAAAATGATCGTTCTTAATATCAAGATAATTCACTAGTACTTTTATTTCAATTTTCAATAAGACGTCGATAATAATGAACAAAAACATTATCAGTTAACTGTAGTCTTATATGAATAAATCAAAAACAAAGTAACGAAAGTCATGCAGCTCCATGTCCTATGGTTGATGTACACGTTTTATGAGTTTTTCTTTGAGTTCTCCCGTTGCAATGAAGTAGTTGGTCATTGAAATTTTTTTTGTTGTAATTGTATATTGAGTTCATCAATACTTTTAAGAATATCATCATCCTAGCAAAAAGAAAAAATACGTTAATATTAGTCTAGATAAAAATATGAATTTGAAATATGCACTTCTTGCTCGGCCATTCTTCGTTCCAACTATTTCAACGATTGACGATTATATGAGAGTGACGAAAAAGATTGACGTATATATACAGAACCTTTATGCGTGACCGTCAGCGAATAACATAGAAAATAAAATTCACTCTATTCATTCTTTTCTCGTCGGACGTGTGTGAGACCAAGAAAATATATAATTGTCTGCATTCTCCACACTTGAAATCGTATCGGACGATTGTGGAATCGAATTTGATTTGACAATTTGGGAAACTGGAAGATTAACACATGCAGGCACAATGATGCAAAAAAAACGAAGAGATCCCGTCGTGTGTATAACGCTGCTTTCATTATAGGGAATTTGAATTTTGCATGATACTTCTAAAGATCTTGTCGGATCCTACTAGAACTGGATTGGAATCCGACGGTAGGAATTGATTATTGGAACCGACCATCGGATATTATGTATATTTCGTCGGAATCTGACACTTAGGATCCGACTCTCTTTCCTCAACCCGGAATCCCATCGGATTTGTGTTCAATGGCAGGATACGGCATCGGATTCAATCACCTTGGTAACTTAATTCATTATTCATTGCCATCGCTCTCATTGTTCTAAATATGCTCAAGTTGATCGATAAAGAATTAGCAGTTAGAACTATTATGAATGTACGTGAATGAATTACAGATAATACTTTAGATCCTAACGTATGAACGACACAATGAATTGATAATACAAAGATCAATGTTCGCGATAATCGTTTGATTTATTTTTTGTTTAAAAGTGATACGAAAATTCTTACTCAGCATACTACTGAAAGAAGGTTTAAACAGACTGTCTAGTATTCGAAGTTCGAAAAGTTGCAGTACTAATAATTTTATCACAAGATATATATCCGTTACTATACTATAAAATTAGATATTTGCCAACGTAGATATTTATCGTACACAGGCCTGATGTTAAGGATTATTTATAGTTTCATGTTGCACGAAATTTTAATGGCATCACTCAAGCACATTTATTAACCATGAAGCACTATTAACGTCTTTTATATGGTCTGAATCTATGCGTTTTATGATCTGCATTGTAGAATTACATCCATGGATGTACATATGTTACGACACCATCCATTTACTGCTTGTATAAGAACTATCATGTATTCGAGTGATATGGTATTCTATGATATGTTTGTTACCAAAAAGAAAAAATGAAATTCAATTGTATAGCTAAGGAT
This sequence comes from Rotaria macrura, assembly GCA_900239685.1. NCBI lineage: Eukaryota > Metazoa > Rotifera > Eurotatoria > Philodinida > Philodinidae > Rotaria > Rotaria macrura. Next base: position 195,052 of record OENT01000076.1, on the reverse strand, counting down.
CATATGAGAAAAACTGATTTCATTTTCTTGTCTTTCTATTTAACTTACATTCGATTAGAACTTAACTTTCTTGACAAATGAAATTTACCTTCCAGCCACAGTGACCATTAAGAATATGTCTAAACTTCTCTATGACAACCGATAATGAATGCAAACGTTTATATTCACAGAAACCAGAAGTACGTTCCTACGAATCGAAATGACTATAGATTAATTATTCGTTCAACATGGAATTCATAGATGTACTTAGAGCAAATATTTAATTGCCAATAAATAAATAAATAAATAAATACGAATAAGAATGGCATCGACAAACTTGAAGGATGTGAAAAAATGTTTTCTTGATTAAGTGCATTAACAAAAGGTAGCAACGTTCTTTTTTGCCCTCTTCGTTGGGTCATCAAAGTCTTATGAAGGAATCAATCAAATGAGAAAGAGTGAAGAAATGCGCACGTGAGAGATTTTCTAAACTGTAGAATAAGGAATATTTCGATTGTCAATAGTGTAGAAGCGATGCAGAATGTGTATTGGCTTTAGAGAATTTGAATTTAGAAAGCAATGAAATCAGGGCAAGTTAAAAGAATTGCTTTAACAAGTATACCAACGAGCACCCTTTGTAATCTTCACTTCCATAAATAGTTTGTACTTTTGCCTTTATCGTTAATAATCCTAGTTAGATTCCTATTTGCATATCAATGGTATAATCAAGTATTTCAATGCGAAGACGTACAAAACAAGAGAGAAATTCGTTTCGATTACAATCCGGTGTGCACAAAGAAAAAAAATTGACATTTATTCGCAATCGCACACGAGTTTTTAGTGAGGTGCGACTCGTCTCATTCTTTCATAATATATCAAAAATTCAAAATGATTAGCAAAGTATGATGATAGAAAAATGACTCTTAAAATATCACTCTATGTCTTCGACATGTTAGATAGAAATGCAATCGGAAAAGGGTTAGCACATTCAATCAGTTGATTCAATGAAAATAACTGAAAGGATACCATTTTAAAATCACTACAAATGAGGATTATTTGTTCTTCTTGTCTTTAATCAAATAATGTACAGAATTCATCAAATGAAATTTTTCCATCTTCATTTTTATCTATGGATGAAATCATCGAATCAAGTTCTTTTGCAGTCAATTTTTTTCCTAGACGTGATAAAACATGGTTTAATTCTTTCCGTGTTATAAAACCACTACCATCGGTATCAAATTTTTTAAATGCATCTAATAAATCATTTTTCGAATGCTTTTTAAAGAATGCTCGACCCATAACATTCTTGAATTCATTAAAATCAATGCCGTTGCTATTGTCAGTATCCATTTGTTTAAATAATTTTCCTAATTCTTCACTAGTTGCTTTTATATTCAATGCTGATAAAACATTTTTTAGTTCACTTCTAGAGATTTTTCCAGAATGGTCTTAAAATTAGAAGAGTAAAAACAAAACGTTTTGTTGTTTTTTGCGTATGATTCGATTTTCATTAGACTACGTACCAGTATCGAAAAGGTCGAATGCATCACGTAACTCTCGTTCTTGACTCGATGTCAGTGCAGCCATTAGATAACGTCCAACAAAATCAATGTCGTCTTTGGAATAAATTCAAAACTGGTTCGTCTTTTCAATTGTCGTCGATTCTCTTTTTTCTGTTCTATGTTTGCTAATGGAATCTTTTGATAAAAAAGTTACTTTTTCGTGTTTGTCACTTCTTCTTTGTAGAGAAGAAATTTTAAAAAAAAGTAAGGATTTATCGTCATAAATAAAAAGAAAAGAATAAAAAGCATTGATATCATTGTTGACAATTTTTCTTTCGTACTCATCGTTTGCTGTTTTGCCAAGAAGAAAAAAAGAAAGAAGAAGAATTGTTTTTGAATTCTGTTAAATAAAAATTATTGAAAATACACTAGTTAAATTATACAATGTAACTAGGTGGTCTCAAAGAACTATAAAGAAGAAAATAACACACAATGAAAACAACGAAGATTGTACATTTGTACTCATACTAATAAACTTCGGTAGTAGATTATATATTTCAACTAAAAGAGTCTTGCACTAGTTTTCGTAGTCAAGTATTTACTACGAGAGAAAAGATTAAATTAAGATATTCAACATAAGGAAAAAAAAACACATCTCTATGAATATCATTCTAATACGTATAATAGTACAACAATGAATTAATAAATGATTGACTTCAATTAATAACACTTAAACATCACTACATTTATTGCTTTCTTGTTTTATCATCGTAGTACATAGAATCTTCGATACACCAACGTGTCATTTGTAAAGTGTGTTCTTGATAAAAATTTATTCATAATTAATCTTTGAGTACACATTGTTTAATCGAGCACGAATAGATATGTATTTCTCTCATTGATCATTGATTAGTCATTCAACCAGCGTAAAAAGTAAGATAGAAAATTTTTCAATATTCAATCATTGTTCTTTTAAAATGATTATGTATACGAGTCATTAATAAAGAACGTCCTCGTTATATTCTTATACTTGTTTTCATTCATTTGTCTAGTATCACCAATATAAAAATTTTAATAGCTATGAGGTTGCTATTCGAGAAAATAAGTCGTACTAATTTTATAGAATGATCGTCAATTATTTGAATATTGTACATACATGTCACTGAGTTTTATAACTCGTATTGTTCGGTGTGGTTAACTATGAAGATCATTATTCAATAAGTTTTAAACAACTTTGCAAACAAACGAATTCAAGACATTTGATGTAAGCAAGTGCTAGTAGACAATGAAATGATAAAAAAATGTGGATTCTTAGGATTTATTTTAGATCTCATCATCATTTCTATGCAAATACATTTCTCTAGATTGAATAAAAATGATCGAAATATTGTGAATCAAGACTAGGCCAATCCATGACATCCCTCTTTGATACTATGTATTCCACCTAGTTTCTAATCGATAACTGTCAAGAATACTAGGACAACTGTTTTTCGAATTGAAATTTTATCGTATAAGTGAATCCGTATATGTTCTTTTTTTGAAATATGACTATGATACAACAAGTTTGTCATACTAATCCTTAAAAGAAATCAAGATATTCGACATGTACTTTTGAATCACAGGTAAAACCATGATGCTCAAAACTTTCACAATAATGTACGTTTATCAAAATTTAGATAAGTGTACGCTTTCAAGTCGAAATTTAAAATTTAGTTTTTTTCATAATTCTGAGAGAATTGTGGCGGTATACTGCTAAACCATAGAGATAGATAAGGTATCAATCGACCAAAAGCTGATAGCATCTGTCATATTCAAAAGCATATCGTTCATCAGAACTCATCAATTTTAAATAACTTTGATACAAAAAGATATTTTCACGATTGGAATCGTACCACTTGAAATATGAGAATGAAGCAAAACATTGTTCGAAGAAATGTTCATAGTTTTTAATTATCTTATCGTTCGTAAATACTACACACGTTTTACAAAGTTTAGTTTTTGTAGATATTTTAAGTTGGAGATCTTTAATTAATAGTCACAAACGAATATACTTATGATGTAATGCAGACATGTATGACAGACATAAATTATCCATTTTCATTCAATTTGAATTAGGAGACATTAATGTAAGACAACGGTACAAGTCTTATTGCTTTCTTTTTCAAATATCATATGCACATCACCTATAATATTTATTCTTATGTCATGGAGATACTGTAGATGGTATATTAAACATACAGAAAATAGAAACCTAATGTACTTTTACTATAGAAACAATTACATATGTGTTCCTGTTGAAATCTATTGTGCGAAATAGTTATATTATTATTTAAAAAGACTTTGTTCGAACGAAACTAATTTTTTCCAAATGAGATGTCATATTATTGTCTTGATTTATTTATACAATATAAATCAATTTCGTCTTTATTCGACTTAGTCCATACTGTGATAATTTCTTTTATTCAAATCATACTAAAAACACAAACGACGAGCACAATAGAATAAATCATTCTATTTCCTATAGAGAATAAAAAACAATAACAACAACATAGCCACACTAAAGATCATCAACTTTCGTTGTTTTCATACTATCTCGTGTTTTTGCAATACTTCTTTGCAACTCTAGATGCTCAAGTCTTTTTTTAGCATTTCGTTCACGAAATAAATCTATTGCTGAAACAGGTTGAACACCTAGAAAAATAATAAAAAGAAAAACATCAATATTATGAACAGAAGAGAAAAACAAAACCAAGCAACCTTCTTGTTCTTTCTTTCTTTCAAATAAAACATTATATGTTATAAGAATCGAAACAAATACAGCAGATGCCATTACAAAAGCAATACGTTTTGGCGTTTTCTCTGGATCAGCTAAAAATGCTCGCCGGATTCGCCGACGTATATTTTCATTGATTTGTTTAAGAATTAGAAATGCCATATCTAAAAAATAATTATCTAACAAGTAAAAATTTCTACGAGTAATTTTGTTTTTCTCTTATTTAGTAAATTAAAAATTAATGCTTGTTATTTTTCACATGCGAGTTAAAATCCAAGAAAAGAAATCGAATTCCTTATGATTCTGTATTGTTTCTTGTTTTGTTTTTGTTTCACACACGCATTATGGATTTTTATGCTTTGTTTATAACACAAAAATTGCCTTAGCTAACGCGCAATAGAAAATCGAATATGACGAAGAAGAAAAAAAACGACTATAAACAAACAAACACACATAAACAGTCCTAGAGAGCAAGAATTTAAATAATAACGAAGAAAAACCAAAATAGGATGCTTTTCATAATTATTATTATTATTATTATTATTATCATCATCATCATTATTATTGTTTCATATATATATATACATATAATTGTGAGTAAAGAATAAATGTTATGTCGACGGAGTAGTATGGATTTGATTTTTAAGAGCACAAACAAGAGAAAAAAAAATAAAAAAAAAGAACAAGAAAAAACAAACGAAAAAAAAAACAGAACTCCGTGAACGATTGTTTCATATAGACAAATATAAATAAATAGAATTAGAACAACAACACTTAAACAGAAATAGAGAGAATTAATTCGTACAAGCTCGAAATTGATATTTGTTAGTATCGTAGGGAAATGCCGTTGATTTCTTTTTGTTTTGTGTCTTTATTGAGATAGACAAAGATTAAGAAAGATATGACGCTCACGTCACGGGGGAGCGTTCTAAAGAACCTTCACGACTATTATTGTCTTTTTGTCGACTATTTACGTTATCCACTTTGTAACGACGACGCCTAAAATAAATAATTTCATTTAAATCATCCATTTTTTTTTATTAAATTCTTATTTAGCACGTAATTATTAATTAAATTATTCTTGTTGTTCATTTATTCATTTTATTCATGAAGTAAGCTTCACAATGAGAGAATCAATTTTACTTGTTGATCTTGATGACAAACTAATTACTTGATAATCACACTAGTAAACCTTAGCTTCTCTACATAAATTTGGAATTATTTTACTCGAAATTCATCACCGCATGTACAACATAATTGAATAATGATATTTAGATCTATCAATAGAACAAGATAATACATATTATTTTGATGTGATATTGATGCTTTCAACATTCACGAACTCTGTGACCCGAAAGGTTTATCGAGTTGAGATTTTCCGAATATATATCAATCAATGATAAGCATGTGGCCATTCGACTCAATGCTTCTTTTTTATGTGTGTATACTATGAACACAAATTTCGGTATAATCGTGGAGAAGGTCTAAGGTTTCTTGTCCTTGTCGAGTATTAATTAGCTCATTGAAGTCATCGCATAGAAAACTTCCAAAATCAAAATCTATCTTTAATTCGACAAGGTCCCCCTGTCAATTATTCATTCAAAGAAAATATATTTTTGTTCTTGATTTTCAAGGAGTGATTGCATGATAAGATTATTACATGTGTAAGAGATTAGTATACATACATGACAGGCATTGGCAGATGAAGAAAAGATACGCATAAAAGAGATGAAAGTATCTTTCTGATTCTTATCTTACTATCGTCTGATCATTTGGTATGTTTCAAATAGCATAAGATTAAGAATGGCAGATGTCATTAAAAACATAAATAATTATCTCAATTGTAAAAACAGATAGGATAAAAAGTAATTTTCATACTGCTCATTTTCATTCTGTTCTCGAATGTTGACTTTTTCAGAAAGAAACAGATTCTAATGAACGTTGGTAATTGTTTAGACGAGATAAATCTCATTGTAAGAAAAATATTCGTAGATATAGATATTCTCGGATGGGAAAAGAAATTCCAACAAAAGATTTGTTTAACTACCAATGACGTGGATTGTCGTTTGTAAATTTCAATGTCATGACTGAGAAGAATTGTCTTATTCGATATTCTATTGAATTGAGAAGGTAAGATTTGTTTCTGATTCATTTAATTGTGAATAGAAATACATAGAATAATTCGGCATGACTAATCTTTTTGTTCGAAATATCGGCACTGTAATCTTTGAAAAAGTTTCAGCTCCCATTGAATCATGTGCAAATATTTCTGTATGAAAACAATGTTTGAAGAGTTTTCTTAGAAATAGATGTAACTAACAAGATAGATTCATGTCCACAGGAGTGAAACGAAAAGTCAATATTTTCTCTTAAACTCAGAAGCGTTCGTGGGATGTTTAACTTGTGAAATTTTCGACAATGATAATTCAAAGAACGTAAACGTTCACGACCTTGCTAGCATTCATAGAATCAACAACATCAATATGAACGAAATGTTACACTCGTTGTATTATTCTTAAGAAATTCATCTCTCTGATATACTCGACTAATGTGATGATCTATATAGAGACCAATTGGATTAGCAGTACGAGAATCTAGCGAATCGATCAATTATGATTTTTAGTTTACTGAAAATAAAGAAATTTCCTAAGACAATATTATTTAGTTCATTAATTCCTGAAAAACAGTATCGAACACTTTACTGAATGATATCATTGTCCAAGGAGCAATGCTTTCGTATACCTTGCATTTTGACTGGGTATGCCAGGCGGTGGCTTTGGTAAATGACTGACAGTTGAGGAACTAGATACATCATCAAGTAGTAGATTATTACTCGATGATGAATGTTGCAATGGTTGTTGACGACGTTGAAATTCTGTAAGTCCACTTAAATGATTATGTTGTTCAATACTTCCATGACTCGTAGAATTTCCAAGCATACTACCAACAATTGAATTCGGATTATGAATACCATTATTATTTTGAAAGTAGAACGATGATGAATAATAAGGATAAAGATTATTGTTATTAGTATTAGTATTAGTATTAGTATTATTATTAGGTGATGTCGTTATGTTGGACGGATTTGTATTTTGATTCGATCGATTTGCTGATGATTGTTGTTGATAATATCCATGATTAGTGTTCGTTGATGAAGCTGATGGTGTGTCGAATAAATCTTTATAAGATTTACTACGTTGCATACGATCAGTTAAATTAGTTGTTGTCGATGTTGATTGTTTGTTATGTTGTGTAGATGTGGCAATATTTGGTCTTGATGCTGTTTGTTGTGTTTGTCGATTCATAAGATTATTTAATGTTTTATTCGCGGACGGAGCTAATGATGATTGTTGATATGATGATCTACGAGAAGAATTCGTTGGTTGGTAATAACCATTATTGGTATTATTGTTGTTCGTGTTATTTGATGAAGAATTTTTTTCATAGAACATTAATTTTTTATAAAAATCATCACCGCGATGATTTTCAAATGTTAACCGATTACCATTCGAAAATCGTTGCTGATCATTTTTCGAATCATCAGTATTTTCAGTAGTTATTTGTTCATCATCATTATGGGCTAAATAGAAAGAAAAAAAAAGAGATTGTTTTAATTTTGTTCATTGAAGAAGAAACATTAATTTCATTTTATGTTCTATTCAAGGCTCATTCATAAGGGAAGCCCGAGTAAAGTGAAGAGTTCTAGAAATCGGACCAAGAAAATAGGGTTCCTTATTTCTCAGCATCAAGATACGTTTTGATAATATGTGTGGGTTGAACGTAAAAAAATTTTCCATAGTTCATAATTGATCCACAACCTATGTATTATTACTTTGAATTTTTCTGGCATGTTTCATTGAACATGATAAAGTATTTTTCACCAGTGAGTAACATTATGCAGTGAGTTACTTCGAAACTGAACGTTGGAAATGAAAAATATTGCATAAAGACAATAGTAAACGATAGAACTGCAATGAGACACTCAATCAATATGAAAATTTTATTTATCTCCAATTCACTAGTATTGACCAACAATATTTCAGCGACCGCAATCAGTACTTAAAGAACTAAATATTGGACTCATAAATCAATAGTAGGGCATATTTTGTTCATATCGTTTTTGAATTTACCACGATTTATTTCAAGACACATTCAAGCTTTGTAATAAACTGTTGACTCAATCTGTATTTGAGTAATCCAATCTTGACTCTTGCTGACATTGATTCAAAACTGAACGCGAGATTGAATGGTGTCAATAGTAAATATTTCTCCTAGAAGCAAAATGGTTTGTTTGCATGTTATTGAACGGTGACAACGTGAGAGGGAGAGATAGACATTGTCATTTTTAGTTGGACATCCTCTGTGCTTATTATCTTAATAAAAAACAAATAGATGATGATGATGATGAAATGGAAATATGCTATACCAGAGGTTAGTATGGAATATACATGCAAGTCATGAATAAAAAAAAATCAATGCTTGATAAGTCTTGTTTTGATTCTTACTCGAATTTTGTATTGTTGATGGTTGAGAATATTTTTGAAAATAATTTTTCTTGAGAATTGATCCTGGTGAATCGTTCTGATTAGTTGCCGGTAATAAAGATGTGTTCGGTGGGGTGCAATACTTAACAAGAGTATCATTGGCAAACGAACGATTTAACTGTTCAGTAGATTTAGCTATTAAACGTGTTCCATTAAATGGTGCTGGGACAAAATTGAATCCACGCGGTTTTGTTTGCTGCTGCTGCTGCTGTTGTTGTTGTTGTTGTTGTTGTTGTTCGTCGACAGGCAAAGAAGATGACGAACTAGATGAACTGGATGATGCAGGTCGAACAGATGATGATCCAAGAACAGTTGTACGATGTTCATACGGTGGCATTCCATTTCTTGATGATTGCGTTTGACATTGAGTACTTCCTAAGTTTCCTCCTGTTACGGAACTACCATTTCCTTTCATCATCATCAATATTGTGGATGTATTCGGGCTTGATCGCACCGAAGAATCGATAAATGTAGATGAAGGTATATTTCTAGAAAAACTATCACCCAACACAGTTGATTGCATACTTGATTGAGAATTTATTTGTCCATTATCTTTTCTTTTCATTTGTTGTCGTCGTTGTCCGTCATCATTATTGTTCTCTTCAATTTCATTATGTTCACTTTCACGTTCACCATCGACATCTTCGTGTTCATATTCATCATCTGACAATCGATTAGCACCGGCATAATTATTATTATTACGATTTGATATTTTATTATGTTGACGACGAAAGAATAATGTTTTCGCATCATCGTTCAATGTTGTTGGACGTGACATCGATGTTATATTAGTTGACGTTCGATAATTTTCAAATGGAAGAGTCTCGGATACTGGTTGTTCATTCGAACGAGCTGCTGCTGATTCTTTTTCTATAAATAGATATAGTTCGTAGAGTTGCAACAATGATATCACACTGCTAGACGTTATATTGTTACTCGGATTGATCTGACATGCGAAAGATTCTGAATGTCATATGGCATTGAAATTCATATTATAGCTACGAATAGGTTTCAGTGACTCGGAATCAGTCCTTAAATAGAGATTCATTTTCACGTACCTACGATAATAATGAACTATGTGTGTCGCAATGGAATTTTTGCTGTAAGTTAAAAATTTCTGAAAACCCTAAAGATAATAGGTTTTCACTTGAGTTTTCGTTTCATAGATTAATGATGAAAATTTGCTGAAAAAAATCATTTGTTTCACAAGATATTAAATTTCTATTCATGACTGTATGTCTTAAGAAATATTGAAGAATGTGAAATTATTTGAAAATTCAATAATTTGAGTTGTACTATGTTTATCGAAATACAACTACTTTAATGGATTTGTGTAGTTCCTGATCGAACTGTTAGTATTTAATTGATCTGAAAACAGTATACAATACTTGAAGATTGCACTACGATGTTTATTTTCACAATAAGAAAGGAATCTATACACATGTGTCGTTATAAAACTCTTCTGTAGCTCATCGAGGATTCTCCTCTATACGTAGAGATTTCACACTTTCAATAGTTTCAAGGTTCGTCATAGCAATAAGAACTATTCGTACCCTTCGTATGAAATTTAAATGGCATACGATGGTAAAAAAGATTTTACTCTTGACTGTTATATAATTGCAAAGTTCCTTTTTTTTCTGTCTCATTAATGCGAAACGAAACAAATGCCAGTCGATTGGTTAGTAGTCCTCGATGTAAATGCTCTTTTTAAATTTAGGGTGAAACTTACGTTTATTTTCTTTTCCATCATAACTGTTCAATGTGCCAGTATTTGCTGTTTCATCAACACCTCTTAATAATGGCCGATGATATTGCTGTTGACGACCAGCATTGAGAATGCTTGTTGTGGTTGTTGTTAATACATTAGTATTCGTCGATATTCCTAAACCTGAACTATTACTGTTCAAAATCGTGGCATAGGTTACAGGATTTGCTGATTGAATATTATTGACAGCTATGTTAGGTATTATTGTCTGTGATATTAGTTGACTGTTCATTATGGACGGAGAAAATGGATTATTCACAGGAGGTGATGACGATGGAAGTGGTAATGGTGGTGATGAGGGTGATATGATATTGCCTGTTGGTAATAATGATGATGGTATAGGTTGTGGTGGATGATATTGAGATGATTCATTTGTTGCACTAGATAAAATCGAAAATAACAAAGATAGATTGATATTTGTAAAGAATATTGAATAGCATGTTTTGCTTTTGTCAGTTGAAGCTTGATAAGTTTATAGTGTTCATTCAAAATAGTCATTTGAAGCAAGTTTCTAGTTGAATCTCATTCTTGTCTTTATTTTTCAGTATGCTTTATTTGTTTTTTAAGTAAGAAAAAAACGAAAGATGAAAGGTTTCGTTTCTTATTATAGATTTTTTTAGAAGTCACAAGAATTAGTTCTCGATAATGATCGAGTTCCATATATTAACTGATTACAAATATATCTTAATGAAAGAAAATGCATTTCTTTTTTTTTTACGCTTAGAAATAGAAAAGCATATATTGTACACTAACCTTTGAAGTTTCTCCTGTGCATCTTCCCATTTTGCACTATGTTGATTATCACTACCTTCGTCATCAAGATTATCATCCAACGATATCATCCATTGTGACATAACTGTCTGTGGTCCAGCTTTGATTGCATACGTTGCAGCTGGTATTGATACAGCTTCACTGTCACCTGCGCGTGTTATTTGTCTTGTTGGTGCTAAAGTATCACTACGACTGTTGGCTGTTCGTGCGGAACGTGGTGTTTTAGGTGGTTTTCCATGTTCAGTACCACCGGCAGATGTATGTACTATATTAGGATTGGAATTTATTCCTGGCGATGAGGCTTCATCTACCATATTAGGTAATATTGACGAAGCATTCGTTTGCATTTGTTGATGATCAGTAAGGCGTTCAGAACTTTTCAATTGATGAGAACGATTTAATGTTGAAAGAGCGGTACCAGTTCGTGGTTTACCCGAATCGGAATACGATACACTAGCTGGTGAATCTTCTTTACCCGTTGATTTACCATTCGGTAACTTACTTGTTGGTGTTAATGACTCAGCAGCTGTCGATTTTGACGTTGGTCGTCTTAAACGTTGCGATGAATCAGATGTTGGTGCTGTTGTCACCACAGTAGTTTTCCATGTCTCTTTATTATTGTTTGTAATATTATTGTTATTATTATTAGTATCTATAGGAGCTGCTGTGAGAGGAGTACGTTGTTGTGAGACGGTTTGTTTTTTCGAAACCGATACATCTTTATCAGTTGCATTTGTTGTTTGCTGTGGAGTTGTAATAGCTGGTGTTGCAGGTGATGATGCGTATGCACGTCGTGAATTTCGATCGAGACTCTTTGGAATGTTACGTCGAGGAGAAAATGGCGAATGATCCGATGTAACACCACTTTGTCTTCCAGTACCATTTGAAATTTTCCAACGTTCATCAAACGTATCGGCTTCGGTAGCTTGTTGGCGGAGATTCAATGTGGCACTAGCACCACCTGGTTGAGCTGTCAAGATAGCTTTTGTCATTTCACTAGATAAGATTAATAAAAAAATATGCATGAGATATAAGAATAATAGAGAAGCTCGTGTAGCATGAGTCGAAATTATTTACTCATTAACCAATCTAACTACTATGCATATCGAATGTAAATGTATAGTAACGAAAATATTTTGCTTTGGCTTCGTAAATAAAAATACATTATGATAAACTATGACTTTTTTTTTCATTTTACTCAACCCATGCAAGTATTTGAAAATTTCACAATTATTTTTCTGGTACCGGTAAGTATGATTACAGAAAAGATAAATTAAACCTATTAGAAATTATTAGTTCAAACACAAAGTTCATTGACTTGATCGATTAATAATAACTAATCGATCGATGAGAATTTTTCGCCATTATCTCGTCTAGTTAGAAAGAAAATTGATTCTACAATTTTCAATACGATAGAACCAAAAGAAGTAGATGTCATAATTTTCTGTTCATCGAACAGGATTCAATTTATTGAGAGGTAGACTCATAATTAGTTTGAGACTCTTGAATTTTAGATAATCGATATTTCAGCAGTTTCATTCATGATCTCGTGTCAAGCAATACTCTAAAATTCTTTCACCTTTACAGATGTTGTCTTTTCTAGATTCAACTTATTTGATAACATGTAGAAGAAAATTCGAAAAATACAACTGTTCGAACAAGTTGTCCTTTACTATTCTTAGAGAAAAAGCACTAGTTTTCTAAGCGAGAAAGATCGTAAAGAAATTATAAATTTCTCTAGCACCAAAACAACTCAATCTAATTATAACATTCAATATTTACGATTCGAAGGCTGCTGCTGATCTCAATCCTTAGAGATAGAGTAGTCTACAAGCTAGAAGATGATTGTTGACATATTATCACTCGTATTGCTACGAGAACTCATGTAGAGTTTTACATACGTTGAAACTTTGTTATTGATACTAGCTAAAACAGGTTGTTGTGGCTGTGTTTGTTGTTGCTGTTGTACAGCTGAATTTGGTGTTATTGATTCATCGTCAATGCCATTTGATTCTTTTTCCCAATCATATAAATCTGAATCTTTATAGCCACGTCGAACTATTGAGGTACGAAATAAATTTTTAAAAAATTCATAATCCGGTTTATCTTCATAATGTAAGGATTGTATTTGTTCAAGAAATTGCTATAATAATGAATATTTTATTTTTTTTCCCGAAACAAACAAAAACACAATATTCTTCTACTTTGAATTCGGATGGAAGACTTTTCAGGAAAATTGAATGATCATATTTTTCTTTCATTTGTCCAACTTGTTCTTTATCTTTAATTCTTCGCCATGGTAATTGTCCTGTAACAAATTCGATGAGCATATAAAGTAGACTCCATAAATCATCATGTCGACCCATTTCCTAGCGAATAAAAAATCGATTATAATCGAAAGACTTGATTTTATATTTCGATTAATTTTCAAACCTTATTCTTATGTGCATTCATTGAAGCATATCGTACAGTTCCACGAAAGCCTGCTTGTGGTCGAGCTGCACGAACACCTCCTTCAGCATTGGTATACTTTCTTGCGAGACCAAAGTCTAGCATATAAACTTTTCGACATGTTGCTGGTAAACGTCCCATGGAAAAATTCGATGGTTTTATATCACGATGTAAAAAACCGATTGAATGTATGTATTCAATAGCTTGAAGAATTTGTAAACTAATACGTAACGATGTCGATAAACTAAAACATTGTCGTGTTTGACTACGACGTAGTTCAGCTAAATTTTTTCCTTGTAAAGTCATGACAACATAATTATATAATTCATTGGTTCCCCCGCCCAAAAATTTGCATACATGATCTTTCCCTTGTAAACGACGCAGAACTGTTACTTCCATTTTAAGTACTTGTTTAGCTTGTTTAGCTGATTCAAGTTTAAGTGCAACATTCTCTTTGGTAACAAGATCATTGGCTTCATAGATCTGACCAAAGCCACCACCACCAATTTTAGTAGTCTAGATGTGCCAAGAGTAAAAAGAGAACAAAAAGCAAGTCAATATAGAATTTATTACAGAACGAAAGAAAAAGAAAAGAAAGAGTGTCTGCTTCTTGGATTAAATAAAAATAGGTTTTCTTTTCATCTTTGTTTTTCATTATTAATTAAAATGAAAAATTTCAATGTGAAAACAGACTTTGTTCAGTCCTGTCTCATTTTCTTTTAAAATGAGAAATTTGAATTTACTTACAACTTTCCATCGGTCTCGCACGATATTTCCTGGTTGAAGAAGATCTGCTTCGGACATGTTCAATGTTACCGTGCATACTGATTATAATAGTTATTATTTATCGACGACAGCATATATACAGAAAGATCTACAAAGACAAGAAAAAGCTGTTATGAAAAAACAAAATATTATCTAGAAAAAAAAAGACGAAGAAAAACGAAGACAAAAGAGAAATTCTTATTAGGATATACGATAGAAAAAAAAGTAAAAAGAAGAAAAAGGTCGTCGTCACTCCCGATCAATCTTGCCTCATCCATACACAGCGAACGTTCTTTTTCGAGCGTCAATACTGTTTACGTAACCGAGCTCTGGTGGTGGTGGTGGCTGTGTGTGTATTGAATAGAGAACATATAGTAGTAGTTCTCTCGTGCCTACGACGATTGTCATCAATCAATTTTGATGAACCTCGTCCTGCAAGGTTCATTATTAAATAGATGTATAAAGGTTCTTTTCTTAACACATAAGCAGCTGATTCGTATCACAGCTAAGACTGTCTATTTACGAAACACAAATTAAATCTATCGAATAGCATGTTCGTTAAACATACATTTATACACGTTCGACCGAATTCGTTGACATAGTTAGTTTCGTTTGGGCGGAAGAAAGCAAGGAGATATACATATAAAAAAATAAATGCGTCGACAAATCTTGATGTTGTTACTAACACAATACGAGATTAATAACTCTCGTCGATAGAAAAAGACGAGTTGTTTTTATACTTCTTTCTTCTTCTTCTCTTTCTTCAGAATCGTAGCTGCAATAATAAAAGAAACATATGCCATTATCTATATGCATTAAAGACTGTATAACAAGGACAGAATATCATCATATTAAAAAGAAAAAAAGACGATGACGACGACGTCAACGAACGAAAGAACGAACGAACAACACGAATATTCAGTCCGATTAAATTGGTGTACGCTGTTGTAGTAATACTAATGGTCAGACGAAAGTAAACGATGAACCTCTAAGTACGCGCGTCGTTTTCTTTTTTTTCTTTTTCTTCTCCACCCTAACCAATGCTCTACGTGTAGTGTTCATCGTTTTCGTTCTGTCTGTCTGTCTGCGTAGAGACGGATAGAGCCGAAATTTGAAACGATCGATGTGTTTCGTTTTCGAGACTGAAAAAAGAATGAACAAAAGAACAGAAAAAAAAAGATAGACCTAACGGTCAACAATGACAAAAACTCGACAGTATTTACGACGTTCGATGTACCATACGAAAAAAATGCAAATAAATAAAGAAGAATTGATATTGCTTTTTTTCCTACCATCTTTTTACTGATGACCTCGTATTTATTTATTCATTTTTCTCTGCTAGTAACGCACTATGTTGTATGAACAACGAGAAAAAAAAGCCCCAATATTATTAAAACAAAAAATGATGAAGCTTCTGTTTTTATTGAAGGAGAAGAAAAAAATAATTTATCATGACTATTGCAAACATTCTTTCCATAATCAACTTCTCGAAATGTCAAATCTGATACGTGCAACTATATAGCAAATCAATAGACAATAGCGATTACTACTTCATGATTCGTCCACTACCTTAACGAATAGAAAATCAGGTCAACAATTTTCTTGGTTTATCTATGCTGTGCTCATAGACTTCAATTTAAAAAGCGCCACACGACTGAGATGTCGGAAGAGAAGACCGATGGTAGGAAATTGAACTATTTTCCGAATACTAGTGTGCTATTGTGTGCTTTTTTTGAATAATATTTTAAGCTATTTTATCTTATAAACAACTAAAGAATTTACATGATGAGTATCGGCAAGATAAAAAAAATCTTGTGGCTCAATCGGCATGTTGTCAACAATCACTTACAGATGTTATAGTTAATCGACAATTACGTTTTTCATCTGTTCATGTATTCAATACAAAGGTATGAGCAAGTGAATTTTTTTTTGCGTAATCTTCTTTGAAGGTTAATTCAAAATGTAATGTCTTAATTTGAACATTCACTTCATTTCAACTATTTCTCGAAGTCTTGAATCTATTTTAAGATGTACTGAATTCGTAAAATACGAAACAATGCTGTGAATCATTAGTAGTGTTTGCCCTAGAAAAGAAAAACAAACATTTTTGTAGCATTATCTACGAAATAATTTTGTGTGTCAGATAAAGGCTAATTAATCTTACTCTTCTAAAATACGATCTACACTACATGAAAATAAAAGAAAAAGATTTTCTTTATTACTTCATTGTTTGATTTTTAATATATCCAGACTAGCCATTGTTTATTTCAGAGATACTTTTGATAGAATCGACGATATCAAATAGATCTAGTTTAGTATCAAAGTTCTGAAAACGTTTTAGTTGTTATATTCATGTTTAGACTCGATTAGACCTCTCATAATAAATGTCCACTAAACTATTAACATAGTTTGAGTTTTAACCAATGAATAAAATTCATTTTTAGTTACACTTAACTCGTTGTCGTTTTCATAGTATGAAATGTAGGTATAAGACTTACGCTTAATTTATCCGATGATACATGAAACTGATTTCAAATTAGTATAAAAATTGTTCATTAAAAAGACGACATATTCAACATTGTAGAATAAAAAATTCAATTTTGTTTGTCATTCGCTACTCTTCGTCACGTATTGATTAGAGTATTCATGTCTTGAAATGTCATGTAAAATGTTACCTGACATTTAAAAACTTATTCAGTTTCACTTGCAAGATATTGAATGTACTTCAATGATATTAAGTAGTTTTATTTATTTTTTATTTAAAGAGACGAGGCATGGACAATACGAAGAAGCAATCATTATAATGTGTAACACTTGTGTGTTGTATTCATGTGCACTTGAATTTTAAAATTGATCTTCGCAGAATAATTTCCAGTCGAGATGAAAGTTAATGCGTTGACCATCAATGTCATGTATGATATGACTGTTGTAATATCTTTTGAGTATTAAAAAGAAAACATGCCAGTGGACACGTTGAACGATTGATTTGGGGCTTAAATCCATACTTCTGTTTCGTGAGATGAAATTTCTTCAACAACTTGATCTCGGTGACCTTCTTTTGACATATGAGTAGTGTTTGAAAAAAATCAATACTTCGAGAAAAAAGTCATTTATTTTGGTTGATTCTTTTCAGATCTTCTATTGATCATTAGATATGCACATGAAGAAAATGTCATTTAGACATTCGATCGTTAGATGTCTCTAACAATATACTTTGTATAAACATGAAAAATGTATTAAAATAGATCTAATGTCAGAAGGAAAGGCCCAAGAGTCCTTGCTCTTTCAGATATCTAATAATAGGACTGAGACATTACTATTGTACGAAGAATATCAATTCAATCAACGCTTGCCACTTGAGAGATTGTTATTCATTTGCTATATATTCTTAATTTCTGCAGAATAGTTTCATCTATGGGCTCGATGAAAAATTTTCGAAAAAATATGTTCTTAAGACACAATTAAAAGATAAAAGTAAACGTTGTTACTGTGTGAATAAATAACATTGTACAATATCGAATGACGACATTTTAACACGATCATGTATTTGAATGGCAAAATCATATTTCGAAATGTCTAACACTTTAGAATTGAAATTTCTTACCTAGTGAAGGTCTTGATGATCAACTATATTTTGCATCGAAAACCTACATAGATGCGTCTATTTTGTTTCTGAAAATATCAAATTTCTAAAATGTACGACAATTGATGAATACCTACGTTTTTTTACAAGTAGAAAATCTTTAGGTTCAAGTTTCAATTATAAAACAGCGGTCGACGTTTGAAATTACAAAGAAATTTGTCTCGTACTAAGAACTACTGACAGACATGAACTCTGTTCTCGATCGATATAATTTATGAGATTGGTTGAATTCATGGTTTTGTAACCAAATATGCAGATGAAAACTCTTGCTTCATAGGTTTCTTTCACAAGTAAATATGTTGAAGAATGTCGGGACGATATGTTATGCTTGTTATAACTTGTTTTGAAAATATTCATTATTATTCATAATTACTTTGTTCTCGTTTTTAGCTTTCTGTCGAAGGTCGTCCTGCCACTAATCAACGAGCGTCTGGCCGTTGTTGGATATTTGCTTGTTTAAATGTTATTCGAATTCAGTTGATGAAAACACTTAAAATTTCAGAACTAGAATTAAGTCAAAATTATCTTTTTTACTATGACAAGGTTAATCGCATGCCATTCATGTTTCTAATTATTTCTACAAAGGAAATTTTCTAAATAGATTGAACGATGCCATTATTTTCTCATGTCAATGATTGAATTAGCAAAAAAGAAAGAACCCATACAAAATCGGCTTGTACAATATCTTTTAAAAGAACTACTCATAGATGGAGGTAAGGACAAATCAATATCGAATATTATTTGTTTATTCATTGTTCTGAAAACACGATAAGGTCAATGGGATATGCTTGTCAACTTAATTAATAAGTATGGTGTTATACCGAAAAATGCTTTTCCTGAAAGTTCATCATCTGAAGCAGCTCTACTCATGAACAAACTTCTTCGTACTAAAGTAAACTCAATGAAACATGAAATCTTTAGCTAGTTACATTTTGTATTTCATATTGAATAGTTGCGAGCATATGCACAAGAAATTTTCGAATTAGTTGAGCAAGGCAATACAAATGATAATGATTTAATGAATCGAGAAGCTGAAATGATGAAAGAGGTAAGTTTTATTTGATTCATTTAGTATAAAAATTCATATTTTATATTTTCAGCTTCATCGAATCATAACCGTATGTTTAGGATCGCCACCCGATCAAATAACATTTGAATATTATGATAGTTTTAAGCAGTATCAAAAAATTGGTCCAATAAGTCCAATTGAATTTTATCGACAAATTGTTAAACCAATCTATAATGTGGACAATAAGGTAATTGAAAGATAAAGTAATCGATCAGGGTTTTTACTTCTATCATAATCAAGACTATCGTACGAATATCCGAGATAGAGGTCAGAATATAGATTGAACTAATGAAAGAACATCGCTACATTCTTCTACTAAGGATTTAGTATCCATAAGTTAAATAGAATCTTTCATATTTTACGATCTTATCAC
This sequence comes from Rotaria macrura, assembly GCA_900239685.1. Taxonomy (NCBI): domain Eukaryota; kingdom Metazoa; phylum Rotifera; class Eurotatoria; order Philodinida; family Philodinidae; genus Rotaria; species Rotaria macrura. The sequence continues at coordinate 175,417 of OENT01000076.1, read as the reverse complement.
AAACTAAATGCATCAAGATTTTGACTAGTCTTTAGTTCGAATCGAATAGCAACAATCCATTTCTCCAAAGTATACATGCATACGTAGATATGCACATGAAATCTAATCGCAACAGATAATGTAAGCACAAAATAATAAACCATTTATTCATCAATCAAAACACGATGAGATATTTACGGATTAGTTAAATAACTCATGAACATGCAATGCAATCATTTTGAGTGATATTCGTTAATACAAACATGTCAAATGAGAGTTGATGCACTGACGCAAAATCGATATCCCTATAGAGCTGCCTTAGAGAATCAGAGATAGAATGATCCAGTAAGGAAAATTCTTCAATTAATTCATTGCGACACAGCTACCATCATATGTACGTTGTTCGCTGTCATAAAACATGAATAATATGAAAGAACTGCTCGATTTCGTAGTTTTTTTAATGTAGAGATGAAAAATTTTTTCTTGTGAACTGAAATCTATGATTTCATTGTGGAACAACAGAGGGACGCGGTAGTTTCCATATGAATTTCTAGATAGTTGATAACTTCTAACAAGAATCATTAAGTATGAAAAATTCAGATCATTGGATACAAAGTTGGGGTTAATGGAAATCCCCTCTCTTGCCAATTAACGTATACACGAGCACGAATAAGTCTTGACCATGCGTTATCTTCATAGTTATGATCTCAGGGATTGAAATCTGCATCTTAATTGATAGTTAATCAGGACACACACAGTGCACATTGTTCAGACGAGAGACAAAAACAAAACAATCATGCTTTCTTATTATCTCGAAGTATATCTGTACTATTGATTGAATCATATTATCCATGAGTCAAGCGTTGTTTGGTTAACAAGAAAAACTGCTCTCTGATTTAAGCAATGCCTAAAATGTTTACACTATTTATTTGATCAGGTATGCCTCGTGCATGATCCTCGAAGTTCTCATGCATATGGACGTTTATATACAGTTGAATATCTCGGAAATATTGTTGGTGGTCGAAAAACTCTCTATAACAATCAGCCAATACGAGTACTTAAGCAAGCCGTTTATGATTCAATTGTGGCTGATGAAGTATGAAGTTTTTCTCTCATTTCTATTCAGTTATAACTAATCTTATTGTTTCTTTTCTTTTGCTTCTTTAAATAGCCAGTTTGGTTTGGTGTTGATTTTGGTAAACATGCACATGCTAAATATGGAATACTTGACTTGAAAATTTTCGACACTCAACTTTATTTTGATTCGGATTTTCCATGTCAAGATAAAGCATCGCGTTTAGAATATGGTGAATCAATGATGACACATGCTATGGTATTTACAGGTGTTCATGTTGAAAAACGTTCATCGAATGCTGTAGTTGACAAAACGGCAACATCTGACGATGACAAAATTCAGCCTGATCATTTACAATTCATTCGCTATCGCGTAGAAAATTCACATGGTGACGATAAAGCCGATAAAGGTTACGTTGTTATGACTGATGATTGGTTCAATGAATATTTATATGAAGTTGTTGTGGATAAAAAATATCTTCCTACAGATGTAGTAACTGTTCTTGATCAAGAACCTATAATATTAAAGGCATGGGATCCTATGGGTGCCCTAGCAAAATATGTACGTCGTATTAAAAAAGAAAAATAGTTTATTAAATTTTTCAAAAATATAATTTAGAATGATTAGACAATTCATTATTTCAAGACGGCAATCTATATTTGCTTTAAACATATTCAAGTAAGTATTGATATTGAAATTCTCAAATTATCTCCTAAGTATAAATCATTATCTATCAGTTTCAAACGAATTGCAATTTAAAAAAAAACATTACAGATGCATATATCTATATATACGTATATGTATGTAAAAAGAAAAGAAATTTGAACATGCATAATTTCAGTGTAAGCTATAATTGACTGAATCAATAGAGAAAAATTGTCTGGATAATTGGATTCTAAAATGCTGACTCGTTAAGAATTGATTTCCTAGAAATTCTAAAGATAGCATAAGCTTTAATATGATTGTAATTTTCTTAACGAGGATTTTGTATTGTTTGCTAGATTGATTTTGAATTTCTTTTCTCCTTGATAAGTACTTTTTTTTGCATTCACATTAACACTCTGTCACGTTGTTCATCACTGATTTTGCATATAAATGTACGTGCATACATATATCTATATGGTTTTGAATTATTGATGCAATAAAGAGTGTAGTGTGTCATCGAACTTCTTTGTCATGGACGAACTTTGTCCCTGTGACAATCAATAGAAAGCCATATATATTGTATTATTGCAAAAAATACACAAATGAATGAGAAACGTTAAACCAAAAAAAAAAGACACCGAGAAGAAGCATATTTGATGACAAAAGTCTTAGGAATAAATTCTCTTTTTTCTACACATAAAAGAAAGAAAAAACGAACGAGACAAGAAAAATAAATAACCAAACCAATAAAAAAAAGACTTTTGTCATGATTGACATTAAAAAAAAGTCGAATAAATTAATCATCAGAAAAGGTTCTTTAGGAACAAAGGATACAATCATGTCGAAGAGCATTGTTATATCACGTTTTTACTTACTTGAGTATCCCTGTTGGTTTCTATTGGAAAAAATTCAGATCAATACCGTTCATTTCATAGAAGTTTGTTGTGCTTTATGGATAGTTAATGATATATCGTTAGTATTGGGACTGAAATAGACATTTGTTATTATCGATTCTGATTACAGTGTAAAAGCATTCTCAAGAATAAATGATAGTGAAAGAATCGTTTACAATTAATTCCATACTCCTTCACAATGATGCTTCTTCAGATGTAATCTTCAAATTTCAATTAATTTTTATCTCTAGAAGCTAGAAGAAGTAACTGTGAAAATACTGATATGTTCTTATTATGATTTGACGATGTAACAAATGCATTATCAACAGAATTCAATAGTTTTGAAACAATTGATGGATATCGATAATTGAATTAGATTTATTGTTGGTAATAAAATTTTGATAAGTTCTTCCATTTGAGTCCCCTATGCGGATGTATACAATTGTCAATCATAATTTACAGATATAAACTTGTCGACGACATGAGACTACTAGACAACAGATACATCGATGACACAATAGCTAATGAAAGAATGTCATCGCATGTGTTATTTTTCGATAAGTCAATGATTTTTTTTGTACCAAAATTTTCTCAAAACGCTTTTCATTAGGTTTACAAATGAATTGATCTATCTTGCTTGGTGTTTCATAATATTAAGTCTATTCAAATTATTTGTATATTGTCATATGGAAATTCGCAATGTCAGAAAGTTGACGATTCTTGAAAAACTCAACGTAAAAATTTAATCGTATCCTAATAAGAAGTAAAATCTCATTTGGATTGCTTATCATGATACTAGATCACACGTTTAGGCAAAATGGATAATTGAAATAGGAAGAGAAAATCAGTAATAGTTGGTCTATAAATAGTAAATAAACGAAGTAATCAGAATTTGTTATTGTTAATTTTTAAATAATCGTTTTTAAAACTCTATTTTATTTATCAATGTTCGAATAGTAATCTCGATAATTAGAATACAACATTCTTCTATATTGTTCTCTTTTTATATTTTAGTTGCAGTACTTACAGTAATCAACATGATCTTAGACTGATATAATATTTATCATTGCATTTCTAGCAAAATCTTTTTTCTTTCTTTTACTTTCGTTACTTACTATTTTAATCGAAATAAAAATAAAAAAAGTAAAAAATAATGCTTGTTTTTACCGTAGTCGAAATTCTAGTTACTTAATTTTCAAATTTAGACCACCTCGATGTATCTTTTCAAAAGAGAATTGATTGATTGTTTACATCTTATCTGCATGTCGAGTCGGGGTGGTCATTTATGTATATGCATGTTATCAATCGATTGATTTTTGTTTTCTTATGGGGTGGTCTTATTTTAAACGAATATAAATATTCAAGAAATATAATGAATCTAATGAGAGTATAAAAAAAAATATAAAGGCATGCGTCTCATAACGAGTCTTTTATTAATATTATTGTCTAATGAATTTATGAAAATAAACACATATTCTATTCAAGCTGAATCTATTTTCGATTTATATAAAAAGATAAATGAAAAAGGTTCGTTAGCTGATGGATTATCACTTAATGAACAAGCACAAATAAAACTTAAAACAATTAATACAATTCGATTATTACCATTGCAATCGAGTGTAATTAATAGAACATTATTCTTTTTTAATATTACTTTAAATAGAATACCGAATAATGAAGAAATTAAATTAATTGAATTACGTTTAAAATTAAAATTCAATCCTAGAAATAGTCAACGTAAACAGTTAATATTCATAATATGTAAGGAAATCTATAGAAAACGCCGATTTCGTCCATTGATTATTTCAACGCATGATAGCGAATATATTTCATATGATTTAACTAATTACTCATATCATAATTCATCGCAGCAAATATTAATTATTCGACGACAATTGTGGCTAAGAAAATATCTTCAACAAGCATCTCTTGTCATTTATTCTCGAACACCTGGTATTTTTCTTCTTCCATCAGCATCGACAACAAGAACGAAACGAACAATAAGAAAACAACAATTGGTTAGTCCTTGTTCACGGTACGATCTATTTGTTGATTTTAAGCAACTATCATTCGGTCCATGGATTATTGAACCGAAACGATTCAATGCAGGTATATGTCGAGGTGATTGTCCAAATCCATTGTCAAGATTATATTATCCAACTAATCATGCTATGTTATTAAGTCTTCTACATGAACGTGGTAATTCTATTCAACAACCATCTTGCGTACCTGTTCGTCTTCGACCACTTGATTTGTTGTATTATGATCGACAAGAGCTAGTGATTAAACGACATCAAGGAATGCAAGTTGAAGAATGTGGTTGTCGATAGACGAAGACAAGAACTTATTTGGATTTGAAAGAAAAAATCGACGAATTTATATGTTGCATATAATTATTCCTGCTGAATTTTATTGAGAGAACTTTATTAAACGATTGTTTCTCTTATTTATGTAAACTATTCAGATGACATAGATTTTTCGATCTCAATAAATATGATTTCTTCGTCATGTAATTTGTACATTAGAGTTGAGCTATCTTCATATGATTTATTATCTTATCATAATTTAGATTTCACATCAATTTAGTATTGTCTAGAGTATAATCAGCTTATTGCCCAAGATGATTCCAAAAAATTATAAGCCATATAGACGTATTTTGTCTATCGATATCAATAGAAATATAGGATTTTCTAATTCTATATATGGAATTCATTCCTTTAATTTGATTGATTTGGTGATCATGTATTGAGACACGAATGATTTCTTTCTGTCATGTCAGCAAATGTAAGTCTTATGATATTTATCTTGACCTATGCATATAGATAGTTATTCGAGAAAAGAAATCAACACTTTCAAGAATGCGTGTGTGTTCGTGAAGTTATCAAGTAATCAAAGTAAAAATTATCTAAATAGATGTTTTCTAAGGCTTAACTACAAAGAAGTACTTATTCTTATGTCAAATAATACTGAAGTTAATCAATCATTTCAGAGTTATCAGTTGCTTTCGTGCTTCTTGAAATTCATCGTTCGGATAATAATGATTGATTGTCTCTGTCAGTTTGTACTTTTTTGTATAGGCTTGTATACAAATAATGATTCTGTTTTTCATTTGCACTAATTTATTCTAGATTTATGTTAGAAGAAGAACAGATTGAACTATTTATTCTTCCTTAATTATATCTTTGTTAAACAAAGAAAAAAAGAAGAAGAAGAAAGATCCGATACAATCATTTTCCTATATCTAAAAACGTTGCAGATGAACTCATATTTTTTGTTTTTCCTGTCTTTCAATAATCAATGTCGATGCCTGGAGAAAAAAGCCCACAAAAAAATGGCATTTACCATAACAATAAACTCTTTTTTGAAGCTACAAGATGATTATTTAGAGATATTTGCTGAGAGAAATAAAGCAATTGTCTTTTGTTTTCATCGTATAGCGGTTGGCGAATAGCAAACAATTAGTAACAATTGATTCCAAATGAGTTAAACTGGCGTCTTTCTTTTTCCTTCTCGGAAATCATTACCCAGTTAGATCATGTAAATAACTAACGAAGTTGAAATGGCATGATTCAATATACTGAGAAAATCTACATGATATTTAAGTAGATCGAATTAACAGGAATTCCATAATATTATTTTATCAACATGAATGTATTGATTATATTAGACTAAAGAAAGTGAATATTGTGGAAAAGTAATTACAACAAAAACAAATCTATGATTTTTCTTTCTCTAATTCTTTTCTCAATTAGTTGGCATACATTATTTCCAAGAGGATAGATCGAGATATTTTGGTAGCATGCCAAAGTAAAGGTCATTATTGTTACTATATTGAGACAACAGATTGAAAATCTATTTGTTCTTTATTGATATCTGTTCTCTAAGTATAAAAATGGATTTGTTAGGAATTATTCAACGACCATATTCCATAACTAACAATTCTTATCAATACGAATTCGATGATACAATATATTTATAGACTACTTAGCGGATTTTGGCGTCAAGATCAAATAGAATCAGATGAACACGATAGACGTATCGAAGATTTAGAAATGATTATTAGTAATCAAGAACATGAGATAAATGAGTTACGTTCACAACTAGATAAATATCGAACTATATTTTCTGTCAATCGATCTTTCAATAAATATTGTCCTACACATAATGAACGTCATCGATCTGGTGTGTCAGCACCTCCATCAACACTTTGTACACTAATTATATGCGAGAAGTCCAAATGGTAAGTAGAGATACAACAAGGAAGTGAGAAAATGCATGTTTATTCAATAAGAAAAAAAATAGGACACAAAAATAAATAACACCCAACTAGTTTTTTTCATATGTAACCATCAATGAGAAAGTGATCCTATATGTATATACATATATATATATATATATATATATATGTATATATATATACAAAATGGAAACAGACACTGGCATTAAACGATTGTATGCATATATGTATACATGCATGTATAGGAAAAGAACTTATTGTCGAGTGAATACGTTTGGAAAATCAATTGACGAAGTATAAGCGTTCTCCGCCTCTTCAAAATGTCTCTATCTATCTATCTATCTATCTATCTTCTTCTTCTTCTTCTCCTCCTCTTAATATGTTCGTCTTCAATTAGTCTCACTGCAATGTAACTCGTTTCTCTTGTCATCGTTATAGTCTTTCATTCATCTTCGATGTCTTACATATCTCGCAGGAGACATGACCGGACTCGCGAAAGCAATGGATGGTACACAAACAAGGCGACTCATCTATCAAAAAGAACTACGAATAACTATGCACTACTAGTCTCTTGTCAATTTCTATGTGCATCCACTCGGACAGATGTAATTAGAAACAAAGTAAAACGACACAGATGAATGTTGTGATCTCAATCCGTAATATGGACGTGCTTGTGTGTTTAGACAGAATCTAAGTTTGGAATAACAGTACAATTAAATAAGAAATCGATATAAAAATATACGAAAAACAAAGAGAAAAGAAAAGGCTATGATATATAGACGAAGAATCTATCGGGATGTTACTGGTTAATATAGGTTTCTAATTTCGACAATTCTTTCTTTATGCGACAAGAAAGATTTACTTGATGGATATTTGAAAGGGCGTACAATCGTATAAGTAGATGTCAAAAAAGAAAACGACAAAAGAATGCTAAAAGAAACTAGCTTTGCTCTGTTTGCCCCCAAGTATCAACAGCAACATGCATAAAAATATATCTAGCATCTTATTTCTTTTTTTTTTCTTGTCCATACGTATTTACAGAGGAAAGAAGCAAAAAAATATCAAGAACTTCTGCGACAAACAGGATACCAAGAATTACGGAAATACGAGCATTTTTCATCCATCCAACACAAGCGTATGCACATAGATGAAGACACAGAAGTAAAGAATAGAAAAAAGAAAAAAATATATATATGTGGAAGCATAAATTAGTTAATGTACGATAATGATGATGATGTTGCGATGACGTCGATGCCGCGCCTTGTACATAGACAGTAGAATATAAGACTTCTTTCCTTTTTTTCTTCTTTTTTTCTGATTCTTTTCTTGTCTCTCATCGTCACCATTCGTTCTTTTGATGACGTAAGTCAATGTGTTGATATGAAGAAGCAAGAAGACGCGGCGACAACAACAACAGCAGCAACGGCAACAACAGTAGCATCACAACGATTTCGCGGTCTCATCAAGACAAATAAAATCGACTAGAAGAAAATCCTAATTTTTTTCTTGTTTGCTTTTTTGGTATTTCACGTCTTTGATCTTTTGCACATGTCGTATATCATTTTAAATCGATGACTCAATCGATGCATGACTTGCGGCTGGCGCTGCGTGATAGTGCCAAAAAACTTGAAGATGCTGAAAACACTGCCAATAATTTACGTACTGATTATCAAAATCAACTACGAAAAAAAGACGAAGTTATATCGATGAAAGAATCAATTATCAAAGAAAAAGATGCTTATATAACAAAACTTGAACAAGAAATATCGAAGTATGATCCAACATTTGTTATATCAACTGGTTTAAATAATGGCATGAACATGAGTTCATCACCACGTACATCTCTTCTTGATGTAACATCACCAACGAAACAACAACGCACGAAGCGTACAGCTATTAGTGCCGAACCAGCTCAACATAAAAAATCCAAAGATTTACGTGTCGTTCTTCAAGCATTTGATAAATCTGATCGGTAAGATATAGCTAGGATAGCTGATATGTAACCTTGACTTTGACAAATCTGCGTCACTGAGATCGATCATCGACAAAAAGCAAAAAAAAGAGATAAAGGACAAAGGTCCTCATCTGGAAATATCGATCTACACTAAGAATAGATTGTTATAGTTATACTACAAGGACACTAATAGTGCATTCATTTTTTATGAATACATTTAACGATTAGAATACTCAAGAGAAATAATCTTTTATATTAGATAATACAAGTGAAAATATCATTTTATTGAATGTCAAAAGAATAATCTGACATAGCTAATTTTTTCCATAAGGATCACATAGACAAATGCGGAGGTTGATAAACGGGAATACGTTAGTAATATTTATTGTTGTTGTTGTTGTTGTTGTTGTTGCTATTATTTAAGAACTGCAATCGTTCGATGCAATTCAATAGTCAAATAGTTTGATAATAATCATCATCAATAGAAACATATCGTTTGTTGCGAAGAAGAAGAAAAAAAAACAACACAAAAGAAAACCGAGTAACTTTAACAAGCATCATTAGAATATTTAAGTTGCTCATTATGTTACTTGAAATTTTATGACCACGAACAAACAAACTGTTTCCAGATGTTTTCCAATCGACTTAAGAATGTAATTTCATTCGTTGTTGATGATTGCATCAATAAAATATAATATTCAACAAAAAAACCGTTGTATAATTAAATACAATGACACTTGATATTTCCTTTTTTCTGGGGAGGCGGGGGGGGGGGGGGGGGGGGGCGCAGAGGAGAGGAGGAAAATGAAATATTTCACTAATTAGAAATAATAATAATGAACGCGAAAATGTTTCTAAAATACAAATCTATTTAAAACAATTCAATCTACGGTCTAAAAGTAGCAACGTACACCATTGTCATTTCGGCCGAGATATCTACTGATGGCATTAGGTGACATTTAGTATAAACAGAAAAACTTCGATATATAAATGATCTTCAAGGTCAATTTTTCATCAACCATGTTTTCTTAGATATAATGAACATGACAAATCTCATTACCTAGATTTGTATTAATAAATACATAAGAATCAGAGTACATATCTTTTTCTATTAGATTATAATGAGAATAAGTCTTAGCAATACCTTGTAAGATCAACATATATTTATTATTATTATTTTTCATTCGTTTATTCTATTCATGCATAATTTTCGTACCAAAGATTACAACACGAGCAGTCCGTATACCAATAGACCTTGTCAGTATTTTTGCATATTTTTTTAGTCGACTCTCAACATAGTGATGTAATGTTTTTCTTTCACTTGATTCTCGACAAATGTCGTATCTTTCAATATATTTAAATAGCATTTCTGTTTATTCTATTTGGCTTCGCTCTCAACGTTCTTCGTTTTTCTTCATTGAACTCTTTGCGTTCGATGATTCTGTTTGATCAGTCTAAAATAAACTATGACGAAACTTTACAACAAAGTCAAAGTCTGAAATATTATTGTTAATCTATAAGTCAGAAATCGGCACAACTTCAGTGTACATTAGACTATGTACGGCATTCTTTGACAGCTGATTTCTTGTATTCTATGTCTGGAAAAACTATTTGTAGGGGTTGTTTTCCGAAAAGTAAATATCTTCTTCGAAAAGATCAAAAGTAAACGAACGTCAAAAGATGATGACATGTATAAAGCTTTCAAGACATCGCATCAGCTTTTATTATATCGATTAACTGTCATGATCATCAGTTAAAAATAATTAAGTCTGAATTTTGTCTGAAGACTTTTTTAGAACTTATATTCGACAGATAAAATCGCTAGAGATGATACATGTAATATAAGTGACAACGAAAATTATAAAAAAAACAAGAAATTTTAAAATCAAGTTGTTTTAAATCTATCCATTTAATGGATTCTACACAGATAAAGAATCACTGTTTTTATAAGTTGCAGAAAACTATTTCATTATGCATGTGTTGACAATCCAATGAATCTCTATTATTATCATAGCGCTACGAGATTGTATTTGTGCATGTCATTTGAAAAATCCTCTTTTATTTTTAGTACATGCCATGATATATATATATATATATAAGAAGCTATACTTTCATGAAATATAAATGATTAAACATATCTTGTGCCAAATCCGAGTAAAGGGATACTATAACAAATGTAATAGTTCAATATGTGTATGAAATTTTCTCACTTATTAATCGAATAGATATTTTTGTTTATTTTTTCATTCATGCATATCTAATAGGTCTCATAATATTATTCTTTGCCTTGCAAAATCTCAGTATTTTTCCTAACTTCTTTATTTACTTTTTCTGCTCTCCTGATGTTTTCGATTCGTTGATATTATATTAGCCTTAGGAAAAGAAAGTGGTCAACCGTAACTTTTTCTGAAATATTTTCTTCTGCTAAATTTGACAATTACATAAACTATTTGTCCTCGAAGCTAAAGTACATCAGAGCTAAATCGACTATTCAATGTCAAAAAAAGGTCAATAATTTAGTTCCTCCTATGAAAAAGCAAGTACATCAAACTTTCAAAAAAAATACCTTTCGATCGTAACACTTTCTATGTAAGAATAACAAGCTCATCAATGCCCACAATGTTTGACATAAATATAATACTTCCAAAAAGGACAAAGAAATTTCTTGTTTTCGATCCCTGGATATAAATATCAGCGTATGCAAAATACGTAATTCGTAGACGAGCATACATACATATATGCCGAGATAGTAATCTATGTTCTAATTGCATCTCAAATTACTGAAAATAAAATTATAAGTGAACGACAATAAAAATAAAAACAAATCTTTGTATGCTTTTATTCCAATAAGATATAGCAAAGATTTCGAAAGCAACAAGTTCCTCGAGCATTCTTGAAACATTTATTGCTGTCAAAATAATACAGTATAATGTTCTTATGATTAGCGGGTAGAATTTTTTTAAATCTGAAAAAAAAATATTTATCCAAAATCTGATATATTTTTCTATCCATGGGAGGCAATCGATTGACCTTTTTTTCATAGATTGATTGGCTCATGTAACTCTGATGCACTTTACTTCGAAGAGCTGTAAAACTAGCATAATTAAAGAACTTAGTGACGCACAATAACTGAGAACATTTCACAGTTGGTCATTTTTGTCATGTGGAGCTAGTTCGAGGTCTTGAAAGTATCATATTAATGTCAAAAGTCATATCAACTTGAAAGAGTACTAAATTTTTGTTGACGAAAGTAAAAATCTATTATGTGCATTACACAATTAGTAGACGACTAAAACCTACTCTAACAAATGTTCATAGAACTCGTCAAGATAATGTAATGAATCATATTAATCCAATCATTTTACTCGTATTTATTATAAAATTCTTTTCATTGATGTTAAAAATTTGATGAAACTGTTACTTGCCGTTCATGATTTGAATGATGCCAACCATTCTAGACAACAGAATCGTTCTTTTCCATCAAAAACATTCATTGACTCATTAATGATGAAAATAATTTTTTTTCAATTAAATAGGACAAAAGAATTTTTACTTGATGCAATATTAAATAATGACTTTATGAAAAATCTTGAAATGGATCAAATTATGTCAATTGTTGATTGCATGTATCCACTCGAACATAAAAATGATAGTTTAATTATAAAAGAAGGTGACGTTGGAAATCTTGTCTATATTATGGAAGGTAAAAGTCAAATTGACTATTGCATTTCATTTTTCAGGCAAATTTCTCATTTCTTTTTCTTTCACTTTGTAGAGGGAACAGTCGAAGTGAGTAAGCATAATAAAGTATTAACAACTATGGGACCTGGCCGAGTATTTGGTGAATTAGCTATTTTATATAACTGTACTCGAACTGCATCCATCAAAGGTAAACATTACAGAGAAAACCAGTTGATATATCGTACGTATTCAATATTCATAGCTTTATCTAATTGTAAATTATGGGCTGTTGATCGACAAACGTTTCAAGCCATAATGATGCGAGCTGGAATGCAAAAACAAACCGAACATTTAGAATTATTGAAAAAGTTTGTTTTTAAAATTTGCATGATTTTCATCTGTATGTACGTCTTCTTGTTTCATAGTATAAAAACATTTGGAAGTTTACGTGAAGATATTCTAAGTAAAATTGTTGATGCAGTTGATCAAGTTAGTTATGCCGACGGAGAATGTATCGTACGACAAGGTGCTAAAGGCGATACATTCTATATTGTTGCTAAAGGTTTGTATGATGTTTTCTTTTTTTCAAATAGATCTCGCATACTAATTGTTTTTCATTTGGCTCATAGGACGAGTTCAAATAACTCAAGCGAAATCCAAATGGGACACAGCAGTTTATGTTCGACATTTGGAGCGTGGTGATTCATTTGGTGAAGCTGCACTTCAAGCGTAAGATGAATTTCTAATTTTAAAAATAAAATGACATGTATTCGATTTTCTTTATTTTTAGCGAGGAAACTCGACCATTCAATGTTATTGCTGATGATCCTAATGGTGTAACGTGTCTTGTACTTGATAGACAAAGCTATCGTGAAATGATAGCTGATGAATTATCAAGATTAAAACGTGATGAATCAGTTCGATATGGACGTAAAGCGTACGTCGATTCAGTTTTTAAACTGATTTTTTTCCCTTCGAATGAACTTTACTCATCGTTCTAGTACAACGTTTATTAGTGGTGAAGATGACAGAGATTTGAAAAATCTTCGTTTGGCCGATATTGAAATTGTTTGCACATTAGGTGTTGGCGGTTTTGGACGTGTTGAATTGGTAGAACAAAATAGAAACATAAACGATGTCTCTATTGTTTATTTATATAGGTACAAGATTCGAGAAATTCAAAGAAATATAGTCTTAAACAAATGAAAAAACAACATATCGTTGCTATGAAACAACAAGAACATGTTATGAATGAAAGAAGTATTATGATGGATACTCGATCGGATTTCATCGTCAGGTAAAATTAATTTTTCATTGAAAAGATAGATGAATTTAGATGATATAGTTTGTCGATTTCAACGTTTGTTTTCTCGATAGATATGACATTGTATTTTCAGAAAAGTCCTCGATTGATTTTAATTCGTATGGACTTGTAATTGAACCCATCGAATTCGAACAGTGTTCGGGGACTGTTAAACATTCATGTCTTCTACAAATACCTTAACAAAAACATATAAAAATATATGATCCTCTGGTAGTCGAATTTGACACTAGTTGAACATGTTTTGAAGCTTCATAACATTTATTCAGAATGTATGATACATTTTTGTTTCCGAATTTTCTAATGTACAAATGGATTGAAATATCTGAAGTGTTATTCTAGCGATGACTCTTGACCGTAACCCAACGAAGGTAACTAGATATGAATCGAAAGCAATTTTTAATTCACATATAGTATGACAATATTTGATACTTGTAACTACAAGACAAGTTTTCAAGTGCATGGACAAAAACAAGTACTCATATTGCAATTTTTCCTTGGCGTAGATTTTTGTATAGACTATTGAGAACTCAAATGGTAGCAAATTCTGTTTGAAATGTGAGTAGATCGAATATTCTAGCTTGTGGCAAAGTTAGAATTAAATTACTACACCAATCACATAAGAAGAGAGAGAGTAATTCAGATCATTGCCATTTCTAACATGACATATATTGTTAAAGTATTTGCACCTATGAAAAAGCATATTCAGCATATGTTGAATAGAACGGGATGAAAGAAAAAGAAAATTGATTTTTTTCTATTGTTTCCTGACATTGTTCGATTGTTATTCGAATTTAGACAATCAAATTTGTCATATGTGAAGAAAAATCCAAAGTTTGCTAAGATTTTCATTGCAACACTATGTCAAGTCTAGAAGGAAAGTATCATTGAAATCGGAAAGAAAATATCTGATGAGACTGTCTCATAAATTTCAACAATAATGTTGTTTTTTCCATTTTCTTTTTATATTTAGATTATTTAAGACGTTCAAAGATCGAAAATATTTATACATGTTATTAGAATGTTGTTTAGGTGGCGAACTATGGACGATATTACGTAATAAAGGACTTTTTGAAGAATCTGAAGTCAGATTCTATAGTGCTTGTGTTATCGAAGCATTCAGTTATTTGCATAGCAAAGGTATTGTCTATCGAGATTTGAAAGTAAGAACGTTTGTCTTCTTGTATTTTTTCTATAATGTATGAAAATCATCCGTTTGTTTTTCATTTTAGCCTGAAAATCTTTTATTAGATACCAAAGGTTATTGTAAATTGGTAAGTCAATCATTATAGTTTGAATTCGTCGATGAAGGATAGATTTGAAAATAATTACTATTAGATAGATAGATTTCTCTTTTATTAGTCTTAATAGAAATATATTCAAAACAAACACTATGCGAGTATTAGACGAAACAAAAGATAAATGAAATAAAGAATTTCATTTTTCTCCGATGATGTTTCATTAAAAATTGATCAGGTCAAAATGTATAGACATGGTCATGAACGATTAATATTCATAGACAATATATCCATCATAATTATAAATTTGATACTTGAACGATATAATTGTTTTTACCGCAATTCAAATGATTCTTTCGATTAGTTTTAGTCAAAAATTTCATTCAATTTTTAATAGAAAAACTGAAGCTTTTCTTTTTTTTATTCCATACATTTGATTTCATGATAGATGTTAGTTCGTAAAATATGCTTCGAAAATACTCACATGCAACCATTCATTCAGTTCAATTCAATACATAACTGTTTACGAAAGTTCGAATAAATTTACCATCATCTGTCATTAAATTGAATCTTACAGAATTCTAAAGAATCTATGAGAATGCTAAAATATGAACCATTCAATTGAAAATCATACGTATCGTTGAATACATCGAAAGAATTCCAATTGACTAACAATCAACTTTACAAGTGTTCGTAGTAGTTAGTAGTACGTATAGATACTAATAAAATTAGCGCATGTTGAATACAAATTCAAATATATTGAACTCAATGGATTGTTGTCGACTTTCATCGAATATAAACCCAAACATTTTCTTTATCATATCATTAGATGTAAATAATCAAACTTATAATTATGTATATGGAGGACAACATTTTGTTTTGACTTCAATACAGAAATTTTTACTCGCAGCTACGATCATAACATGCCGAAGAGATTAGAATAATGTCGGATGATGATTTCCACTAAGTCTGTTGTAATGGACGAAATTTCTTCCTTGTCTAAACATAGTAACCACTAATGGATTGATGATTATGCGATTTCTTTTAGAAAAATGTCAAGTCTGCGTTTTTCTTTTGGTCAGAGTGTTATGCAGATATCCTCTTTGTCACAAGGAAGATTCGAGGCTTGTCTAGGAACAACCTGACCTTCTAAAAAGCACTTTAGGCTTTCAATCTCGACCAAAAATACGAGACTGTTTCGAATGGAATCCGGGCAATCAATTAAATGCCGCTCGGAAATTTCTTTGCAAAAAAACTATCAAATATAGATGAAGAAAAAGTTTGCTCAAATTCTGACTCGAGCTCAGATAAATGTAAAAAATGCTTCAACTCATCAAAGATACTAGAATTATTCATTGCATAGACTCTTTCTTCTACTGAGGAATATTGTCTTTCATTTTCAATTTTTTTTTCTCATTCACTTCTATTTATTATTTATAGGTTGATTTTGGTTTCGCTAAAAAAGTTGGTCTTGGACGTAAAACATGGACATTTTGCGGCACACCAGGTACAATATTTTCGATTTGAGTTCTATCGATTTCAGAGAAATACTAATTATTATCTTTATTTACGTCTTATTATTTAGAATATGTTGCACCAGAAATTATTCTTAATAAAGGTCATGATATGGCCGCCGATTGTTGGTCACTGGGTATATTAATATTTGAACTTATTAATGGAAAGTTAGTTTGTGTTTTGATCCAAAAATTAATTTCTCATGTCTCATGTCTGTTTTAGTCCACCATTTTCTGGTTCAGATCCTATGAAAACGTATAATATTATTTTAAAAGGTATTGATGCAATTGAATTTCCTCGTCGAGTATCGAAAATGGCATCATTATTAATCAAAAGATTATGCCGGTATTTTATTTTTTCATTATATATATATATTTATCGATAATTATTTATTTCTAATCGAATTTTAGAGAGAATCCTGTTGAACGTATTGGCTATCAAAAAGGTGGTATAGCAGATATTCAAAAACATAAGTAAAAAATTTTTTATAATTATATACTTGTTCTCTCATAACATTGAATAATGTCTATTGATTTATAGATGGTTCGAAGGATTTAGTTGGGAATTTTTAAGAAAAGGAACATTAACAGCACCATTTATTCCAAAAGTAAACGATTCGATTATTTTGCTGTTTTCATTATTAACATTTTTAATCATAATCTTAGGTTGAAAATGATAGTGACACATCGAACTTTGATTTCTTCGGTGAAGATGATGCTCCTGAACCCGAAGATGATTTGACTGGTTGGGATAAAGATTTTTAAAATAAAGAACGATTCTTTCCATGCGTCTCAACATCGGACATTCTACGCTCATATATACCGTTTATATACGGTGTGTAAATTACAATTCTTATTTCAAACGAAAACAAAACAAAATTCATTTTTTCTTATTTGGCTTTTTCTCTTTTCATGCTATTTAACTCTTGTTGTATAGAAAGATTCTTCTCTTCCTTTTCTTTCTGTCTCGTTAGTTTCTCTATTTTTTTTTTCTTTCATGCTTGTCATTGTTATTAATTTTCTTTTTAGTCAAAATTATACTGTATAATTCATTTTCTTCTTCGATAGAGATATTTTAGATGTGTATAAAAAAATAATTAACTAATACATTATTTTCACATAAAATTAATCTTAACAGATTAAATATTTCAGAAAGTAAAATGTTCTTATTTTTATTTCTCTTTTCTTTTTCATGATTTCAATATATACGTATTGATAATTATCATGTATGAATTTTCTCTGTATAAAATTGGATACGATGGTCTGAATGATTCTATTCGAGGATGATATCAATGAATCGTTTTTCTTTTTTTTAAATTAACATCATTCCACATTTTCAATATGTGATTATTATCTCATCAATTCACACAATAGGAGTTGTACTCACGTAATCTCTCATTACCATTCCATAGTGTTCTGCTGTTTTCTTTCGTTATTCTCATTATGGAATGATAGACAACTTCCGGAAGTTATGTTTATATCTCCGTTCAAAACAAAATTAATCGTTCGTAGAACATAACAAAGCAGTCACCTCGTTTACAGCGATATATATATATATATATATATATATAAATATAAACAAATCCATTCTTTGAATGGAGTCATTATCAACTGTCGACATAATGAAAGAAAGTAAAACAAAAAACAAAGTTCTGACAATGACATAGACACAACATGAAATTAGATGATTAGGAACAAAGTAATTGTTTTTATGTATGCTGCTGAGTTTGTCCTGATTTCTATGATGTTTTTGTACAATGCAATAGTGTCTTTGTTAGAAAAGACGAAAATTCGTGAGCGACCGGACAGTATGCATCGTTGATTTCTCTGAATAACATGTATAAATTCCCTTGATGATTTGCTGCATGTCGTTACTTTTCTTTTTCTTTACCGATGAACAAAAAGGAAACCATTTAACACATTTGGAGTATATGTCTCGTCCATTAATCGAGATTTGAGTATGTTGTTTGGTGTCATATTCAACTCACTTGACGAGTCATCCATTTGATGACAAAAGTTAAATGTGTGTCTGGCTAATATAAAAATGAAAAGAGTGATGAAAGAACCATTATCTATTAGAAATAAGATAATGGATCATCGTATGTTCAATGTCTGACTTGCCACGTGAGACAGTCGGTGATATGCTTATTTAGTAAGGTTTCATTTAACCTAGATTGATAAGACACGATATCGTTAGTAAGGACATTCTTTTGTACATACATGAATGAGCGGCTTAGATCATAAAAAAAAATGTCCAAACAAAACGCTGACCTTTCACTACTTCGGTCAACATCCGTGCCTTCTCTTTAGTTATCATTAGACACTTCTTTTGTTGAAAAAAAAAGGAAAAAAAAACCATACAGTTATTCAGACACGTTATGTCATCTAACTCTTGTTCGTATGAAACCAACAATGATGATGATGATGATGATGATCGATTCCGGAAGGCGTTTGCTTTTTTTACTCTTTCTGTAGTGTTTATAAAATATACATGTGAAATACTTGTGATGTAACAGATTGACGCGAAAAAATGGTACATTTTCAATAGAATAAAATAGTACTGTTGCTCGAATTGTTTCTATTTCTCTTTTCGTATTAAAAGGACGACGAATATAAAGAATTTGGCGTAGTTAAGTAAAACGATGAGTGTTTGTATTTATTTATAGTCAAGTATATAATTAGAATAAGAAAGAGAGCGCCTATACACGCGTCAACCAGTTTGTATTCAACCAAAAAAAGGTCGTTTGTGACATATTTGCATTGATTCGATGCTTGAATGATTCGATTTAGTACAATAAAGAATTTTGTTGTATGTATAAACGTTAAGTTAGTTTTTTTTTTCTTCTTTTCTCGACCATCAATATATTTGTTGTCTCTTTATTCCTACACAGAAAATATATGAGAAAAAAAATCCATTGATCTCTAGAGAGAAAAAATGCGATACTAATGATTAGAACGCGAAGTGTATTTTTCTCCTTCTCGGGCATCTCTCTGTCTCTTTCGTTCTCTCTGTCTCCTTCTCGTGATAGAATGTGTGTGCTGCTCACACGTCCACACGTTTGTACATACGAAAAGCGTATACATGCATAGTTTTCTCTCTCTCTCTCTCTGTGTCTCTCTCCTCTCTCTCTGCATAAATTGATGATAACCTTGTGCAACTTTCAACAGTAAGTAAAGGAGATTCAATCATATCAATTTATTGATAAAACCTTGAACTTTTGACTTGAGAGAGATCCATAATCCACTCTCTCTATGTATGTGCTTCTGTTCTTTGTTTGTTTTCCACTCTTCTACTCGTTTTCAATCTACAAATATTTGTTTGCCATGTTCTTTCTTTTTTTTTTAAACACTTTAGTCAAATGTAAAATGATATCAGTTGATGAATGTATTTCTTATTCCCTCATTTGATTCCAATATTTTATACATATATATATATATATATATATATGTACGAATATTGTTGTTGTTTTTAATTAAAACGATAAGCATCTGTCGAATTGATGTGAATGAGAATTTTCACCATCAGGTGTAAGTATTTTGTAACTTGTTAATAATTGACAAACAATTTCACCCTATAGATATGCTAGCTCAACACTCATATATGAATCCTGTAACGACTTTTCGATTTCGCATAATCCTGCTAGAAAAACGCGTGTGTCTTAACAGGTTCAATTCTATTACATTTTACATGATAGTATGCGTCTACGATAAAATACGGTCGAGATATTTTCCCAAATTGAGTTAGTGCCGATCTAAAGTATCCGTTGTTTTGAAGTTGGACAAGTAATTATTTAAGGTATAAAAAAACAATCATATCCATCATCTTCTGCATGAATGAAAGCGTCTAATACGATTATCGCTTCTGCATACATTGATAGATTCATCATCGTTATAGAAAAAGAGCCTCGAACCACTCAGTCATTTATCTGCTCGTTACATTCGCTGTAAGCATAGACAAACATTTTACATCGATATATTTGTAGATGAATGAATGTTATTATTACCTACTGTTGCTGAGTTTATTCTTCAGTAAATTTCCACATTCATTATCCTATGAAAATTTTCAACACGATGTTTCAATTAATTTACCTAATATAACTATTCAACATGTTTGTGAAAATGATTTACTTTACATTAAATGTTTAAATATCAATGAAACAATACATATTGTACGTTCAATGTATGGACGAACATCACAAAGAATATGTAATAATAATTTAACCTATCGTTTCTTTGACAAAACATGTGCAAATATTGAACAATCGAAATATCAAACAAAACTTCGGTAAAAAGAAAATAACTAAACAGACAAATATGTATTCGTAATTAATTAATTGTATACATTTAGTTGTCAAGAAAAATCGACATGTCAAATATTAATTGATAATCATTTATTTAATGATCCATGTGGTTTACATATTCCGAAACATTTCGAAATTCACTATCGATGTATAGATAAAAGTAAATAACAAGCAAGAAATAAAGAAAATCTTTCGCTTGTTCAAATAATGAAAATATAGAGATATGGTTTTCTTTTTGATTTAGAACAAATCTGTACAAAATTATTTCTTAATTGTTCACGATTCAATGATTTAAAATGTATTCAACAAATTCAAGACGAATTTTCATGTCAATGTCCATCGACGATTTGTCAACATAGTAAATAAATATTTGAATTAAAGTTCAAAGTTAACAATTTCAAAAGTTTTGTTTCTTTTAGTTAATAATCAAGTAGTAGGATTTATAAAAAGATTTTGTCCTGAAGAATCTGTACAAGGATTTCTATGGCCTAAAACACTTATTAATAAAAATCAATATGTACCATGTCCTTCACCATGCACTGGTAATTATCTATTACTTAAACGAAATCGTTGAAGAATTTGAACTTTTGATTCTTCATCGCACTTAGAAGAATTCAGTAAGATGAAAGCTCGCATAAATCAAAAGTATTGAATGTTCATTCTGAGAAAATTTCAGTATCATATTAGGAAAAAATGTACTCGTTTCAATAATAGAATAAGTGATACTATTCAATCAACTGACACTACAAGATTCATCAATGTTTATTTGAACAAGATGACTTGACACAAAAATAAAGACGATCTTTAAAATGGTTTTACATTGGATGAATGCATTATTATCGAAAATGATCTAATAGAGCTTGCGACTATTTTGTTTTTTTACAGATTTGTTTGTACTATCATTTTCTATTCAGATCAAATAGAATCATCATTATATTTGTTAGATTTTCTAATGTCTTGATCTTATGAGAATCTAATCGTAACAAATTAAGCCTTTACCAGATGCTATTCGTTGTATTCAACTGAATACTTGCATTCTTTCTAGATCTTGAATAAGTGAAAAGAAATATATTGAAACTCAACAGTCACGAATAGTTTGAGAAATTTTAGGAATATTCAATTTCACAATATAAAAATTTCTCGACCCAGAGATTTAATTATTCATCTCTCTATCGATTGATTGTACAGTTCTGTTATTGTTGTTGTTAGTTTTTACTCCATATTGGTAGTTTCTCGTCCCTTGGGACTTGTCTAAGTGATGGTGAGATTAACATCTATATCGTACATTTTTTTCCTCACTTCTATCTTGCCGGAATTGTGCTCACGGCTTTCTGTTTTCTCTTTCATTTCTAGGTCAAGTATATCGTTTTTGTAATTTCAATAATCAATGGTCAAAAACGAATTATACCAATTGTGAATGTCCAATAAAACAATCTAATCAAGTAATTTAATCATTATCATGTTTGTGTTTGCTTTTCTTGTATTGATTTTTTTCTATATTGATTAGCTATCAACACATCGTTCAGTCAATAGTTATGCGTTTCAATGTAATTTTTGGCTAATCAATAGAATATTGCCTAAGGATAATCCATGCATACTTGTATGTAGTGTTCTTGATTCATTAAATATCTTTGATGTAATATTTAGTCCTTTACAACTGCGAATGAAAAATCCGATGATGGTTCATTGAATTGTCTATTAAGTGCATTTGAACAAATGACATCTCAATCATGTTTAGTAACGAAATCGTTTGGGATTAGTTTTGAAAATTTAGTTTTTGAAATTTATATACCAATTAAAAATGAAAGTAAATTACATTTATTATCAAATCATATCGATTTCATAACACAAAATCAAATCATTGTTGATCGTACGGAAACGCTACAAGAAGATTTTCATATGAATTTACCAATAATGGCCATCGATACAAAAATGATTAATACAAAAAATAAATCAATTATTGTAATTGAACAAGGAAGCTATTCGAGTCCAATACAAACAGCTAATGTCACAGTGATATTTAATCATCGAGTACGTTAAAAAGTTATTAGTAGAATGAAATTAAGATTTTGCTTTTGAAGTTCAAAAAAAGATATCTACATGATCCGATCTATTGATAGGAAGGATTCAATTTTGAAAACAAACAAAAAACTATATAATAAAAATTTTTAGTTACATCTAATTATATCACATGTTTGTGATAAATCCAAATGTTGATGAATTATGTGTCTTCATATTACCAACCTATTTTTAGTATCGTATGAGACAAATCATGTCAATAATTTTATCGAGTTATCTAATGTAAGAAAAGAAATATTCAGATTACATACCGTAGGATTATTTTCAGTAGTTCGGTGTCGACCAATATCTTGACAGCGTATTACAACATTCATACATGTATTGTTTTCATAAAGATTCATTGAAGAATTCACATCAATCATTCCTATGATTTCAATAGATCTTTTTTGATAATCGATAGGATCAAAGAAAAAATGTCTTCTATTTTGTTTTCACTAAATCTTGACCTTAAAAGTGAATTGTTTGTTTTTTCTTTTTAGTCATTCGATTTCCGTTATCAATGTCGTGCTTATCGCTCAACTAATTTCTCATTACATGTCGAGTATAAATGATTATAT
Source organism: Rotaria macrura (assembly GCA_900239685.1). NCBI lineage: Eukaryota > Metazoa > Rotifera > Eurotatoria > Philodinida > Philodinidae > Rotaria > Rotaria macrura. The sequence continues at coordinate 151,943 of OENT01000076.1, read as the reverse complement.
TTTCTGTTTTTCATGGACTGTTTTGTGTCTTCTAATCATAATTTATTTGTTTGATCTAGCACAACAAATATGTTTTTTGCATGTCAATTATTATGTTCAAATGGTAGTCATGTTATATGTCAATGTCCATTTTTCAATCCATTCATGCATTATGTACTACACATAGATGTAAAGAAGAATCGATTGATTTTGTATTGTAAAAAAATGATGTATGTATCGGGTTCTTTTTTTTTCTTTCTTTCATTTCATAGACATCAAGAACTGAAAATGATTTAATGATTGATAACGATTTAAATGGACGATGTTTCAGTGAAAAGAAGATTTCTATACATGAAAATTTGAGTAAAATCGATCGATATTTAAAACATATTACATCATTAAGTTTTGCAAAAGTAATACTAAGAATTGTGTGATAAGACAATGGAAATTATTTATTTTCATTTAGAAATTTTTTTTATTTATTGATAAAATTATTGAAAATGAAAAATCTTTTAAAAATTGGAATCTTATTGATCGATTTATTAAAAAAATTGAACTTCTAAGTTCTCAATTAGTTAATCTATCGAATTCATTCATATCCATTACGAATCATATCGGTAAACGAAATCAAACAAAAACAAAATAACCAAGAATATCTCTTCTGTTCTATTTTTCTGTCTAGAATATTTTATCAAATCCAAACAATATGAATATGAAGATATGGATCGTTCGGTATCAATATCGATTGTAAATGAAAGAAATCTAAATCTTGAATTTCATACTGTATTTTTTACAATCTCAAATATCAACATAAATCAATCATTAAATAGTCGAATAGTTTATTTTAATATAATACCAAAAACTATATCCATCGACAATATTGAAATAATATTTCATCATCTAAACTACTCTAATCAAATACCAATATGTGTTCATTTAAAAAATTCTTTCACGTAAAACAGACGAATGAATAAGAAAAAATAAGTATCGACTTTTTTTGAATGTATTGTTTTGATGCATTTCAGAAATGATGTACAATGGAGTACGGAAGAATGTCAATTATTATTAACAAATTCGACACATTCGAAATGCTCATGTTATCAACTTGGAACGTTTGCTTTATTTACGGATTATCAGAAGACATTGAATGAAAGTCAGTTATTTTTTATTCCAAAAATTGGATGCATCATATCGATCGTTTGCATTGTATTAACAATTATTGTTCTAATTAGTATCAGGTAACTATTTCATATTTATGAAAGAAGACGTCTACTATCTGTGCATGAATTCGTACTCTGATTTTCGAAGTTCGAATGATCATGAAGATCAGAATAAATGAATTCAAAGAATTCTAATGACTTTAAATTATTCATGTTAAAATGAATGCCTTCGTCATCATATTTAAATTTTGACTTGATATTTGTGCTGGATGGATACGTCTATTTGATTCGAATTTGTCTTTGCCAAAAGGCAGGCATATTTTAGAATACGACGTAATTATATAAAAGAAAACGGTCTTAACCTGTCACAATTAACAATTCGTATTGAAGTCGAACATAGCAATGACACTGCACATCTCGAGTTCTGAAAAAGATTGTTGACGACTAGTATCTGGCCTATCTTGAGTGACTGTCGACATGTATATTCAATATGTAATATTAAAAGTAATAACAAGAACTTGTCTGAATATCCATTAGGAGAATCATTATTGCATTGATATTCAGCAGGAGAAGGATTCACCGTTGTAAAACTCTTCTTATTCAAATAGGTCTCTATCATCTTTCGAGTACCAAACATTTTACATAATATTACTGCTTATGGTTGATACTTGTACTTGTTTGGAATGAATGTAACAAAATAGTTCTAACTAAGCTCATGTAGAACAATTCTTCTCTCTAAAATATTCGTTGATATGACCTGTTTGTTTTATCATAAGCCAATTCAGCTTTCATACAAGATAACATCTTTTGCAGAAAATTAAAGAATAAAATTGATCAGACTATCAGTGTTGCTGACTTTCGTCAAAATTGAAGATACGTTCGAGACTTGTTTTCATCTTCATTTGAAAAATATTTTTCATGCAATTTGTACAAATTTTTTCATTTCAGTAAGTCATTTAAGGCATAGAACGTATCAATCAAAGCGATGTAATTTGAACAACCACACAACACAATTTCGGTGTCTTCATTTAGATCTTCAATGACATTGAATAGAATTAGAAAAAATTTTATTCACTCATCGAAATATTAGGAATCAACGGAGGCAAGCCATACCACACTAAGAAGCCTAGTTAGTTACAATCTTGAAAAGAAAATACTCGAAAACATAGCAGTCACATAAAGCGAGAGTGTCTACATCGCGTTGACATAGTGTCAAAAGTTTTGTTAACTTTTCTATATATTTAGAATTGAAGCTACGTTCTTGGAGAGAGACATCTTTTTTTCGCTTAATCTTACTATCTGCGAATAATCCATATGAAGATTAACGTCTATGAAGATGACATGATCACAATTTCCTTAAGAATGATGAAACATATTTTATCATTAAAAAAATTTAATTAAGGATTTCCTGTCCTTATCTCTTTTGTGGTCTTCAAAGTAAAAGCTAATGAACGAGATTAAATCGATTGTCATGCGAATGGACTCACAAAAATCTGGTGCATGTAATCACAACGACTTTTTCGAAACTTTCACCACCATAATGACTTGACTATGTGATTGATTTGATGAAATATTCAGCACCTCTAAAAATTTCACTCGTTTTCTTATAGTTACCGGTTATTTGAATTATTAAGTAAATCAATACAGTTCTTGTGATAGATATAGTATGTTGGTTAAAAATTTAACTCAAATAACTTATCTCAGTTAAGAAATAACAACAGGAATCTATACAAATGGTTATATGCATCAACAAGTGTGTATTTTATTTTATTTTTCATGTACCGAATATTAAATCAAAGATATGTACTTATCGATTCTTTTGAAACAGACTAAAGAACAAAAATCATTTTCAGTAATGTTAAATGAAAATTACTTTGATGTATTGTCCATGTAAAACTATCTTGAATTAGCCAGAGCATATAGTATGAAGATGATAACTAATCATATGAATCGTATAGATCTATACGTAGGCATTCGAATGAAATTTACTATCACCTTATAGTCTAGTATAATCGCATGACAAAAACCTACTAGAATTGTGTTTTTTTTTCAATTATCATTTTAATTGAAAGTTAATTCTTCTCTAGACTTCGTATGCACATGGATGGTAATCTAACAAGTGTTCGTAATACACTTCATTTACATATGTCACTATGTTTAATTATCGTACAAATATTATTTCTCTTTGGTATTGATCAAACAAAATATAAGGTGAGATTTCAAATAAGAAAACATTTGTTTGATTTTTGTAGTTTTGAATCTTGTTGTTTTTAGATTGGATGTGAAATAATATCGATTTTAATTGATTACTTTCTTTTGGCAACATTCTCATGGATGTTTGTTGATGGTATCGAATTACTAATTGCATTAAAACATGTATTTAAATATGATAGAATACGTTTAATTGCTTATGCAATATATTCATATGGATTTCCATTACTCATCGTTTTACTTTCGATACTACTTTCAACAAAAACTAAAAATAGTTTCAATACACAGTACGTAAATGACGGTTATTTTTGTAAAAAAAGATATGTCAGTTTGTAAACTACGCTTATTAATAGAAGTAAATCAAACTAATAATACCCTGAGGAATAGATGATATTTCATGAAACTTCGTTTAGTATTAAAAATCCTGCATAAAAATGATTTAGAATATTTTTAGAAGATTACAAGTAGGTATTTTATCGTGAAATTGAAAGTAACATTCTTTTGATCTAAAATAGAAGAACACGGCAGTACTGACTAACTATATCCGTTCACGAACGAAAGTTCTGATTAAAATCTAGCACGATCATTCAAGCTGACACGTAGGCAACGATGGATACTAATCCGGGAACACAAGTGCATCAATTTTTCTAACTACTCGACCTAGTGCTTATATAAAGAGAAACATATTTTCGACCAATAGATTTGCCGTTATTACTGCTGGTTCGATTAGTTTTGTTTACGGATTAAGGAAAATAAAAATACTTATACAATGAAGTTGGCTGGAAAAATGACTTTAAATAAGTGAAAATATTCATTCTCCTATTGTTGTGGTGTTAATTAATGAAAATAGAATCGAGTTTGAATTCAGGCATCTTGCTTGGCTCAAGTACTGTCGTGAATCGCTAAAGAACATGCTCATGTGTCTTATTCAGATTATTTTACCAATAGAAAAAAAGTAATCATAAATTAGATAACTACTATATACATATTGTTCATGTGACTTCAAAATACAACTGTGTAATAGGACTCAAGCTTTGAATTGCTTGCCATCTGCTTTCCATTACTCTGGAAAGAGTTTATACAGTTAAATGTTTTTCTCTCGTTACAAGTTATACGGCATTTTGAAAGAGCCTCTTCTTATTGATCTCTTGAGTTCCAAAAGAATAAATGCAGTTCATCAATTCCTTTTTCAACCAGAAGTATATTTCTATGTAAAATTCAACTCTGGTTTTTTTCCTATAATTAAAATTCTTTGTTGTAGTATGTATTTAACTAAAACAGGTCAAATTTCTATTTGCTAGAATGAATGTTTCTATTTTCTTCTATTCCTTCTTCAAGTATCTCATACATGATATTTACTCTATATTGTACACTTCCACATGCATCCATTGGAAAGTCATGTCTTTATGAAGAGACACTTCAAAAAAGAACTTTTATATGTTTCTAAGATAGAAAGAAAATCATTTAATTTTCTAGAGACAACGCCATCGTTCATTTTCTCTTGTATTTTATGCGTTCATGTGGAATTCTTTATGAAGGACACTTCTATTTCCTTATGGATTATTCTTACTTTGTTCAATGAATTCATCTGCCCTTAGAGGATAGACACGCAATTAAACTTAGAAAAAATAAACAATTTTTCTGAAACGAAAAACGCCGAAAAGATTTCTTGTGAAATCTATCTTCTTGATCAAAATAAAAGTCATTTTAGTCGATTTAAAATTCATCTATCATTCAATTTCTTTCAAAGAGCAACCATAGACATAGTACATCGCGAAATATTATCCGAGTACAGCATTTGAAGATCAAAGGAAGTAATCATTCATGCCATCAAACTCTTTCTTTGTATTTCGCTAAATCATTTAGTCTTCACGATTAAGAACTAATATAGCTTTTATCGAGATTCCTGTATTCTATCGAATCATGATATTCAAAACATTTTATGCGGAAGTATTTTGTACTTTCTATCAATCACCAGGAAATTCATTCCGAAAAATGTCCATTTTTTAGTAATTCAACCTCAATGAATTGACAAGATGATGCTTTGTTTTTATTCAGCCACTACATATGTACGCTAACTAAAAATAGAAATATGATTGTATCAATATTTTAGTGAGCAAATGCTACGGAAATTATTGTCGAGTTAAAATAAAATATTTTGAAAAGTTGTAATCAGATATGATTAATGGATCAGTAATGTACTCAATATAAAACATACACACTTTGTGGAAAATGTAAAAATCGAACGTATTTTTTTTTTCATTTGGCAAAATTTTAACTGGTGAATAATAACTGAATGTTTTCTCATTGAATTTGACGATCTCTAGAGTTCATTATTTATTTTGGAATAGAAATTTTTCTGAAGAAATCTTATAGAAAAAATATTTTCACTGCAATACATAACGGGCTAACAAAATGAAGTATTTAAAATAAATCGATTGTTTCCGAGCATATATCAATATATATGTGTGTGATAGCCATTCCTCAATATCGTTTTACTTCAACAAATAAATAAAAAGCGAGTAAACTAGATAATGTCTATCATGATACTGACTGTTTCGTGAGCCATTTTCTCATTTTGGTTCTAAAATAATTTTAAAAACTTGATCATATGTGCAGCAAGATTCTTTAATAGAGATCCATGAAAAGAAAACATCGAGATCACAGATGAGACGTTTCTTAAAAGTAGCGTTCATTTCCATGTCAATTGATCAAATCGGTGAAGTATAACAAACACACACACTTATTTTTGCTATTGCTGTCAATCAAACGCAGTTTTCTTGTTACTATGTATTTTCTGATTCAAATTGACGTGATCTTTTAATTCTTTATGTTTCAGAAATACAGCTATTCCCTATAGAACCATATTAAATATCAAATTACAAATATATGCGTTCATCGATGAAATCTTAAGATGATCTGTAATACAAAAGCATTTTCCTTCATTAACCCTATGATAAAACAGATAGTATGTTACATCTTATTGTTTTAGAATAGACTAAGATAATTTTTTTCCATCGTTAAAACTTTTAGAACTTTGTAAGAATTTCATATTTTAGCTGTTGGTTATCTCATGATGATGCATTTATTTGGGCATTTTCAATACCTTTCATGCTTATAATTCTTGTAAGTTCATGAAAAAACATGAAGAAATAATCCATTCGAAAATGTCTTACTTTTATTACTCTAGGCCAGCGTTTATTTTTTTATTTTATCAATTTATTATATTTGTGAGAAAATGAATTCTACTGATCATAGACATGAAATAAGGTTTGTTAGAAAAAAGCAAAAGCATTTGAAAGATGAAAGTATAAAACGAAACTGGATCTATAAACACTTGTATTTAAAGATTTTCTTTGCGAAACATGTCGACAATATCAATTGTGTTTGGTTTCACATGGATAATTGCTTTATTCTATCTTTATGATCACGCGATTTTATTTGCATATATATTTACAATATTAAATTCGTGTCATGGTTTATTGATATTTGTATTTTATTGTTTATTACAAAAACATGTTCAAAATTCGTTCAGGCAACTTGATCTTTATAAGAAAACACATTCAAAGGTAAACTAGTTGAATTTTGAAACGAAAACATTAAAGTAACAAATTTTGTTTTTTGATTATTTAGTTCTTTCCTTATTGGATGAAACGAAATCAAAATGGAAATCAAATACGTAAGACATGAGATAAAAGAAGATTAAATAAAGAAATAATTATATATCTACAAATGTTATATTTAAAATTTTATTTGATAGATCAAAAATCGATTGAACACTTTTCCTTACCAGACAATACAAGTAGTAGTGATTATAGTTCAGGACATTCAATGGATATCAACAATAAGCAAATTCTATCTAATCCAATTAAAGATTTAAATGAACATCATTCAGCACCGTTGACATCATTTCATAATCAATATGGACGACGATTTTGCTCAAATAATGATACAGCTTATTTACCTAGTATACCAATTAATTTATTGGCAAATCGTTTGAGTACTTTTCGATATCCATTACCAACAAATGAAATAAGTTTATCCTATGAACAAAATCAACAATTACTTCAAAAAAATCAAACTCATGAAGATGATCATCAGTATTATGAAATTGGTTAATCTTTTGCTTTTATTACGTGTGCTTGTGTTTGTGTGTGCATTTGTGCTTGTACCTTTTTACTTTCCGGTGTTATAAAAATATAAATATATAAATAAATAAATATATATATATATATATATCTAAGAATCACAAAAGTAGTAATATAATTCAAATCTTTTCTCGTTCGAAATTGAATAATAACTTAGTAAATAAATTTCTAGACAAAAGTACATGAAGTTTTTCTGTTATGTTTTGCATTATGGATAAAATGAATGTGATGGTAGGTCATTTTAATCTTTTTTTTTTGTAGCTAATATGTGAGTGTATTATTCCTTAGACTTCACTTCTTTGATGACATGGATAAATAAAATTCACAAAAAAACAGATCTGTTGACGAAATGTAAATGATGATAGTGCATATATTAATGGATTGACACATGCTGCTGTTTTTGAAAGTAAGCCAAGCATCGCTGTCGTGTACTCGTTTATAAAACGGTCAAAACCAATTTGAGATGCAATTGCCATCATTGCATACGGTCCCCATGCTATACAATATATTATACATACATATAATGCTGTACGCCTAGCACGAGCTTCTATGTGACGGACGTTTCGTTTTAAATGATTCTCTTCGTTTTTTTCACATATAACGTTTGTTTCACTTTGAAATTGTACATCGATCGAGGAACTTGTTTGATGAAAATAATAAGCATTTACTTGTCTCGGTTGACTTTGATGATTTGAATCGTCAATGTACTTTGGAACTAGATGGCGACCACGACCATTTAATTTTATTAAAATGAAGGTATATGAAAATATAATTATTGAAAGTGGAATGAAAAAACCACCTATTACTAATATGTATATAAATAATCGATCTAAGTAACTTCTGGAAACATAATCAAATGTGCATGTGGTACCGAAACCTTCGAAAATAAAACGATTCCAACCAAATAATGGTGGAATTACCCATATTGACCCATAAATCCAACTACATACAAGACATCCTTTTTAAAAATAAATACAAACATTTGTGTTTTTCTCTGTTTATAATCTTTTCAAATTTGTAATTACGAACTCTTTGTAAATTGGCTTGTTAATTTCAATGAACTGAATGGCTTAATTACTGCTGCTAAACGAGTAATTGAAATGGCGGCCATAGTTGCTATAGAAGCCAAACCAAATATGCCACCACATAGAGCGTACAGATTACAACCTATTAATTTCATACAACTAGGTCAATATGAATTCATGCCTGTGCAATCATGCGACTTATTCATTTATTAAGCTTATTTGTTAATGATGCCTATTTTCTTGTATCTTATGATAATGTAACTATATCATATTATCCATGCCAATGGGTTATCAATCAAAAAAAAACGTTTTGTGACATTGCTTTAGTGAAAACAAAAAAAAGACGATACTACTAATAATAAATAAGTGATACGTCATGACGTTCTGTTCTATCTTATATTTAAAAAGAATTTCTTCACTATCGTACGCGTTTTTTGTATTAAGATCGTTGGATGCTCTTTTACATAAGAATGACAATTTCTGTTTTGTTTTCCATGGATAAACAAAAGTACTTTGAGTATTATTTAATATTAATGCTAAGTGTACTAATTTAAAATAATCAGCGATGAAATAGTATGATCTCGAGTAAGAATCTGATGAGTATGTAGCTCAAAGAATCAATATTCGGTCGATGAACGTTTTTCATTTTCAGTTGCACAATTAAGATCTCTAGTTAAAAATCTACTTTCTTTCTTTCTTTCTTTCTGTTTCTAGAGAACAGTCGTCTACTGCATTGATTGAAATCGAGTATTCTATACATGCCAGGCCATATCAAACGTTAATTAATCTTTAATATTCATATTCTCGAGAATGTAAATATTTCATGCACTTGTTTAATTAAATACGATTTGAAAACAGAAACAACTAATTTTAATCTGACATATTGTGACATAAACACAAACGGATATTTATATATTTGTGGCATGCTCTAAATATTACTAAGCGCGTGAAATTAATTATTTATTCGAAATTCATTACAATGAAAAGGAATTCACATACCGATCTGTCCAAAAATCCATTGCTTTTTAAATGATGCAATAACATGAAATGTATTATTTGTTAAAAGTAATCCAAGATCAGTAATAGCTAGATTGATAATAAAATAGTTTCTTGGTCGTCGTGAATTTGAATCTCTTTAAAACATACTTATGCAAGTAATATAATGAATAATTATTGCTTACCTGATAAATATAAATATAAGTAAACCGTTGAACAACAATCCACATAGTAAACATAGCAAGGAAAACAGACCTGCTGTATAATGCCAGACAGCTGGAACGGCAGCAGACATATTCACGCATGGCAAGTAATCAATATTCATTGAAACAATTTATTGACTAAGAAAACAAGGTATTCCTATCTAATGCATAAAATATAAAACAAGAGAAAATACAATGTTGGACGTTAGATGTACATGAATTCGCATTTACAAACACAAATTAGTTCGAAATTGAAGATGAAACTTCATCGACTACCGAACAAGAATTATTTTGATGAGTATTCATCAGAACCAGACATAAGCGTACCTAACGTTCGGAGTAGACAGCTCGTACTGTTCTCGTTCGTGTGAATCCCACAGCTATATATGCCTGTAGAAAAGAAAAGCGTCTTTGTTTAACTATTCACAGAAAAAAATTTCACGGTCGGAAAACAAGAGCTTGTTTCTTTCTTTCTACTTCCGTCTACTTCAGTACCTACGTGAAAAAAACTGTAAAGCCACTTGTTTCTGTACATTTAACGTTTATATCTATAGAAGAACAAAAAGAAAACAGACAATCAATATAAAGTAATTTTTGTTTTAAATTATTTTATTTTTATCATATTTCAAAAGAGAATAGGAAAACGAAGATCAATAAACTTGTTTTCATCGTCATCAGCAATATCATTCAATGTTCTTGCTAAGTTACATACATATCTCTACTTAATTTCACACACTAATTACTTTTCAAATATCTATATGTCATATAAGAAAGAAATGGAAAAAAAAAGAACTAAACAAAACAAATATGATATAAAAAATAAAACTAAGAAATATCGTGACAAATTCCATAGGCGAAAGCTAGAACCTGAAAATGAGTAGATCGATGAACTAGAAAATTGATATCACGCTATATCATTTGATACTTCACATTTAGTAATAATTATTCAAATGATGTGTTCTATTCAAGAAAATAACATGGAATAAAACAATTATTTTCCTTTAAATATAATCTACTCAATTTGTTGAATGAAGAATTCTGGGCAAATGAATTCCCAAGAATTGAATTCATTCTAATATCACTGCAGTCATCGTATTCAATTATTAAACTTGCTTCTATTCGTTCTGCTTATCATAAAATTTCAATTTGATAGAACTTAATGTTTATAAACTTAAAAATAAAACTGAATTTAATCCGAAGCTAATAAATAATCTGTATGTATTTCAAAATTAAGATTTAGTTAACAAAATTTGTTTCCTTGATTTTGCTTAGAAATTTTCTCATAACGCGTCACGTTGATAAGAAAAAGATTCTTCTATGTCTCAAAAATGTAATCATGGATGATGCATATGATAAGAGAGTTTTTCTTAATATTCTACATATGAAATTATTTTCTCATCGAATATGAATGGCGCATGTCACAATGAGAATAATTGTGAAATTCACTATCAAATAACTATGTTTTGGAAATACATTTATGGATTTAATGTCGCTCTCTCCTTTCAAACAAATGATATATTAATTTTCTTATGAAAATCAAAGTACTTTCTATGTAGACACGAGCACAAATGATGTGTTTTTTTATTATCTAAGGATATTGTCGAATAATAATACAAACTGAACATAATTTCTATAGTTCATAAATCTTAAACAATTTCAAAAAAGGCTGAAATCTAATAACCGAAGACAATTAATTTTCTCGATATGAGTTTGTGACTAAAATAGCATTTATCATTTTTCAACCATCGAAGTTATTATTATTCTTTGTAATAGTTATTGGTGCGTCTTGTCTTTCCGTTTCATGAAGCTTCAGGGATATACAGTAGGGGAGGAAAGTCTCGTCCCCGATGGATCTCAGCTATTTTGAACACTAAATGCTTGAAAATTGGTGTGCATGTCATTCGTCAATATTCTTGCCCAGAAGCTTAATTCTGCTTAAAAATGTCTTAATCATAAAGAAAAAGATGCTACATGATGTATATAGTTTTCTTTCTATTAATCTTTTTAAATTGAACCATAAAATCTACTCAATTTTTCATTATTTCTTTCTAGATAGCATATTGCTTTATAATGTTTTTGAGTGGAACAAAAATTCAGTGTATGGTGATATTTTAGTCAAAAGATAAATATATTTAATCGACTACTTGAGTCTCTGAATATTTTTGAATCCTTCGCCACATCGACATAGTACCCATATAACTGACGCATTTCCTATCAATTCACAATTTGTTAATGAAATTTTCAGACATGAATTTCTAACAACCGGAATCTCTTTGCTATGAGTTAGAACTGCATTTGCTGAACTACTACTGGATTCTTCTTTCAAAACAATGCTAGATGGTTTTGTCATCTCCCGAGTAGTTATCATAAGATATCTAAATTACTAGAGAGCGAATGACGAGTTTCCATTCAATTATATGCATGGATAGCGGAACTACAATACAACAGAAATGAGCTATGAGCTGTCCTAGAAAGCTCATTTTTTTCTCCAGAGGTATCAAGTTCAATCGAGATGTCATCATGATTCATTCTCCTCTATTATAGGTCTCTTTATATTTATATACTCAACGCCGAATTATGCCTATGATCTAGACTCTTAACGAAGTTCATGCACAAAAATTTTCAGATCGCTACCATTCGAAAAGTGATACCAATTTTGGATGAAAAGGAAAATCGTCGAAAGAAGAGGGATTTCAATCAAATGAGAAATGAATCTTTATGTTTCTTTTGAACGACGAAAGTTTAAATCCGCATATAGATAGATAGCTTGGCCAATTTGAATATAATCTGAACAGAATCATATATTTGTGTTTTTTGGCTACTACAAATGAATAGTAAATAAATAGGTCAGATGTATCGATAAGATTATCACTGTATCGTTTTTATAAAGTCTTAATACAACTCATTATAACTGCTTTTCGGCAGTTCTATTTCGTTGATGTGTTGCTTGATCATTGAGTCACTATCAACGTGTCTGGTTTCTCTTCCCATTTACAAGAAATTATTGAAATGTCAAATGTTTGGATGCTTTTGTATGTGTCGAGAAGTCATTCTGCCATGGCAGCCTTCAATAAGAAAAACCATGAAGATACTTGTCTCACCTTCGCATACATTTTGTCTTTTCGACATTAGTTCGGTGAATCATTCGAAATGACCAAGATCGTCAAGGGTAGGTAGTTTTGTCCACTATTGTGTTTGACTAATGCTAACTTTTAAAAGAAATCTTGAAATATTTATACTGTGCTGTTTTCTGAGCTCTAGACATCACTGATAAAAAAGAAACCATTTTAAAATTTCTTTTTATTTTATTTGCTGCCTTCGAAGTAATTACTTCGTAGAAGAATTGTCTCATCTATGTAGTATCTTAATAAATTCTGTGATATAATACAGTTACGATTGCCATAAAGATCATTGAGACATAATGCAATTGGTTCATAATAAACATGCTTGCTCGACTTTAGATTAAAAAGATCATAAATTGAGTGGCAGACTGTACTAATCTAATAGAAGAACGAGACGCTTCTATTATAAATACAATCTAAAACTCCATAAGATGATTAAATCTATACCTTAAGATTTTAGTCCTATTTCTAAATCGACAACCAACGTACAGAGCTCAGTTACTATTAGTAGCCCACGATGTTTCGTATTATTCTTTAAAAATACAAGTAATTAATACCATTATCATAATAGTTCTTTGGAAAAAAAAGCTTTTAAAAAGAGATCAAAATATGATGAGGAAATTCAAATTCATAAACGAGATTACAGTGCTGGCCAAAATTATAAGAGCAGATCTCTTTTGACTGTTTTTTCAATTTTTCATGTTTTTTTTTTCTAGAATAATTATGAACTTAGTGTCTAGTCATAAGCGTTTCAATGTGGTTCTTTGGATGGTGTAATCACGTTTCGTCGTTCTTAAGTTCAATTTGGAGAAAATTGAAAATCAGATTTTTAAAAACAACGAAAATATATATGAGCCGAGTTTTTACAATCCTGCATCAGATAGAGGACAATTTTTGCTATAAATTACAGCATTTCCGAGATCTCAAGAACATCTTATTAATATACAATTAACATTTTTTACGTTTAAAAGAAAAAAAACGCGACTTTAAAGCTAAATTCAACTTAAAAATGCTCTTTAATTTTAAAATATTAATTATATATTAATAAGATGTTCCTGAGATCTCGGAAATGTTGTAATTTATAGCAAAAATTGTCCTCTATCTGATGCAGGATCGTAAAAACTCGGCTCATATATATTTTTGTTGTTAGAATCAAAAAATTGAGCTAGACTGGAGCGTTTTTCGTTGTTTTTAAAAATCTGATTTTCAATTTTCTCCAAATTGAACTTGAGAACGACGAAACGTGATTACACCATCCAAAGAACCACACTGAAACGCTTTTGACTAGACTTAAAGTTCATAATTATTCAAAACAAAACATATGAAAAAATTGAAAAAACAGTCAAAAGAGATCTGTTCTTATAATTTTGGCTAGCACTGTATAGTTGCTGAATATTTAACGTAAAACATGGAAAATTTTTACCAATAGGAATATGCCTTACACTCATGATATATATTTACAAAATTAGAAATATGAAAATATTTAGTGCGTTTCATGATCTGATGAAACATAACCATCAAATTCTCTTCTAAAGGATTTTATTTTTGTTTCTCTAGAAAAATATTTTTGATTCACTATTAATGCGTTGAATTAATTCCTTTGTTGATACTGATCGTTGACTATTTGAAGACGAAACTATCTTAACTCTAAACAACGTGAAAGCCATCGCCAATTTGGAAGAGACGAAAACCATTCTACAAGACATCAGGATCATTGTAAGCATTATCTTAATACAGTCAAGTAATTAGTGGGTTGTATAAATTTATACGATTGAGATCTCGAAGATCTTATCACAATGAATCTTGAAATCGATTAGATTTACTCAATCTCATGTATTATATATTTAAATGAGCACAGGCTAACATAATTAGTCAAATGATTACACTGAAGAATAGTATGTTATTACAAAAGAGAATTTTTGGAAACTAATTATTTTTTAAATTCATGTCTATATATATATATATATACATTAACGAACTTAGCCATCATAATACGTGGCATTGTATTTATACTTCATTTTTCAGGTTACTTCAAACAAATCCATTAATATTTACTCATATATTCATCAAAAACAAAAGAATACACGCAGATTTTAAAACACAAAAGCAAAACAATCGCATGACAAAAGATAAAAATCTGATCCGCATGAAAAGTGTTGTTTTAGAATTCCTTAATACACTCATATATTTTTCATATCATTCATTACAATGAAGACAATGGGAATGTTCGTATGTAATGTACAGTTAGCTGCATTTTATAGTTGTATCATCAAATCATAAATGTATACTCTACTCAGAATAATTCATTCACAATGAAGATCTCAATTATGCTTTATCGTATCAAGTTAGAAAACAACTATCTTATGATAAAAAACATAAATGGTCAAACCTGATTGCCCTTTGAAATTGTTATTTGAAATAAAAGTAGATTATAAAATTTTAAAATTATTTGTTGAGAATATGAAATTTCTTGAAGATCAATAATATTATCTCATGGCAGAAATAAAACGACAACAAGGGATACATCATCAAAGCTAAGTATAGATCTTATCACTAATTACAATGCGTAATCAATCAAGAACTATCTTGAAATCTCATGAGAAGTTTGATATAAATGAGTTATATTGATTCGAGTATAATTTCATAAATAATTTCCCTCTATAATGCAAATGTTGACGAGTTTCGATTTTCTTTCTAGAGAAGTCACACAATTCATTTGAAGACGTCAATGTATAGTCAACTTGTTCTATATTTATTCCTCTAAGTGCATGCTTTTACTTGTAATGACAGTTGATAGAACAACTGTCTTCTGTTAACTTGATTAATCTAGTTTTTCATGTAAAGGTTTTTCTTTTTCCAGTCATCAAGTAAAAACAACCACCCTTTATTTTGCTACATTCTTTTATGCAAGACAATTACGTCTGTATGTTAAAATATTATTTCAATCATACAACAAGAAAAAACGATGACACTTTTCAGTATGAATATCGTTGAAATGGTTTAGTAGCACACCTATTTAACCTCATGTCTTTTATTATAAACCTACGTAAAATAAAGCACACTGAAATCTAATTATGGAATCTTCATCGGCGAAACTCTTATGTCAACATACATATTTTCTTTTGATGAAAATGTTTGATCAACATAGAAAATATATTTCATGACGTTAGCTCCTTCATTTCATAGTAGATTGGTATCCGTGTGATTAATAAGAATTACATGTTGATCAATGGTATGTTGTCTAATTTAAGATTTAATCCACCAATAATCTTTACATGGATATTGTCGACAACAGAACCTATATTTAGCATTAGTTCATTCCGCTAGCATAGATATTGTTCCAGAATCAGTGATTTAACTTTATCAACTTTTCCTAGAAGATTTCACAAAAAGAACTTTCGATGATGAAGAGAATTACATTGGGTATCGTCGACATAGAGCAGACATTAATGATTATTAAGATTAAACAGACTTGGAACCGATCATAAAATATGATTTCACGAATATACTTCAAACTTTTCTTTTCTGTTTCAATGTCTTCATTCAGACAATCTATGGTTATAGATTAAAAAGAAAACATATTTCATTAAAATAGCTCAACTTCGTTTCATTTTTCCATAAATTACATGCTTAACCAAACATATCAGGCAAAATTAACACGATTATTATGCTTTGTACCTGAAAGTAGAACTTTCTTTGAATGAGAAGTTAACACAAAAAAATGATAAAAAAAACTCTGATACATTAGCTTGAAAATCAACGGATGTTAAACAACATCTCCGTAATTCGAACCTGAATTTTATGGTACAGTCCCAATTGGATTAGCTCCCAAATACTGGTTCAAATATAAATGGAGATTTAAAAAAATGATAGAGAAAAACAATTTTCATTCTATGATTAATCTTAGTCGAACACTAAACTCTATTTATTTATACAATCAATTCAAATTCGTACACACATGTATATGCTTGTATATAAATTGTTATTAAGAACAACTCAAACTAAAATTATTTCTATGAATTTCTATTCTTACATGAGTTCATATATATATACAAATATGAAATATGAATGCATAATACTTAGCATACATTCATTCCTAATGTACATTAAAGGTCAAATTTTGTTTTAATTTATTTTCTAAGGTAATCCAGGCAGCTGAATCTTCATTAATATTTGAACACGAATTAAAAAACACATCGCAAATTGCTACAATAAACTGTGTTCGAAGAAAGAACTCAGACAAGTTGTTTTTCTTTCGCCTTGGCTATTTCTGATTGATTTACTAAAACTGGTTAAGTCGTGTTTCCTACAATGCTACAATGCAGAAGAAAAATGACTGCTCGATATTATTTGACATTACACGGAGAGTTTCACTTGATTGATGATAATAATGGTGGTACAAGTTTATCACAATCTAAATCGTCTTAAAATACGACATTCCCTATGGTTGTCTATCCAATTGACGTATTAATCTTGACTCCGAAACACAAACATACATAGCTATTGAAGAACTTTCTGAAATAAAACTGCCGGTATTTGTTTGGTTTGGCAAGTTTTTCAATCGAAATAAATTTTAAGCTCACCCACCCGACCCCCCTCAAAACAAGTCAATTATTGGAAAAATTCCGAAATTGAGATAAACACATCAAAATTTAGCGCGTTTTTCGCTCTTTCAGAATTAATATAGGTTTTTACCCGAAACCTTTATTTTTGCCGGAAACTTTGAGGATTTTGAGAAGCCCTCCTAAAAAAACATGAAATTTTTCGTCAAAACTTATCAAATATCGAAAAACTCTTTTTCGTTTTTTCTCAGTTTGCACTTTCAAAAAAGCGCATCCCAAATTTCTCAGTCCAGCTCCGTACGATGTATTAAAAGTTTTTTTTGGTAGAATGAGCATGTCAACATGTAGGGCCCTTTTGTCAAAAACCGTTCTTTATGACTATATACCAAGGGATCTCTATTCAACCCCCACTCTCGTTTTTTCTGGTTTTTGAAGTCATTGAACTCGTGATTTCTGTTTTCTGCTGAAAAGATAAGACTTTAAAAAAGAGGACTCTGCACTGCCCTCCATGTTCACATGCTTTTTCTACCGAAATTCAAGTTAAAGATATTTCCTGAAACTGGATCGAGAAATTTGGGTTGCTAAATTTGCTATTTTTGAGGTCCGTATCTCAGCCAAACATCATGATGGAGGGCTGAAAGTTTAGCCATAACTTTTTCATACTAAGCCTTACATATACTGTTAGTTTCATGGAATTCAGATGCTCCTGGGCCAAGATCGATTTTTTAAGGGGGGGGGGGGCTTACAGAAACAAGAGAGAATACATAGATAAGGTCCACCGATTATATCATGAATATCTAATAGGCATGTTTAACAACGAAAATTTAGGTTGCTAGGACAATAAATAAAAGTAATTACATTTCAAAAATTTCAACGAATATTTACCGTAGGTGAAGTTTTACTGTACTAAAGAATCAATAAAATATACAAGTGCGAACATGGATTAATGCAATTCAATTAGCGCATAACCAACATATGCATTTGGTGAGAATAAACATGAATATGTTCTGATAGCAATTTCTTTTATATATATATCTCTGATGACAAATTCCGAATAATTATTTTACCATCCATATCAATTACATGGCTATAAAGACAAGATTTATTTCCAAGACGAACGAAAGTACAGAAGTAGTAGAAAATGAACTTTAAAAGCAACAACAAAAGCAAGCAAACAATATCTTCAGATTTTGAATTGTTACATTGGACTTAGGTTTTTGTTTTCTTAAGTTGCCAAATTTATCATTCTTATCTATTTCTGTAAACCGATGATAAACAAAAAATGGATCAGATAACAAGTCGATAATGTAATATTATTTTAAACTTGTATCGTCATGAAACATTGCATCATCAATTTATCGATAAAGATGAGATAGACAATTTGCAATTAAGAAATATTTTAAGACAGAAAACGTAGCGAAACAAGAGAAGGATTAGATGTTAAGGCGACCGGCATTGTTGAAATCAGTATGTGTAGCAAATGTTTGCAACATTTGAATGAATTCATTGGCTGATGGTAAACGACCAGTTTCAAGTTTTGACCAGAGTGGTACATCATTCACAGATATTTCAAATGCACCCGTTGATATTAAATATGATTCTATTGAGTTTGAAAAGAAGAATACCATCAGACATGCGTACATTTTATTCTCCAATGCCCATGAAAATGCCGCTGGTGTTGGAATATTGAGGAGAGAAAACGGATTTTGACCAAAAAGCAAACAAACAAGTAAGGCCATTTTAAGCATCGATATAATACGAGCTGCGAAGGCTTTGGCAGGTGCTGGTGGATAATTCTCACCGACTACCTCCAAACTTGGATAATGTGTTCGAACAAGTTGAGAGAATTGTTCAAACACATTTCGATACCTGTTAACGAAAGCAAAAATATGATCGAAGTCGTTTGTCAATGACACACATTTTTCTCATACCCTCAGCTATGACAAAAAAGGAATTTTATTGTTGGTACTGTTTGTTTTTTCATTTTAGGTGGAGGAATAGTTGAAGATTGTTCATACACATTATCATTGAATAATGATGATGAGCTAGAATCACTTGTTTTTGTTTCAGTCGAAGCTGGATTTAAATACGATCGTGTCAGATCATAGGATGTTGATAAAAGAACAAGACCGAGACCGAACAGTATCTTTCGGTCGATCATGTTCAAATGCTGTAAATATAATAAATGCTAATACTCACGGATTCTTTCAATATAATAAATAAAACAACAAAAACAACATTCAATATATAAACCAATCATTGGTTCTAACAAAAATTACGTCACAATGTAAAACGTTAACGAATGACATCTGTCGAATGATCAACAATAGTACGAGTAGCATCATTATAATCTAAAAATCATTTCCTGAAGATTTTTTAGAACAGATTAGTAAGAAACACTATTTTTGAACTATTAATACCTATAAATAATGGGTTTTATACGCCCCATTTTTGAGATCTTCACTATTGTGTGTGTGTAGGGTCGAGCCCACTTCTTAGAAATAGACATGATCAATCAACAGTTGTAAAAGTACTCTGTTCTTTTAAGTTTGCTTTATTGTGTTTGTCTTGTTATGAAAAGGCCAAATTGAGTGCGCAATTACTGTAGAATGTGTGTTATTCCCATACAATTCAGTTTTTTTCTTAATAATTTGATGTCACATAATAATATATATATCGATAATATTACTTTTAATTTAAAAATTGAAACGATGATTATGTTTTAAGGCTCTTCGAGACAAAGAAACAACATCTATAATTATGTCGACCCAATCATGGAAATGTATGCGATGAAATTAGCTAATGAAAACAATCCATTCAACTATGAAGCATAACTCTCGTATATTCTTTGAAAAAAAGAAAATAGTGAGTTCTCATGTGCAGCTTATTCACGAACTTCTTATTGCTTTTCTTTTCTTTTCACATTTTATTATTGAGTAGATTTCTCATGAATACCTGTGAAGAAATGCAATTCATCGATTCGACTTAAACTTCATAGTAAGTAACTAAATCGAAATTATCGATAATGTACATAAAAAGTCATGTCATGTTACACATACATACATACATATATATTTATATATAAATATATAGATGCTTATATTTACTCAGATATTCGATAGCGGACTTCTTAGATTAAAGATTCTTAACATACATCGCTCATTTAGAATAATGCATTTCGATGATGTCGATGAGAATAAATATTATTTCATTTCTTCATTTATTTCTTTTTCCTAGGGAAAGAATTCAAAAGTTTATTAACAAATTCTTTGGTTTCCTTTTCTCATTGTCATTTATGGAAGAACGCAAAAAAAAATATTTTTATAAAGCTAACAACAAAAAAAACCTCTCCACCTAATCATTGTTGAAAATGCTCGGGGATCTACTTGATTTCTTTTTCTTCATTTACTAGTAAAGCTTCGATCATCTTCTTATTTTAATAGAATTACAGAAATAGACATAAGATTTTCAATTACCTGTGTGCCATTGAAAATCGCAATAGAGACAGGTATGGGACAAAGACGACGAAGAAGAAAAAGAAGCCCAACAGTATCAACATCTGCTAATTTATTCAATCATCGTCAACGAAACCATCCGATGGAATACAGCGTTGTATTACCGATCATTTCTTTGACGCCGTTCTCTGATTTCAAAGAAGAATTCATTCGCATGGCAGCATCTAAAAAATCAACAAAACCAAAGACAGTGTCATACTCGATACCAACTGAATTTCATATCCAACTTCCTCTAACTGATCCGCCACAAAGAAAACCACGTATCATGTCAGCGAATCGTCCTTCGATTTCAAATATGCCAAAATCATCGCTTAGTTATCCGACAACAATACCACATTCTACAACACCGTATCTTCCGAATTATTATCATCAACATCAACATAATGATCGTTTATTATATGTTCTCAAGACACCTGCTGTAACTCGACGAGCTGCTTCAGCTCGAGTATCGAATATCAATGTTAACCTATTACCATTTCATCAGCAATCAAATATATTACCAGTTCAGCATCAAGCAAATTTTTTAACAGCACCCTTTTTACCACGTCCACATCCACAATATGGTCATTTTCTTGCATATCTACGACGACAATCGTTAGCTCGTATGCGACGTAAACAAGAACAAGAAGCAGGAAATTCTGATAATGTTGAAACAACAATAAAATTTAATTTATCGAAACCATTATTTCAAGCATTTCAATCGCCATCGAATGCATCACTTAGTGGATCAACACCAGAAATTTCATCGATGCCAACAATGTCGGTAACATCAAAACGAAATGCACGACCACTATCTTCCTATCAAAGACAACGTCGTCCATCATCATCGATGCAAACAAATTATCGTTTAAGTTTAAATCAATCACCATCATTACGGCAACCACCACCCCCATCATCACCATCGATACAAACGCCAACAAGAACAACGTCAAGCGATCAAACATTACTACTATCACCATCAACAACTGTGAATACACCGACGAATTCAGTTGTCGATGAAACAACAAAACTAGCATCAGTTAGAGCTCCCTATGAATTAGAACTAAGTGGTGACATGCTCAATTATTGTTATGTGAGTGATAGTGGAGCTAAATATCAAGGAACATTACTTTCTACATTTGTTTAATCAAGGTTTTTCTTTTATGTTTGGTTACTATATTTGAAAATCAAAGAAATGATTTATTTAAAAATTTTTGAAAATAAGGCCGTTTTTGAAGATGAACGTTTCGTAGTTGATGTTGTAGATGAAGGTATAGTATTCGTTGTTGCCGGTGAACCCACTTTAATTGGAGGTGATAGTATTAAATTCGTTGTCGATGATGAATTCATTGATGTTTGCAAATCTGGTTTAATTAATTTCGTTGATTTTTGTGTCAAATTGACTGGCATCGGAGGTGGTACAGGAATACTTGCTAATGACGATAATTTTTCTGTATCATTTGATATTGTGAAATGTATCGATGAACTTGATGATGATGATGATGATGGTGAAGGAAAATTTGTAATCGAATGTATCGGTACGTTTGACACTGATGATGGTTCTTCATCAATAGAATTCGATGCAACAACACGTTCACGTTCTTTTCTTACTTCACGTACAGTTCGATGAAATAGTTGTTGAACATAGTCATAGTCATCAGCTGCTGTTGTTTCACAAAAAGCACAACTAAATTTAGCAGCCATCGCTTCACCATCACATTTTGGAATAGCTCTAAAACACACACACACACAGATATGCATAAAGAAGAAAAATACATACTAACACTCTGAAAATGTTTTGTTCTGAATCATTTCCATGTGTATTATTTACCTTATCCGTTCCAAATCAAGTTTATTTCCAAGTAGCATAAGAACAAGTTCATTTGTTGATACACTTAAACTTTTCGAATAACTAGTTATAGCGTCTAGATAAGCAAGTGCCATTTCAAAACTGTCTTGTTGAGTTATACTATAAGTTATTAATACTGCATCTGCCCATTTAAGATAATACGGCAAACGTTTATCATCCTTAAATTAATAAGAATCTAAATACATACATTCTTATTTTATTTTATTTTACTATTTACTTTCCCATAGGTATCCATGACCTTGACCAATACTTCTTGTTGATCAACAACATCCGGTTTCCAATAAGTATCTTCTATAATGGAAAGAAAAAAGAAAAAATTCATTTCATTTATATTTATTAAATCTTTGAAAGAACAAAAAAGCGAAAAGAAAAATTATTACTAACCAAGAAAAGGATCATATTCACAAATGAAACGTTTGGTTAAGTATTTGACAACTAAAGCTGATTTACCAACACTTTGTTTTCCAAGTAGAACAACGTTAACCTCTTCTTTTGGTAGACTAGCTGTTGATTGATGAGTCTTAATTGAACTGTTTATTGATTTATATCTACTCATGGATTTTTTTTACTGAAAATAGAAAAACATATAGATAAATATATAGATATACCAATAGTTCCTTTCACTATTGTTTTTCTTCGTTCATGATTTATCGATAAAATATCTACGTACATTCACCTTCTATATCAATGACATTATGATAGAACAAAAGGGCAATAAAATGCAGATTGGTACGTTCCTTTTCTAGTTCTACCACTATATTGCATACAACAAAAATCGGGACAGAGAGAGGAAAAGTGCGCACGATAAAAAAAGATGTAGAGATATAGCGTTGTATATATATATATATATATTTATAGTAGAATTGGTACCATCGTCATAATGTAGATGCTAAGTATGCACCGAAGAGAAGAAAAAAAATCAATCATTAAGAAAGGAAGAAAAATCACAGAACACTGTTATATACAATGCATTGCACATTAACTACAACTAATTCTTTTAGAGAATCATACTCCATGGTTATCATCGATTTGACTGATATTTTTACAGTAGGTCAATACATTTCACTTCAGAAAACGTTCTAACGGACGAATCATAGTGATAGTATGCATACTAGATAGATAATTAACGTCCTAAATTATCATATACGTAGAAAGAGTCTATTTTTGCCCAAGACATTAGAGACTCTGAGTTATTCGGTAATGTCTATGGCATTATTTTGTCGTCTTACACTGTAACATTTCAAAATGAAAAGAAATATATCGATGTTAAATAAGTTAGTTTTAATTTACAAAATGATTTATCTTGACAATACGATTGAAAATTAGACTATGAGTTAATGTATAACAACTATTGAACAATAATCAACATGTCGAATTTTCGACATGACAACATTTTACAAGATAAGTAATCCGATGATTGGATACTTTCATACTAAATTAAGTAAATTTCGAAATGACAACTCAAATTTTCATATTTTTATCAAGAACATCATGAGATAATATGTGAAAGTTAATGCATAAATAATTGATATCTTGATCAAAAAGAAAATACTCTCCCTCGAACTGCATGTGTCAATTGAGTACGTCAACTATAGGACGTTACATGTATACATATATCATCGAAACAATTCATCTGTTAAATCGTATTCATAAGTTAAATATATTTATATACAATAGAAATATGAACGAAAATGAGTATTTTTCACTATGTATATATTCATATATATGTATATACATATGGTTGATAGTTGTACTTTTATGTAACATTTCACAGATAGAAGAATAAAAGAAAAATAGCGTTCATTTATTTAATGTACAGTTCTTAGTAAAATCATAGTCCCAACATGGATATCCATAGACTCTATTGTCCATTTGATGAACATTTCTGAAATAATCATATTGAATCCAAGCTGAAAGACAATGACATTTGAACAAACGATTCGTTTGATTAAGATCAATTAATGATGATGGATTGGACTCAAGAAATGGTTGAAAAATATTCTCATCGAAATATGTTATACTCGTATGATAAAAACGTATGAATACGAAACGATTTCGAAAACGACTCAATGATGTTAATTTGAAACTAGTTGAAGTTATTTTTTCACCACCAAGATAAATTTCTAACATATTTGATTTGCCACTATTCAAGATCGATCGATTTCGTTGAGCAAATGCATATTTACTTATTTTTGTTAGATTAGGTGAAAATATACGTAAGAATTGTAAATTCGGTACATTATAAAAAGCATAATCACCAATTATTTCGATTGGTTGAGTTTTGTTAAAATCTTCGAAACCAAACCAAATATGAGTTAAATACATATGATTAAATCCATAGGATGGTATGAACTTTAAACGATCGTTATGCATACTAAGACGACGTAAATATTGAAATTGTTGTATTATTAAAAATATCGTATTAGTATCAGATAAATTCGTATTTAATGTTTCGAATGTTTCAACATTATTTTTGAAATACGAAAATGCACTTTTATCTATTGTTGTTAGTTGAAAATTATTTCGAAACATTAAACTTTTAAATGTTATATTAACGAAAACATTTTCAGGTAAATGTTCTATGGTTGTATCATACAAAAGAAAACTATCGAAATTCATTGTACTTTGATTGGTATTTACCGATAGATTAGTCAATGAACTAAGTTTGAAAAATAGTAATTTCAAGTTAAACGATGCATTGTATATATGTTCACATATAATAGATTGTTTTTCTGTACTAACTGTTTCAGAATTTCCATTATAAAATAAGTGATTGTTAAAAGATGGTAGAACATATGTACACATGCATGGTGCCATTATGAAATCTGTTGGACATTCACAATTAGTAAAATAGATAAATTGATGGAAAGAAATAATCATGAATAATGTAAGTACTGTACTCGACATGATTTATTAATCAATGAATGTTGAAATGGTCCACACAAAGAAAAAGAGATTACGAAAAGTAAAATGTCAAAATAAAATTTGAGGTAGTTTCATTTTTTAGAACAAAAAACGAAATGAACCAACGTTCTTGACATTTTTGATACACCGTGTAATCAATTTAAAAGAATTACAAAACTTTTTTGCATGTTAAACACGAAGATTTCATTTCATATGGATTAACTTATGTTCACTAAGAACATGAAATTTATTTATTTATTCAAAATGGTGAATCTAGATAGATAGATTTATGAATAAGAAAACAACCGTGTATATATAATCAAGCAATATTCGAATCATCAATATGATTCTACATATGACATAATGAACGATGTAAATAATGTGTTACGCCAGGAGAAAATGGCTTGATTTATTATTGTTCTTTTCGCAGAGTTCAGTCTATATAGTTACTGACTGTGTAAGACTCAAATATCATACAGTGTTGATTGTATTGCATAACAATTAATGAACAAGTATTTATTTAATGCTCAACATGAATCAATGTGAACCACATGATGCTTCTAAAAAATGTGCGTCTATTAGTAATACTAGAATTTTTTACAGACAGGTTTATGAAAACGAAATTATGTTGTTCTATCATGCATGTATATCTATATATGCACGCACACAATGAATACTTAGATCACTACAGACAATGGAAATGTGATTTTCATAAAAAACAATAATTTGAGGCAATGCATTCATTGAGTAAATAGAAGCACAATGTGATCAAAAATAGGAATATTTTATAAGAGAATGATATGAATATGTTAAAGATGTATGTTAGTAAATATTAAAAGATTCTTGTCAGAAGTTTCATCGGTAAAATACATTATTTATTTATTTCATGATGGCAATTCTGTGTAACTGAGATCAAATCACAAGTGAATAAGTTTGACGAGAAAAGATTTATTGAAATGTCATTCGTAACTTTTTATGATTCGAAAGAAGAAAAAAAACATAGAAATACTCTTCTGAATTGAGAAGTATGTATGATACGGTCTTCCTTCAATCGATACCTACGTTGCTTCGTCATTATTCCATGAAAGTATTATTCATCTTCGGGTTTCAACTGATGATTCATGAAAATAAACAATCTAATCGGTTGAACAATAATAATTGAGAAAAATTCCTTTTTACTATGCGTGCAATGCTCTCTCTATCTCTGTGCAAGCACTTTACCTGTATCTTACTTATATACTTGAATCGATTTGATTACTTTTTACTTCGCCTTACACAATACTTATTCAAAGTGGTAGTTATCATCAACTGAAATCTATAAGATCATTCTTGTCGAAATCTGTAAAAAGAAAAAGGAATGTAGCAAATACATTTTCGAATAGATGTCGTGATTTATGATTATGAATTCAACTTTTTCTTTTTTATGAAGTTCTACACATTGATGTTTACTTCATATTGATTGATACATCACTGAAACATGTATTCGATAACGATGCAAGGTCTCCTGTTTTCTGACATCACTACCCAAATGCTAGTATCTCGCGAATTGTTCTTGTGAATCTTTGTTTTTTTTTCTAGAATTGTTAGTTAAAATCCATATTCATCGAATACCACAAAGTGTTATAATAGTTCTAACGATTGTTCATGGTTTGTTGTTTATGAATATCATCGACTACATCGATGCTATTCTTTAAGATTTTAGCTTTGAATTGACTCATTGGGTTGAATTCAAACGTTGAAGACAATACAGAAATTACAAAACGGAATCAAGTAGTATTTAAAATCGTTGATATAATAGCATTCAATTTGATAGAGAACATCAATCGAAAACAAGAATTCATATAGATTCTTGGAAAAACGAATGTTTTTCGAAAATCTATACGATAGTAAGTCGTATAGATAGAATTACATGGCTGTATAACAATGGCACAGTTGAAGCATTTAATTATACATAGATATGAGTATTATGAATCTAGGATGCATGGGAATTAGAATCTTTTTTCAAATGTCTTTTGAGATCATTCGTTCTCAACTACAATTGGGAAATGAGTCTACTATGCTAAAACCTTTAAGATGGGTAAAAATTGAACATACTTGGTTTTTTATCTTCCACTTGCAAATTAATAGTCATTAGAATTCGATTTAATGGTACTGTAAAATGCTCTACATCTTGAATTATATTAATTTAAATCAACACACTGGAATATAATCTGAATGTAACTTTTTCTTTTGTCTATTCTTTTGACAAACTAAATCTACTAATCCATATAGTTTCATCATGTGTCTGTGTTCGCTATTTCTATTCATCATTAAACTGTGACACTTCTACACATCCAACATACCAAGTTTAATCGAACAGACAAATCGATTTATCCCATATTTCCGACTATTTGTTTTGTTTATTATGTTTTAGTTTTTAATGAGATATTTTCAATAAGGAATTAGTTTACTGGTCACACAGCTGCGAATATCATTCATATAATAGTTTACATATTTTTGATGGCATGATGTTTTATTCTGTCGACATTTCAAAAATGAAATCCAACACAACAATCATCTCGTACAATAATCTTAGTGATCTTAAATAAAAGTTATAGTTTGTATGTTATTTCTGTTGCGAACAGCACGGAACATAAACATATTCTAAACCATGACGCAAAGCCTAAAAACTAGATGGACTTTTTTTTCATCAATGAAAATGTTAGTTACAATCAAAATGATGAAATTTTAATAACTGAAAGTGTCTGTTTTAATTTATTCAAGTGAAATGCATCAGTTTTAGTATACATTCGATTACTTGAACATTATTGTTACAGCTCCACGGAAACATCTTGCTTACATAAGACATGTTTTTTTTTAAATATTAACAGTTATTGTTTGTTACTCATCATTTTTAGATTATGTTATTCATGAGATTCAAACACATGATATTAATTTGAGACAATTTATTCATATGCTATAGCAACGTGCTCATACTAGAAACCATATATAGAAGTATGTATTCTATACATATATACATTATATATATATATTTGTTTATTTGCATACATATTTTTGAGAGACAATAAAATAAAATTATCTACAACTAGAGTAATCGCTCAGTGCTAATCAACTGCCTAAAGTAATGAACAGGTAAACCTTCATAGTAATTATTTCTAATTTGTAAAATGTTATCTTCATATCAATTGACAACAAGATCAATTATGTTTGACTGACTTCGAACTACACGCATGACGTCTTTAAATCATACGAGTGATTAAAGAAACTGGCTTAAAGGATATTGTTATGAAGTCTGTTTATTTTTATGTCATCCTGTTCTTGATAGTAAAAATACATAGTGGACTTTCAAAAAAAAAAAACTGAATACAATGGCAAAACTTTGCAAAATGATAAAATTGTCGTTAGCACTAGAGATAATAGATGCTTTAAGTTTTACGCGTAAGACTTACTCTGTGATGGGTAACCTGAATTTGGTCGGAAGTAAAAATGTTGGAAGTAAAATGTCGAAATTAATGTACGAGAATAGTGTAGGGAAATTTGTTATTGTACTTTTATAATGTAGAGTTTATTAAGGTTTAAAAATCGAACAACTTTCACAAAAATCCTCTTAACGAATGCAATACTGAACGAGTGGTACCGTGTAAATAACTTTTGTTCAAAAAATCACGAAATAATCGATTTTAATCAATAATTTAAGGAGTAATGGTCTTAGCAGAATCAGATTTTCATCGATTATGCCAATTATTCTGATTACAATCGATTTAAAGCGTTTGGTTAGATTTAGATATATAAATCCTAGCTTAAATTATTGATTAAAATCGTATGATTATAATCGATTATTTCGTGATTTTTTGAACAAAAGTTATTTACACGGTACCACTCGTTCAGTATTGCATTCGTTAAGAGGCTTTTTTGTGAAAGTTGTTCGATTTTTAAACCTTAATAAACTCTTCATTAGAAAATTACAATAACAAATTTCCCTACACTATTCTCGTACATTAATTTCGACATTTTTACTTTCGACCGACTTCAGGTGATTCCTTTGTAATACTTCAATTTGAGTATGCGCATATATACCATACTATATATTGAACATGCTTTTTTTTTCAGTGGAATTCACTCATATGGAATGTTTTCATAAAACTACATATGAAATCACTTTCATTTTCTACAATCAACATTTTCTCTGTCATCTGATTATCTTCTATGAATGAAAATTTAAGAAAAAACCAGAAGTTTAAACTTTTCTAACCGATTAAAATACGATGCTAAAGTTTTTTCAATTACAATCTTATATGATTCAAAAATCTGTCGACCTTTGCATTGAGTATGATGAATTATACTCGAGACGTTAAATGATTACTAATGATTCGAAACATGTGCATCTTTGTACTATAAGCTTTTTTTCTCTCACAGTACAGTTGCACACTGTTTGATTTAAAATTAAAGGGAAACCATAAATCTATCGGCTTCTAATATACATGTAATATGAAGAAGTCATAGTTATTAGAGAAGAAAGTTCTGTATACAATTCATCTAGACGAATATTTTCTTTTCCTTCATGATACCGAAGCATCGATGGATTTTGCTTCAAGTATTAATATATAACTTCCTTATGGTTTATTTACGTTAAAAATAACACAAATTGAATACAAAATCAATATTTTTTCTTCATCTGTGTTTCAATTTTTTTCTTCGGTTACCTTTGATTATTGACAATATTCTCAATAGTGTAGATCGAAGACAAATGATTTATTTTGATAAATATAGACCTTATTCAGATGTGCATTCCATATGCAGAAAAACTACTGAACAATGCATTATGTAAACATTATCTTTCACCTTCACAAACACAGTAGCGTTTTATATGTTGTTTATAAGTTACCGTTTGCTTAAATGTAACGGAAAGTGAAACACTTGAAGCTTCCTTTTTCTTTTATGTAAAGAAAGAAGAGAAAAGAGGAAGCTTGCCATATATATATATATATATGTATATACATTGGAGCATTTCAACAATTGTCGGTTAGTAAGTTAAATTTGTTTTTTTTCTGCTTTTCGATTCAAGGTATGAAATTAAGAGCATTTATTTGTTGTTTGGTGAGTGTTCAACAGTCTTTGTTATTTTTGTTTTCGAAGAACATAAAAAGAAAATTTATTGTTATATTATTCAAAGTATTATGATAATACACAAAAAAATTAACGGAAGATGGTATGCAATGACAGTGAACAAAATTTGATAGTTCCCTAGTTTGTATTTTATACCAGAGTACAATCGACTAATCATATTGATAAATGTGATTCGTTGAGAAAATAAATGTCAGATATCAAATCGATGCTATTGAAAACTGTAAATATTTTACATTTCGCTTTTCTATGCAATTTTATTCTCGTTGTAGTAACCCGTCACTTTAGTCGATATCTATTCTGCATGATGAATTATCTTGAAAATAGATCACACAATTCATTTTCTACAACAAAGAAAACAAGTAATATCTCATTATTTTTTGTTATCTCTTTTACAGCATTGAAACGACAATTTAAAAGAAATAGAATCGTCATGTTACAATGATATGCTTGCATTAGCGAATGATGACACATGTAATCAATCGTTTACACGAACTGACATTCAGTCATATCTACCATTTGTAAAAACTATTCTGTTAAAAACAAATGTGAATATTTGATCTTTGATTATGGAACATCAGATTTTGTCAAATTCAGAGTCGATGAACTAAGTTCAGTTCCTATTGAATTCCGTGCCATGACGATTTACTCTTACTGTTCGGTCACACTTGAAAACTCTATGATATAGTTCTTCGTGAGAAATGAATATTTTCATCATAGATGAAGCATTTTACAGCTAACTGAGAAATACTTTCTTAGATGATAATCACAAAAATTACGTTTTTGATATAGTTGAATGAGAATAGAAGAAAAACAATAAGACGCGTATTGTCTAAATAACTGTCAATGAAGTTTTGCTTTATTTAATACAAACTACTTATTTTTGTTAAACACATAGTATGAGTTATTTCCTGGTTATTTCACGGTGACGAATCGTGTAGACATTAGTAGAAAGTAGGCTATGTTCTTGTAAATTTTGAACTACTCAACATTTCATGATAACATTTGTTATTGACTGACGAAATCGAAATTGTATCTCTTTCAAATTCGACATGTGACAACTGAAATATTCTTAATAACGACAGACTAGATATTTTCTTAAGAATAGAACTAACTTTCAGCAGCTTCGCACAAGTAATTTTAGAAACTTAAGAGAGTACCCATGAGAGACGATCAAGGACCGTCCCATATATCGACGCACTTGATAAAATTTCGATTTTGTATTTAATGTTTTCACTGTGTTTAGCATCATCTAAAACCCTTAAAACAAAATTTTTAGTGCATTTGGTTGAGCTCGTGAAATGTTAGCTCAATTTTACTGACAAGTGCTCACGATGTTATTTGAAAAATATGATAAAAATTCATCAATATAAAGTTGAGTTATTTTAAACCACAAGAGATTAACAACATATTTTAGTATAATATACTAAATGATAAAGCACTGAAAGCTGAACAAAATCACTTAATTGCACATTATATTTATATAGACTCATCGATAGTTATTTATGAAATATTGTTCATGACTAGTAATTTTTCGAGTGGAAAGTAGTTGAATATTTTTCAGTATATCGATGATCGTTCAGTCATTTTTAGGACTTCCATGCTGAATTTTATACATGTTGTAAAGTTTTTTTTTATTCTCTACAGAATGATTCAAACAACGCTTTCAAAAAAATTATCCTGCCTAATTTTTCATGATTCCTGATGGTTTTTCAATAAAAACTAAACATGTTTCGTAATTGTCTTTTTCATGGAATAACGCTTAAGTAAAACTAATGTGATTTTCGAAAACATCACGAAAAACTGCATCTAATCATGTATATAGACGAGCCGAAACTACTTCCACGCCCACAATGACCAGTGCTCCACCTCACCTATTGGTAAATGGAATTTTTCTCCCTGGTACCCATCAGTTCATTGCTGGTGTGGAAATAGTTTCGGCTCGAATACACATGATTAGACTGCGTTATTCGTGATGGTTCCGAAAATCTAATTCGTTTTGCTTTAGCATTATTCCACGAGAAATAAAATTACGAAAAATGTTTAGTTTTTATTAGAAAACCATCAGAAGTCATGAAAAATTAGGCAGTATAAGTCATTTTTCGGATCAGAGTCAAACCTTTTTTTAAGAACTGCACAACATATATAAAATTCAGTCTAGGATCTCTTTATCCTGAAATACAGCAGACGTTGCACTGTTTATTCGGACTGATTAAAACGACCACCCCCTTTGTCTCATATTCGCTCTATAAAAGTTATTTGGTTAGCCATTCTATTATAAGAATGTAGCTTATTCTATTCAGTTTTCGATTCACTATCTTCCTACATAAAGAACAAAAGGTTCAAATGATTCACTGGCACGCAAGCTAGTAAATATTTTATAGAATATTTTTTCTTATTTTTCCACAAAAAGCTGCCATATTACCAAAAGTTGATATTCACTAACTTTTCATACGAAGGGTATTAGAACCTAAGATTCTAGCGTTAGTCATTTTAAACATTGAAGTTTTGAATGAGCACAAAAGAGGCGAACATAATTTATCGAGTGCTTCACTTCCTTGGTGCTCCCATAGAAGCTCTCTTAAAATGTCTTAGATCAATGTTTTCCTCTAGATTATTAGAATCATTTTATTTTCAAGGTAATTAATTGAATGAGTGAAATATTGAAAACAGTGCTGTACCGAAAAATTTTACAAAATTTCTTCAAGCGAATTGTTCGTAATCGTGAAGTTGATAGTATCGTTTTTATAGTATTTAGAAAAAACTTACAAATATGAAAACATAATAATAATAATAATAATATTAATAACGTACAGACAATCACAAACGTAGTGTGTTCATTTCTGGGAATCTTACTCATAACTTCTATCGTAACTAATCTCAATTCCAGGGGTTAATGGAGAATTTCTTCGTCGCTTTTTCTATAATAAACAACATAATTCATGTTAGTGGAGGAATAGAATTCTAAGTCTTAGTTAAAGACCAACTGAAAGAATTTCTAGAAAACAATACTAATTTAATTTGTTTCAATAACTTATATATAAATACTTTCTAGTTGCATTACTCAAATCTTTTTCTCCTGACAGTAAATGTTGCTCGTTTGCAACAAACAGCAGCAGTTTTTTTCTTTGCTTTCCTACAATCATCATCATTAATACAAGCATATGTATTTATATATTTGAATTTATTTCTCTAATCCTCTAATGATGTCTTCAGGTACAAAATGCATACGAATGTGGGTGTGAGTTTAGTATAAATGCTATGGTATACATATTTATGCACCCCCTCTATCACTGAGTAAATGTTAATCAACTGTAGATATTCAGAGAGACACTCTGAATACCATATATGTCCTAGGTGTTTTTCATGCCGACATAGCATTGGTTGTTCTGATCAGACTATGATTGAATTGATAAATGATCGAATTTGTGCGTTGAATAAATATTTCTATTCTTTGTTTTGTGTTGTCTTTTTTACTTGTGCATGGTCATCATAACTATTCAGTCCAGTTTTCTACGAAATCGCCCCTTGAAAATGTCCACGTCAATGGATTACTTTCAGTGGTATATCAATATTTCAACGCATGATGTAATTTCAATACAAGTGACTTTTGAAAATTGATGCGTAATTATTCAAATAAGAAAACAATAATCTACGTGCAATGAAGTTATTACTTTCCATGCGAATTTCTTTCTTATCTCGATCTATATGATTTACTACATCACATAATCATTTTTCATTGACTAACTCAATATTAGTATAAGTGTAAATAATATTGTCTTAGATTAAGAAACAAGTAGATCTTTCATTTGAATGACATGTTAGAAAAATTTATTTTTTTCTTTATGTATCATTATCAAAATAATTAAGAAACTGTAAAAGATCATAAAGATCATTTGATCTCAGATGAAAATAGGAATGTATAAATATGTATGATGTTCTAAAAAAATTTTACCATAATTGTAAACATCAGAAAATAGGATTTTTTTATATTTTGAGAATTCTCTTTTTTCAGGTATCAGTTATTTAAAGCCAAAGATTTGCTTAGAATTTACTCAGATTAATGAACAAGAATTGAATTAAGATGAAAAAAAAAGCAATAAAAGAATCCAGTATACATCACAGGATATATTTTTTTCTTACTTGGTTCGTTCTCTTTCTTTTATTTGTCTGATAGATTGTATCGTATAAGTGGTCTGTTATGCGACAGCACAAATGAATAATGTAGTAAAAAATACAGGTAGCGCGTTTTTTTTTAATTTTTCAATCATCTACTTTGTTATATTAACTATCCGTTCTTCATAATGAGACTTAGAAGAAAATCATACATTGTTCATTGTCAGTGATCACTTGTTCTTTTCAGTGAAGTAGCTTTTAAAATATTTTGACACATGAATTCACATCTACTGCTGTGTGCATCTGGCTTCATTCTCATAATTTGTTTTTCTCTTCTACACACAACTAAAACAAACTATTTCAATGTCATCAAGAGCAACTGACGAGTGAAAAATTTACACGATTGAATATTATTAAATCAATTGTTTTACTTCAGATGTGTAGATAAAATATTTCTATTACTTATGGCTGCCACGATCACTTTAAACTTACCAAATGATGATCAAACAAAGTCAAGTATTGAAAATCAAAGCGAACATCAAACATTATTATCTCCTCCGACAAAAGTTTTGAAACCGTTCCCAATAAGTATAATAGAATCGATTGAATCTGATCGACGTACACGTCGCCTACCAATATCGCAATCAACAACGGATTTTCTTACTGTTACGCCATCGTCATTTAATACAACGAATGATCATTTCCATGAAAATAATCGAATACGAACGACTCAGACGAAAAAACATGAAAATCGTAATCATCCTGAATCAGCAACAACAAATAAACGATCACTGTCTAAGATGAATACTGAGTTGAATTCGAATGAAAATTTAGATGATCATCAAGCTTTAACTAAAAGTCAATTGGAAGTATCAAATTTAAGCTATGAAAATGAACTTCACATATCAGATCCCTCGCTTCTTGATAGAAAAAATATAAAATCAAATCGTGCTGATTATTTTCGACGTAATGTAATTGAACGTCGTTTCGGTCGTCGAATACATTCATCCTATTCATCTTCAACAACGCTACGTTCATTGAGTCGACGTCGTTCAACGAATAGTTTCGTAACGCGTAATCGTCGAAATCCCTATCATTTGCCACGTAATTCAAAATGGCATATTGTTCGTCATCGTTTGCATGATATTGCTATGATGAGTGAATCGTATGCAAGAATTAAATTAGCTGAAAAAGATTTACGTTGGACAGATTTACGAGAAAAAATTCGTGCACAAGTATCCGATATGCGAGAAATGTCTCTATTACGTCAAGAAGATGATGGAGTTATACCAAAAAAGAAATCACACAAAACAAAAGTTGATTTGAAAGCTATTCCATTGAATGAAGTTATACATATTGAACGTGATGGTCAAGTTCATTCTATGAACACGCGTGATCTTGTTCTAGGTCGATTACTTTGTGATCACGATATACAATTAGATACATTTGCTCAGTTAAATGCTCGACGGCAATTTCAAATTCAACAACATTTCGTAAAACAACAAGAAGGAAGAACTCGTTTGAAAAAAAATATAGCTTTTTCATTTTGTCTTTGCAATTTATCATTTATTGTCCTTATGTTTGCTGCTATGTTGATCTTTGCCACGAAGACGATTTTTGAATTGGCATAAAGAGAAAATATCGTTGTTAGATGTTTTCGTTTTTCATTCAATATTCAACAGTCTCCTGTGAGTTATTTATGATTATCTGTGATTATCGATTGAATTTTCTTTTCTTTTCTTTTTCAATGTAATTTTTTTTTTGATAATTGTTAGCTATTTTTAAATTTGTACAATTACTAAAATCAAAACAAATGGACTAGCTTTTACCTTGGATAGAATTACTATATCATAGATAATGATCATCTTTGTCAAATATTTTTATGAGTTTCCAAAAAGTCACCCCCGATTGTGCATGGTTGAATATGTCCAGAAGAAAATGTTTATTTCACGAAAACGAAACCTAATAATATCACAACATTTTGTCATATTACTCGACATACATTAGATATTTCAGATGAAAAGTGAAAAATAATTAACGTATAATAATCGAACTTGAAAACAATTATTCACAATACGATATTACGATTATAAAAATGAACCTTTTCTTGTTTTCAGTCATGGTTTAGTTTTTGTTAATTGAATGTTCTTAAAACATCGTCAATGAATAGCTAAATACTGATGTCAAAAAAAAAACGTGCTGCTTTCAATTATACATCCCCATCATAACGTTGTTTGCTTCATTTGTCCTTCCCAATCGTATGCTATCAAGAACTTGCACAATGTATAGCACATGCTCTTTTCTTTTTTTTTTATTTATCGACCTACCAACATCACGGATTCCTAAATCGCACAACAACAAGAACGATCTTTTTTTTCTTCTTCCTTCATCCCTATGTCTCTGTCTCTCTTTTGCTCTCTGTCTCTCCCATCGTCTCACTATTATTGATTCCGCAGTTTGCCGCCTTCCTTTTTGTTCTCTTTTTTTTCTCACCATCACCACTATCGGCATCGGTACATAGAATAAATCATTCATTTCGTTGCGCATTCTATACGTTGCTTCTTCCTTTTCATTTTTTTTATCGAACCAAGTCATTTGTATAGGAATTGTGAAAAGCACCTGTCAGTATTATTGACAATCGATTGACATCTCAATTAATATTTATATATATATATGTCGTGTATCAATGGTCTGAACTGATGTGCCTTCTTTTTATTGCACATATTTGTGTACAGACTATATTGATTCAGAGGACAACAGGAAAAAAGCAAAATATTGATGTCAACAAAGACTCACAACCGTAATCACTATTGTTGCACTTTATCTTTCTCGTCTTTTTATCTACGAGTCGAGTTCGTGTGCACGTATACATGAAAAATGGTAAGCTTTTGAATTGTTAGAGAATTTACTTATTAACCCATTTTAGCATGTATATGCCTTATTTTATGTTTCTTTTTCGTTTTATATCAATAGCGTCTACGTGATTTATTTCGTGGACAATCAAATAATGAAAGAAAACCGACGAATTCTTCATCGGTTTCATCCCTCGTACCAATATTTGATGTAAATACATTTGCTAATGCTGCTCAAGATAAGGATAGTGACACGTTGCACAAGTGTTTACTTGCAGGTTAGTAACTAACAATAAATAGCATTATGCTTGATCTAAACATAATAACTAACTAAAGAGCAATGTGATCATATTTCTGGTTTCTCATCAAATCAAACAGATTCTTCATCAAAAGCAGCAGTAACATTACACATAGCTGTTGAATCAGCTAATATGCGTACGATTCAAACGTTACTTCAAGCCGGTGCACAAGTCAATCTAACTGATGCAAGTTCTTCCACACCACTTCATATTGCTGCATACATGGGTAATGAAGAAGTGAGCTTAATTAGTCAATAAAGAAAGAACAGAATATTAGTATCATTATAGCTATGAAAAAATAGATTGTACAAATGCTACTGTCACATGGCGCCGATATGTATAGACAAGATCATACAGGTCGAAATCCTTTTCATCTAGCTGTATCAACTGGAAACATTCGATCGATTCAACATTTTATATCGACAACTGATGCTGACCAAAATATTATTCATACAGCTGATGCGTAAGGTTTTTACGAATAACTATTTCAAATTATACGATATCGTTGTTTTTCCTATAGTCACCATTGGACACCTCTCATGTGTGCTTGTGCTAGTAATCATCCTGCAGTCTGTGCACTTCTTTTATCACATAATGCCGATCTATGTGCAGCTAATGATCGTGGCATGACAGTATTTCATATAGCAGCTTTTCTCGGTTCAATGCCAGTTCTTCATGAACTTTTAAATTCATCATCAAATGATGAATTATTACGTAAAGCAATAAATCAAGGTGACCATCGGAATCAAACACCATTATTCTATGCTTGTGTTGAAGGTCATCTTGAAATAGCATTAGCTTTATTCCGTGCTGGTGCTAATCTTTATCATTTAGATAACGATGATCAAACATGTTTACATGCTATGCTAACATCAAGTATTATTTTAAAAAGACACATTCGTTTATTTTATTATTTTATACAATATGTTGATTATCGTTCAAATCAAGATTATCTTGCTCGAACATTACTTGATCTTGCTTATGAAAATGAATTACAAACAATTATTTATTTACTAGAATTACTTAATTATAAAACAAATTTTAATATCAAATATATAAAAATTCATAATAAATGTCATGATTATAAAAAAAAAATGTTATTCCTACGTCATATATGTATACTGAATTTTAAACGTTCCATTATTTATAATCGTCGTCAACAACAAGCACCACAGCATGATTTACTTGAAAATGCTCTAAAACAAACGTTTGACGTACAAATGCAGAGTGATTCAATAAATATGAAAGAAAATAGATCACTAGAAAATCCAATAGGTAAATCATTAGATGATATATCACTTCTGCCACATCAACAACATGCTAATAAATATCAAAAAAATGCTAAAACAACAAAAACTCTAGATAAAAAAATGAGAAAAACCTCAAGTATTTTTTCAACAGCATCAGTAGCCAA
The DNA here is from genome assembly GCA_900239685.1 of Rotaria macrura. Taxonomy (NCBI): domain Eukaryota; kingdom Metazoa; phylum Rotifera; class Eurotatoria; order Philodinida; family Philodinidae; genus Rotaria; species Rotaria macrura. Next base: position 112,464 of record OENT01000076.1, on the reverse strand, counting down.
TAAATGGTCGTCACAAATCGATTTACAACCTACACAATCGACTTGGTCGGTATTTACTAATAAAATTAAAGGTCAACGATTGCCTCAAACCTTCACGACGTATACACAACAAATAACTATAGATGAAGAAACAAATTTATTACATCTATCATCAATAAATCCAATGAAGAATTTAGTTCTCAATCTATTATCGAACCTATCGAAACTTGATAATTTACTTGATTTTCCTTCGTTGGAAAACGAACTTTTACTTGAAGATTTGAAAATGTCAATTAATAAACATAATTTATTAGAAGCTGATTCTTCTGTTCAAACGTAATCTTTCTTTGGCTTTTAATATTCATTTGATTCTTAAAGCTATTTTGTTTTTCTTTCATCAAGAATAATAAAAAAAAAATGTTCGTATAAAGATGCTTTATAAAAGCTAATAAATCGATTAAATGTACCATTTAATTGACAGCAAGACTTGCATAACGAGAACAATAATAATCTATAGAAGATGACTGCACATCAAGCAGAAAAGATATGAATAAATACGTACTAATGAACATAAGAGATTTTCTATGTTTCATGTGTATGATATTAATCATCGTTGAACAATGTGTTTTCAAAATAATAATCATTATCAGAACATTTGAACTATCACTAGAAAAAAAAATGATTGAGACAAAGAATTCGATTTCCGAATTATAAAATATTGAAATATTTTCAATACAATGCTGACTTGTAATCGAGTACGAAGATTTTCTCAACAATTGATCATATTCTTCTATTGTGATAGGTTTGGAGAAAATATATATTCAACAAATTCGAATTGCAACCATGTGTATATTTTCTTTTTAAAGTGTCTTATTTTAGATTTATTTTGGTTTCGATTTAAAACATTGTGTACTGTCATTCGTGTTTCTGTTTGTTTCATTTTCTTCTTACTTTTTCTTTGATGAACATGTGCAACAAATTGAATACTTCGAAAAACTCTCTCACTAAATTTTCATCTATTTATAGATATGTTATTTTTACAAGGTAATAGAAAATCTTCATAGAAGAAAACAAATGTGTCACTCAAGGCTGTATGTTCTTTCACACAAATTAACTACCGAAACAGGACACAATGAAGTTCCATCGAGGATTATGTTTAGTACGCCCAGAATAGGATAGGCAGAGAATAAACAAAAACTATTTCTGTCTTTGAGGATTTTAAATAGATCATGAAAGAAAAAGATTTTTGAAATTTTGTGATTATGATGTTTTATACAAGATTAGATCGCTGACTAGTTTCCGATGCTTTCATCCAACGATAATAGACTTGTTCTAGAAATTTGTATCAGACCTTTGTTGATTTATATTGGACATTTAAAAAGAACGAAAAAGAAAATATTTTCATCAACTCAACAAAAAGCTATTCCATCATAGTGTAAAGACATGTGCTTTATCTGACAAGACTGCAAGTTAAGATAAGAAGTTGTATCGAGATGTTGTGTTTTCGCTAGGTTTCTATTTGATAATGGTAGATCTAGAACAATAACAAAAAAACAGCACGTAAATCGTATTCAGTCATATCATTTATTTGTCAATCGAAAGATGATACGAAACGATTATGTCATAAAGCATGCAATTCACGAACGTCTACTTAGTATTTTATATTTCTATAATTAACATAAAATCAAATTTTCATAAATACCGAGTCGTGTGTATAAATGAAAGAAAAGAAAAACTCACTCAAGGGCACTTGAATGAGACGTTTTGTTGAATCTTCTATAGGCTTGTGCTCAAAACTTTTTTTTTGGAGAACATTGTCAACGTAAAAACTATTAACATATTTCTTGTAGATAAAAGGTGCAAGACTTGAAAGAGATATTTTATTACACATGTCAAATATATGCAAAGGTATTATCATGCTTATAATTATAAATTTATTATTAGTATCAGCAAGTGTATGTTACACACCTCTCACAATGACAAATCTTCAATCTTTGATTTTAACAAATAATAATTACCCGAATTGAGTAGAAAAGAAAAATAACTATCTTATATAAAATGCTTAACTGTAAAAACTCTTTGGTTTAATACGAGCGAATTCAAGAACACCGACATCAGTCATTATGATCTTCTATCAATTGTTTCCAGCAACGAATGTATTTTTAAGTTTTTAAATTTTAATATAATCACAAACATAAAAGACAAACATTTATTATTGTGTGGGTATATTTATATATGTATACATAGGTATCAGACTTTTATACGGTCATGTCTTCAAATTCGTATTTGTTGGTATTTTTCTTTCGATTGAATGGTTCTTAATGGCCATTAATCTTTCTTTTTTTTTTGGTATATGAATATGATTGTATCAGTACTTGTCGTATACTAGTATGACAAAGGCAATATTTTTATTATATTTACTTTGCGATTTATTATTCAATAAAGATCAATTCTAGAAAATGATAAGACCTATATATATATATATGTGTGTGTTATTTAATAAATGATGCATGTGTGAAAAAAAAGAGATTAGCAAAAAAAAGGAAGCTATTCAAGAATGAATCTATTTCAAAGAGATATTGTTCGTGAGTGAAATAATAGAATATGTTTAATTTTATGCAGATAATTATTATCGTGAGATAATACTTTTTTCTTTCGAGACAAATAATCTATTTTCATGTCATCAGATATGTCAAAAAACTTTTAATACGACAAATTAACATAGAATATAGACACTCATCTCGATGGAAGAGAATAACCAACTTTGAAGTAATTCCAATCTGCTACATAATGAATCTTTATCACAAATCTAAGTTTATTGAAATCGACAAAATGAGTTGAATAGTATTCGATAGAATGTATTCGTAATGTTCAATCTTGTTGACATTAACAGTAGAATTACATTGTGATAAATATACTGTTCGAGTATTCGAACACTCTTAGCATGAATACGGATATTCGAGGTATTTGTATACGTATTCACAAAAACCTTTTAAATATAGTTGAATATTAGAATTTCAACTTATTAAATTTCACTTGTGATATCTATTAACATACGTACAATTACATTAGATCAAACTACGATCAAATGGTTTGAAATGGATTGATTGTTTTAAGATTTTGATGATCAATCTATAAACGATTTCATGTGAATTTTTACACATACAAGCTGATGAAATATTTACTGATAATTTCAACTGAATTATCACTTGCGAGTCAGGACAATGAAGATCCTATCTACTGAACTAGGCAATGAATGTTTGGTAAATACAGTATAGAGTTAGATTGTTTTGCTGCAATGATATTTAATTTTTCACACATTGATCTAGTTTATAGAGTTTTACTGTTTCCTAGATGAAAACATGGATTAGATGGTCGATGCAACAGAATAGTGTTCATTAAAAAACCTTTTAGTCATCTGATGCACTTTGATATGACAGCTAATACATTGGAATCGAATGGCATAGACATTTATAGATAGTCATGATGTGTAAAACGTACTTTTTTCATTGTCATACCATTGAATACGAACGATGGCATTTTTCAGCAAAAAAAGATGCAATTTTTATTAAGATATACAATGTCTGTACAAGCCATAAATTAACTCGAATAATTTACTTCTGAAGAATGCTCTTGCTAGATTTGGAATTACGCACAATGATCATTCATATAGAAAAAAAAACGCTAGCATGATATTTTGAATTTATTCATTTACTATTTGAGTTAATTTTCATTTATCATATTGATTGTACTGATCTTTTTGCACGTGTAGAGAACTTTCAGAACTTCTTCAATAGAGAACCATTGAGATAATAAAAATGGTAAATTTGAATTTTGTTAAATCATATATGAAAAATACTTTGAAACTTTTCGATGGTGACCATTGAAAAATTGTATTGCAATTAGATATTTTTGAGACAATATTGTTCTATTTCAACTTACAACTAAAATAGGTGGATCGCACTTGAACGAACTACATCAAGTTACCTGCTTTTTTTCAATAGACAAACTCTGAGTAATTTATTTTTTCTATAGAATTTCACATGGAATGTGAGAAATCATTCGTTGAGATGCCTATTTTTCTGAAGCCTTAGCTAATTTAGTCCATATACAGAGTAAATACACAAAAACTGATCTTCCTGTCCGTATCTCAACCATTTGTTGGTTGATAATTGCTTGAGAATTCCATTAAAAAAATGATATGATAAGAATGTGATTCTGTTGAAGATACCAGTTACGGTTAGATTTCTATATTTATTTGAATTACAAAAATATTGTTCTATATTTTATTCAACTTTCCTTACTCGTTTAGATGTTTTTGTTGTTTTTGTTGTCTTCAAATGATTTTCGATTGAATTATGAAAATTACATTTTTCATTCCTTGAATCCTGTAGTTATAAATTGATTACGGATTTGTTGATTCTTCGACTAACATGCAACATGAACATGAATTTTTCCGGAAATTAATCTAATAAAGAGCTATATTTATACTCGAAAAGTTTTGCGATCATTTGTAAACATTTCATTAGCAATATTCCTGTCAATTTAAGAAATAGTAGCTGCTTTTACTCTTATAGCTAAGCATGATGATTTGAAAAATTATTTTTTAGTCTGCTCCATAAGATTGAAAACTTGAATCCATCGTCTGTTCAGAGAACAAAAAATCAATTCCTATTTAGAATTCTACTTTGATTAGTGACAATTTAGAACATCTTATTTAATCATAAAAGTAGATGTGTAAGTGCAATTATTCGAAATTGTATGTACGAGAAGTTTTCTGTCTATATAAAAATCACTTTTGATATTGATATGTATACTAAAAACGTAATTCTCATATGAAAAATAAACAGTTCTCGTTCTCAAAATCAATAAAACTTGAGAGGGTATACAAGATGTATTTACTCTTGGAAAATAAATGATTTTCATTTAAAAATGATGCTTTATTTTCTTCGTAATGTATACCGTTGAATATATACGTCAACATGTACATAATGATATCTGTTGTTAATCCATAACTATGGTTCTTATTTGAGCATCTGTTGTACTCATCTGGAAAATGTGCTATTGAATCTGCTTCTCGCAATATTTTTCGACACTTACGACTCATAAAAAAGAATAGTTTTTATCTATAACTAAAACAAAATATTGACGACAAGTGAATTACGTATATCGTTTGCACACAAAAGTTACTCAGTCAAGCGTATTCATATAATATTTGACGTATTATAATAAAAACAGTTCGTCGTCGGATTCCTATTTCTATGTGTATGTGAAAATTTCAAAGACAATTATCTTAATACTGAACGCTTGTTTTTTTAGAAAATTTTCCATGTTTTGTTAGCTTATTACGACAATATGAAGCAAGTAATGACGGAAGATCCATTGTTTTGCTGTTGATGATATTCAATAAAATCATTCATGCATATATTTTTAGAATACTTATTGAACTTAGACTCAATGATTCTGATCAAACAATCGTCAGCTTCACTATAAATCGAGTAAATAATCTTCTTGTACTACATTTGAATTGTGATCAGTTGAGTTTCATTCGAAAACAGAATTTTTTACAAAAATTTTATGTTTTATTATTAGCATATTGCGCATGGTAATGAGACTATCGTACAATGACTGATTGTGTAAATAATTTAATACTTCTACTGGAATTTTGTTTTTCAAATTTTAGAAAAACGTTAGATTACAGTCAAGATTGTGTTGGGTACGATCGTGATGCTCTCAAATCAAATTATCTATTTTTCGAGTCGACTTGTTGTTTGATTATTCTAATGCCGAGTGAACAATGAATATGGTGCCATCAAAAGAATAATCATTAATTATGGCAAGCGTTAATAAGCTCTCATGACATAAATCAAAGTCTGTTAATATTAAGATGAGTGTTTGAGATCGACAGTGTGAGATTATGATACATTTCATGAGAACACTTGCAACTAGTACTGACAAGTAGATTGCCATCTGATGAAAAGCAGTTTGATATATATAAAAATTACCTGCGTTTTGTTTTCAAACTTTCATCAATGTCAAAATATTACTCAAGGCCTAGATGTCGCGTAAAGACAATCAGTTTGATGATTTACTTTGTTTTTATCAATATACATTTTTTTATGAATTATTCGAATATTTTAATCAAAGAACTACATTATTTTCTTCACAAAATCAATAAAAATATCCATAGCTTCATTTTAATTATGACTGGTCAAGTCATCTTTCTTATGGTTTATTAGTTACTCGTCGATATATTACATATAAATACATATGTATGTTATTACTGTTAATGTCCTACTATTGTTTGATGATTCTTGTATTGATATTGTAAAATATTGAAGTAACAAACAAATATGTCAATATCCGTTAGTGCATTCCGTTGGCTAGATATACTTGAAAAAGAATTTGATAAAACATTCGTTGATCTTGATTTGTTACTGGGTGATATTGATCAAGATCAATCTGAAATAACTGATGAAGGTCGAGCAAAAATGACGATTCTAAGTTCATGCTTTGCTCAACTAGCTCATAAAGCACAAACTCTTACGCAAACGAATGCTAAATTAGAAGTAAGAATTCTTTTTCTTTCGATGATCTCATCGGCATTCTTCTATTATATTTACAAAAAATTATATTTAATCAGGCACAATTAATCGATATACGAACAGACATGATTGATTTAAAAGCTGATAAACAAGTATTAGAAGAACAATGTAAAGATGTCATGCTACAATTGCATGCATCTCAGTTAGAATGTCAAACGTTAAAAAGTCAAAGTGAAATCGATGGTGCTGATACAATACGAAAGAAATTGGTATGTTTAATTTATATTTTGTCATATTAGTTTCAAATTTTTACTTGATAACTATTTTGTATTTGTAGGAAGAGCAAATATCTAAACAACGTGAAGAATTTAAGCAAAATGCTACAGCAGAAATAAAAGCACAACAATTTGAAAAAGAAAATGAAAAACTTCGATCACAAATTGTTAATCTTCAATCAGAGATTTATGGTTCACGTTTAGCAGCCAAATATCTTGATAAAGAATTAGCTGGAAGGTAATATTAATATATAAGTCTTAAACGATAAATTTTCTCATTTATTTGTGCATATGAAAATTTTCATGCGAAATAAATCCATAATATCATATGAGTAGACAAACGGGAATTCTATTTTTATCCGATTGATAATCTTGTGTGTTACACTGTTATTATTACACTTACAAATAGTATTTTATACTAGTGCTCATAATCTTTACATACATCGATGTATTTCATAAGAATACATCTACTGACTTGGTAAAGATATTGCCTATATGAAAAATACTCAAATCTTGTTTATATTTATTAAATAAGATTTGACATTCATGCACAAAGAAAGAATCTTTCATTCATCGCATAGTTGTTTTTGTCACATAGACTTTCCTTTTCTAACTGAAAACACATACGATACATTTAATATTTCTCATTTTTCACTCGAACTAACAGATTTTCGAGACTCAATGGAATGAGAAGAGTACTAACATATTTCATGGGCGTTGCAAAGCATATCTTCTAACGGAAGTAATCAATTCTTTTCATCATCTCTTCTATTCTTCGTGAAACATCCTTTCGCGCACTCGTCTAGAAGTGGTATGTTATTATTATATCTCAGTATTAGGGATACGAGCTTTTTTCAAAATCAATCCTATGTAGCAAATATGTTGATAGTTGATAACAAGATTCATTTTTTTTTCTATCCTTGAATTCTAATATAACAATTAAATTGAAATATTGTTTGTCTTCTGAGATGATATGATTGATTTTAGTTAAAAATTTAATTCAATAAAAATCGTTTATTGAATGTAACGGAACAAGTTATATATCAATACCATAAACGATGATCGAGTTGAGTATAATTCAATTCTGTTTCTGAATTCTCGATTTTTCTTTTTAACATATCTTGATATCGATTATAGTCAAAACATAGAATAGAAACTTTCGATCAATAGTATTTTTCATAAATGAAATATTTCATTTTTTTTGACAAAAATCATTTGTTTTCTGTTGTATCTACTGTACCAATATCAACAAGCATATTTTTATGGACAACAGACAAATGGCAATCGTAATAGAACAGCAAGAATTTGTACCCAAATGACAAGGATGCTAGACGAGAATCTATCAAGAGAAAACATCAATCATCGTAGAGATTGAAAAAAACAGTATAGAAGTAATGGATTTACTTACAGGCAAAATAACAATACGAACTATAACTAAATAGAATATTAGATGGACCTAAGAAGAAATTCTAGAATTACTTCGATGTATTAGTTCTTGACCTTTCAAGAAGAAGAAAAGCTTTCGAACTATGGCATTATGATTTCGATGCTATAGCTATTTATTAGTTTAATTGACAACAAAAAATTTGCATGTGCTTAAGTATACTAGTCTTAGGAGATTATTTTCGATAGAAGACGTTACATGGACTTATAAATATGTGTTAAGTACTACGAAAATTGACTAACATAATATGGGGTTCTTATGATCTCTTCCTATGCATTACCGCTGACTGATTTTTCTACTAGCTTGATACATCATTATTAATAATAAGATAAAATATTCCGTCAAGATAATCATACAAGTAAAAACATGTACTAGTAGAATAGTCGAAATTAGATGATACGATCAGTTTTCCAGGGCATCATTTAATGGGAAAACAACACTGGCGAATATAACAGAATTTAATTGACATCTGAGTGGTCTGTTGAGAAATTGTTAGATTATAAACAACTGATTATTTACGAAATATAATCCTAGAAAAAACAGAAATATCAGTACTTTGTTACGATTCTCTGTGATTTGTATTTTATGAAAAAGTATTTCAACACGTCTTTCCTTGGTTGTACGTTGCCTGAGTAGCTAATTAATTATTGTTTTGATACGAATGACATTCAAATTTCACTGCTGACTGCTTTTGTTTTGCTTCTTCTTGAATGATATCAGTATTATTGATGAATAAATTTCGTTTCGGAAGTATCGTCCAATCATTCTGTTAAATGAAATCAACGACTTTGTTCTTTATGTGATTGATTTCAACGAATGAGTTAACAATTAATCGAGAAACCTCGATATATCATCATTATATACAGTTGATAATGTCTTGACTACTTCACATATTTATGATCGTTATTTATTTTCAGCAGGAGTCTCAAAAACATAGAAACGCAATCTTTATTGTATTTCCTCGTTTTCCGAATCTTATCACACAGGATTATTACATCAATTTCCGTTCGTATATTATTCTAATAAATCAAACAGCAGTAAAATAAATATTATTCTTAACAAAAAGGACCCTACTTATACTCTATAAACATGCAAAATATAGTTGTAAGCTTATAGGAATCTTCTGTTTTAAATACGAAAAAAGTTTCGTTTGGTTGATGACATAGTTTTGACTTTGTATTTTCAAATAGAATTCAACAAATTCAATTACTCGGTCGAGATTTACGTGGTGCTGATCATGAAAATTTATGGAATCAACTCGAAGCTGAAATACATCTACATCGTCATAAAACTGTTATACGTGCATGTCGTGGTCGAGAAAAAGTTAATAAAATTTTAAAAACACCTTCAGGACATGTAATTCAATTCTCGTTTTTATGTTTCATGTTTGTTCTTTTTCTTTTTGTTTTCAATAGGATTTTAGTTCATTGAGAAAACGTCAAGGCATTGGAGATATACGTACAGTTGAACTTCATAAGGATGCTAAAGAAGCACTGGGAATATCTATCACAGGTGGAAAGGAACATGGTTTACCTATTCTTATTTCTGAAATTCATGAAGATGGCCCAGCATGGCGTTCTGGAAAACTCTATGTTGGAGATTCCATATTAGCTGTTAACAGCCTAGATTTGCGTGATTCTAAACATAAAGAAGCTGTTCAAATTCTCTCATCTGTTGTATGTAGATGTGAATATGAAAATATTTAATTAGATTTTTCGTTTTCCTTTTCTCGTTCGTTCAATAGAAAGGAGATATAACGTTGACAGTTGTTTTTGTTGCACCTGATGATAGTGACGATGAAGATCTGACAAATTGTGATGCAGAAAATCATTTAAAATACAAATTTATTACTGATGAAACTGAACGTAATCGTCGACATGAACCAAAACGCTCGTCGTCAAGTGATATTGAATCCATTCATCGTATTAAAGATACATCATCGGCGTCGAATGGTAATCAAACAAAGAGTCTTTTGGAACATGTCGATATAACAGATACAGCTAGTATAGATAGCTATCAAAGGTATGTAATCAATTGTAAACTTCGTAACATATTTTTTTGCAATGTCTTTGTTTCGATCTATAGAGATGGCCCGTCTGTGATTGATCGATATCTTAAACATACACAACAATATTTACCAGTTAAACGTACAGATTCCAAAGAGTGATCGTGATTCTAAGCAACGCATGAGGAACATTGATCTCAGTTGTCAATTCGTTTTTCTTTTTTTATGTCTCATTTATGCATTGTTATTGTATTTATTCTATACGTACAAAAATATTATTTATAAACAATAGAAAATGAATTGAAAAGTCGGAAAAAAAAGAAAATGTTGTATGTGATAGGAGAAATTATTCTTTTTTTTGTGTGTTTTCAAATCAATTTGTTGTTCTCAACTTATATCATTTTCATTTGTCAATTTTTCTTAATTAAATAATATCTCAATTTCATATTTTAGCAAGAAAATTTGTTTTATGTGGATATATTTATTTAATATAAGATTTTTTTTTTATTTGAAATCCTTCTTTTTGTGCTTGTTAATGAATAACATGTTTTAGGCAACAAAACGTGACAATTATGCTTGTTATTTGTGATTAAGAAAAGATAGTCATTAAATGAAAGAATGCACGTGTTGATGTATGTGAATAGCAAATACAAATCAGTATCGAACATAAGTTTTGCATTAAGGCTTAATCAAAGCTTTTGGTTGGCTAGTAAATAGAAAAGAAAAAAAAAGAACAAAATTCCTTCCAAGTCTTCTAATGATTGCTGATCACACAATCTCCTTCTTCGCGAATGAAATATTTTTTTCTATTTAGTTTGCATGTTATTGGGTTTCAAGAATCACGTTATATACAGGTTAAGTACAAAAGCGTCGAACAAATGATAAATACGTGAAAGTTGTGATAAAAAAAACACTGGAATTTGAACAACTACAAATTCCATCGATTAATGAATTCCTACATTAAGTAAATAAATTTTTCTTGTTATCTATCCATAGTTCTTGTTCTAATCGTTCGAAGATATTTTGTAGACTCTAACTCGCTACGTAAGTTTTTTCGGGCTCTTTTCGTCAATTATTTTCCTTATGATATATATATATGTATGTATACATATCGAGTGATAACTGGTCAACATAGATTAAGATGGAAACATAAAGAACGAGAAAAGAATATATATATATATATATATATATATATATATATATCTATGTATATATTAGACTCGTATCTTTTGATTCCCTTTCAACTTTGTTGGACTGTAATGTATTGATGACTAATGATGATGATCATCAGTAACGAAACAAAAGTTATTGGTTAGTAATTTTTGAGAAGAGACTATTACAACTGGTATTTTTTTAATCCTCGCATTTTGTCTCATCGCATTCCGTCATCTGATAAGAACGTGGACGGCAGTATTCTGAATGATTACAAGGCACTTTTATCAGCTTTTCTTTCGTTTCATCTACATAAACCCTATTTATCATTAGTTTTTTTTTATTTCGTTGGCACGATAGTTGTTCTTCGAGATTTTTTCATGCATGCTTACATATTAAATTGGGCTAATGAAAGAAAAGATCAAATAATGTATAATATTTATCAGAGTCAAAGCGTAAGACTAAATTTTTCTCTCGGTCATTTCTTATTATGTTATTTTAAAATTTATTGAAAATCGATAAATTTTTTTTTTACCTGTACCTAGTCAGACGAAATCGATAAAAAAAAGTATTTTTACGCGTAAGAATGTGCGCCTCTTACGTTTTTCAGAAATAAAAAACATGTTTTTAAGCTAAAAGAACTGATCTGATATCTATGAACTCCGCAAACGGGTTTTTATCGAAAATAAAAATCGTTTTTTTACCGTTTTCATGTACATGCGTATGTCAAACATAAATATATTTGACAAACGATTAATATTGTTACTGTAACGAGGAAGAAAAACTGTTTACAAGTAGCAATCTAGTGAGATATTTGGTTTGTTTGCCTTTATCTTTGTAGAGGAAAAAACAATGAGACTCGAGGTATAATTCTCTCTTGTAACAGAAAAAATACGACTAAGAAGGGACATAAATCATTTATGCTAAAAACATTTCTATCCTAGACGATAGAAGGCAATCATAAAAGTATTCGTTCATCATCGTAGAGTCTATTGCATGAAGAAAAAAAAAATTATATTTTATATGCTAGGACACACAGCCATTTTATGCTTTTGTCTTTTTTCTGCTATTTGCTCTACAATAAGATTAAATTAGATCATCACGCAAACACGTTCACATCTGAAGGATATACATACAAATATACGCATATATTCATCCATATCGAGAGTCGCACATTTCTATTCATATTATCTTTGTGTGAAACAGTGAAGTAAGAACAATCAAAAATCATCAAACAATAAGTTGAGCATGATACGCTTCTAATATAAGAACGAAATATTATCAGTAAATAAATAATTCTATTAGAATTCGAACATCACCATAAATTCGACGCCAATGTTGTTAACGTTATGCATATATGTTTCGGAAGGTCGGTTACTTATCATTTTTCTTTTGTCCTTCATTATTTAATCATGATTTTTTTTCTCTATTCTAAAATTTCATCGTTTTTCTATTTAAAAAAGAACTTTATTGTTTTACAACAAGCAACATAGTATTTGGAAAACTAACAAAATAATTATCTTTTCTTTATGACACACTTTATTAGTTTTACATTAATATGAGTATTATTAATGTTGATATAATAAATTTCACTTATAATTTCCTTTCTTTTTCTCACATTTATTTTCTATGTATATGTTCCAGTTGTTTGAAATCTACTTGATCAATTGATTCACAATATTTTATCATGCATCGACGACCACAGAGCATTCATGCAAAAAATAAAACGTCATCATTAAATACTCACCTTTCTAATAGTCGACGACAGAAAACATCACTGCGTCGTACATGGTCTCATGGCTTACCAACGTTTGCAACGGATACCATTAAAATGGTAGTTGCTACCGTACACTTGGGTGCTGCTACAGTAACAAATTTACATAAAGAAAATAAGAATGAAATTCCTGAAGAAGAACATGATGATGATAACGATGATATATCAAACATTGGACAACAAGTTCAAGCACATATTCCAGATATTGTTCTAACGAATTTGAATGATCTAATCGATCGTAAAGGTAAAATATCAATACCAAATGGTCATAAATACAATGATGCAACATTATTATTTCTTGATGTGTCCGGTTTTACATCCTTAACTGAGCAATATTCGAATGCTGCACATTTAGGTATCGATCAACTGACGCGTACATTAAATTCTTATTTTGATAAACTTGTTTATGAAATTTTAATACACGATGGTGATATTTATAAATTTGCTGGTGATGCTATCCTTTCATTATGGACAAATGAAAGTACAGGTCCAGCACAAGCATTAAAATGTGCACTACATTTACAACAAAAATATGGGGCTTATGAAACAGATGTTGGTGTTATTTTACGTCTTAAAGTAGCACTAGCTTATGGGCCTGCGTGTGCTATATTTGTTGGTACAGAGGAATTTAAACACTATTTATTGACAGGGAATTGTGTTAAAGATGTTAATATATGTGAACAACTATGTGAACCTGGTGATATTCTTTTAACGAGAGCTGTTTATAATAAACTTCAGTCAGTATCGTTTAATTGTCAATATGTACCTGTTGGCGAGGACATCGATCCCAATCATGAACATATCGCTGTTAAATATGCACAATCAAGTAAATCATTAGACGAAGATTCTGATACAGAAGAACATAACAATATTTCAGCGGTGATAAATGAAAGAATGGTATGTATTGATTTTTCATGGACATTCATCTGTATTTCTGTATGATTTATTATGAAACTTTAAATATTTGCATATAATCTGATCGTAAAAATTCCTTTTTTCTTTCTATATACGATAACTGATTACGAGATTGATTGATACAAATCCTATTCCAATGACTTCCAATAAAGATTATCCACATCTTATGTAAATAATTATTCTAAAGCTTAGTGAAAAGATTATCTGTTATGATTTTATCAGTGTAAAAGTAGCGAAAGAGAAAAATATTATCTTTGGATCGTTTTTTTTAAACGATTTCAGTTATGTGGATAAAAAAGCAAGATTATCTTCAAATCTATTTAAATTTGATCCTAAGTTCAAAACTAAAGATAATCGATTGCTCTGATGTTTGGATTTAAACTCTGAATGACATCATCAATCGACGATGACATTGACTTCTAAAGTATAGATCGAATCGTTTACTCAACAGAAAAGAGTCTATACACTATTTTGAGTTCTTGTACCTACATGGATGTCATACTCAAGTATTATTTCATATATAAATGCATGTATATTGATGAGATTTAAGTGAATAATCTATCTATAGATAGATTAGATAGATCAAAGAATAGGATGCATAAGAGATATTAATTTAATTGTTCGAAAGATTGAAGACTCTCGTAATACTGAGACAATCACTCTATTAATGTAATCATATAAATCAAATTTGAATACGGCAAGACGACATATTTTAAATCGAACTATAATCGATCTAGTTCGATTTTCTATTAGTTCAGGGTTATGCAAATAAATTGATTTAGTTTTTCTGTCGGAAGACTAGATTCTGGTATCTTTTAAAAGCATGTAAATGATTGGTCGTCATAAATCGAAATACAGAATAGTATAGAAAAACAAAACCCAATGAAGGATCTAATAGGAAAATAGTAAATCTTTAAAAATAGTCAATATTATGAAGTTAATGAACAGAATAATTGAAGATAAATAAATTGCTACTGCTTTTAATTTCTTTTCCTCCTATAACACACATGTAGACTTTATCCAAATCTTTATGTACAACAAAATGCAGTTCCGGAACATAATCACGTAACATGAATCATCTTTACGAGTTATAGACTTTCCCATAAAGATTTCCCGATAGGTTTGTAAGATACATTATGAAGGGAATATTTCGGTCAGCTATTCCTGCGAGACATAATAAAAGAATAAAAACAAATTCCACATAGAATCATTTATAAACAAAAAAAAACTAATTTTGTTGTTGTCATTGTGTTTTTTTCCTAGGATATTTCTAATCAAGAAATAAGAAACGATAATAATAATGATAAACAATCAACAGAAAATGATCTATCGGATGATGAACTTCATTTGAAAATCGATGCATTAATGAAATCATTTTTGTTACATTGTGTTCATCAACGTATTGAACGTAAGCAATCGTTAGAGTATTTGTCGGAATTACGTCGTGTGACCATATCATTTATTAATCTTGATATATCACACGAACAAACAATAAATGATAATTTACACGAAAATATTCATAAGATATTCATACAAATATATGATTTAACGAAAAAGATGGGAGGTGTTCTAACAAAAGCGTTACTGTTCGATAAAGGCTTTTCATTTCTATGTGTTTATGGTTTACCCGGTTATAAACAAGGTGATGACACAGCCAATGCACTCAAGTCTGCTCAAATGATTTATTCAACAATTCGAGATAATTGTCATTTCGTTGAAAACTGTTCGATTGGTGTAAATAATGATAGATGAAAATTTGACTTTGAAATACACATATTTTTATTTTCGTTAGGTTAGGTGACAACTGGTCTTACTTATTGTGGCGTGGTTGGACATATAGCACGCTGTGAATATACAGTTATTGGTCGAAAAGTAAATATGGCTGCACGTTTAATGTGTAATTATCCAAATATAGTTTCATGTGATCAAGAAACGTATTATAATTCACGTTTAAATAGTCGATTTTTCCAAAAATTACCTAGTAAAATTTTAAAGGTATACATGAAAAAGAAATATTATGTAGAATATACGTGTACATTCCCTTTCTCGTTATTTACAGGGTATGCAAGATGTCGGAGTTATTTGGCAATATGATGATCATCTTCAATCATCCCAAATCATCGAACAAAATAAAGCATCCAATCTTCAAATAAATGATATCAAACAAGAATACTATCCGTTGTTAGGAAGAAGAGTAGAATTAATGATTGTTGCAGCTCAAATTATGTTACTCGATGAACCAGTTAATAGTACAAATAGACGACGAGATTTGGCAGCGATTATTTTCGAAGGTTAGAATTAGAAAAGAATTTCTATTGAAAATCTTAATCAAATGATTGTTACGAATAAAAGTATAGTCATCGTCAATATAAGAATTCGCTTGACTTTAGTTAGTACTAGAAATGTATCAGCGTGAAATTCGAGATTCTGTTTTTATCACGATCCTAGATGATGGAAACTTGTTGTAATCAAGACTAAGATGAAAAACGAGTCTTAACTATAAATTTACATTACACTTGAGTATTAGATTCACAAAAGATTTTATGCATTATTTATGCGTAAATAATTCTAGACAAATGATCTAAACTACATCTATTAGTCTTTGTCTTAAAGAAGTGTTAAAAGGAAACCTATACTCTAGAATTATTTTTTGATTTAGTTCATGTAACGTCTAGACTAGTTTTCTCTTGGCTGTAATAAGAATAATCAAAAATTCAATTATCAGTATGGAAAGTAATTGAAAAGATTCCATTGGGATATCTGCATATAGGCAGTAATTTGTAAGATCAATGAATAAACGTGAAAATTTAATATTTTTCTCTATGTCAAATAGATAATGAAAATTTCTAGTAGTTTGGTCTATCTATTATCATATTATTTTCACTCAATATATATATATATATATTGAGTGAAAATAATAGAAATCAAAATTTCATTTACGTGATCAAATAAATTTTTTTTTTCATCAAAGGTGACGATAAAATAGGTAGAAGTCGTTTATTACAATATATAGCTAACTCATTGGACGATTCGGTCAATGTTATTAATACATCAACTACTACGCCTCATTATGATGATGGTTACATTCCAAATGACTTAATAATAAGTAATACTAATAATACAGTACTACCAATCCAAGAAAATGGAAAAGGAGAAAGATTATCTTTCTTTAATTATGGGAATGATTGTTCAACATTTAAAAAAACATCCATAAAAGTTATTAATAATCGTTGTCAATTTGAACAACGCTTCATTGAATTCGGTTTACTACGTTCGTTATTAAGACAACTATTACAATTTAATAATGATGATCGAAATCAACATGAACGTGAACAATATCTATTACGTCTGTTCGATATAAGTAAAGCAAATGATTTGCATTTACGGAGAAATTTATTTTTATTGAATGATCTACTCGATGTTCGATTTCGTGGTACTCATATTGAGACAGAAAATAATAATAATGATAATAGTCTAGTTAAAACTTATGAAGTCAATCTAAATGAATTACTCTTACATATATTAAATAAACTTGTTGATCCACCACATTATAATATTGGAGAATCATATGGAATAACATCAACAGCGGCGAATAAAATCAATAGTTCAAGGTAAATGAAGGTGTTTTTTTATTATTATTATTCATCAATACATGGTTGTCAGGAAATCAAAAAATAAATAATTAGCATATGTTTATTTCAGTCATTTTGTTCGATAATGGATGATTTATTGAAATTTTATGGTTTCTCATAAATATTTTGAAGTAAATAAATACGATGTATCTTATAAACACTACATCGATAATTTGCAGGATATTAGGTCGCTTTGCCATAAACATTATTTGAATCAAAACAAGGAAAGAAAAAATAAACATGTTTTGACATAGATAAGAACCTCATGATCAAGTATCGAACACTGAAAATCATGACATAAAGAGTGATACAACAGCAGAAAAAAATGCCATTAAATCTGTACCAATGAATTAGAGGTGATTCTCGAAAGTTTCGTATTCATATTTTGCGCAACGATATTAGTTTCAAATCTTTTTTATTGTTTATATTTTAAGATATACTTAAATATTTTCCTATACAATATACATAGAATGTAATCAAGATATCAGAAAACTTTTACAACAAAGGCTAATTGTTGTTAAACTATGGCAATGTGCAAACGTTTGATCTTCTCCAAAGATCAGTCTACTTTATTCAAGTGTATATGATTTACTAATTTTTTAGCGATAGATTGATTCGGAGATTTTCTGCATGCTATAAAATCTTGATTGTCTCGATTCTAGTTAAATAGCTAATCGTGGTATCGTAATTTACTAATGGAATTCAATCAATTTTAAAAAATCTTCACACAATCTATACGTTTCACTTGTTTATTTATGATATGATTGTAATTTGACCTTGACATTGAAACTATCGAAATATTTCAGTCGATTCTAATGAACCATTTGTATACTATCGACTCATTCATCTATATCCATTAAAATATATGTACTATTTTATTTTACTTTGTCCTTATATTCTTTTATGAAAGCTTAAAATAAGATTGTTTCATTGATTGATTGTTCTAGTCCACATCATTTTCAATCGCATCTTTCACTCAATTCAACGGCAACTGTAGCGTCTACGAATACTTCAACAGTATCAAAAATTATATTCATAATTGATGATATACATTTTGCTGATGAAAGTTCACTAAAACATTTACTTACATTAGGTAGTCACAGTAGATGTTTACTCATTCTATCAATGAAACCTCCAAGAAATAATCATAATGATGGATCAATATCACTTATTTTACAATCGCTTAGTACAGATTCTCGTGTTTATCTTCGTCGCTTACCTGGTTTAGAATTACGCTATTTAGCTACACTCGGTAATAATGAAACAAAATGTTTAAAATTTAATCAAAACATTCCTATGATTTTCGTATTTTCTAGGATGTCAAATGTTATCTGTTCATCGTGTTCCAGCAAAGTTAGTTAAAGTATTTAATGAAAGTTGTAATGGTATTCCAGGTTTTTGTGAACAAATCTTATTTGATTTATTAAGTAAAGATAAAATCTATATTATTGATAATGATAATGATAATGATACACCTCATGAACAAGATTCAACATTGATTGAAGGTGATGCCGATAAATTATTATTGAATAATCCAATAAAAATAGGTTTATTCAAAACATTTTTTTCTCGTCGCAAACAATCCATCACATTTGAACAACGATCAAATGAACGTGCTTTTTCTCGTACATGTCTATTACGAAATCCAACTGAAAATGATTTTAATGCTGATTGTCAACAAAATTTTCAAAATTATATCATGTGCCGTATTGATCGTTTATCTGAGGGGGAAAGTCTACTTGTTAAAATAGCTGCAATTATTGGCAATACATTTTCACGCATGTTCTTATGGCATTTAGTTGATCCTAAATCGAAAGAATTAATCAATATAAATTCATGTATATTAGAAATGATGCAACGAACAATAATTGAATGTGCTTTTAGTAAACAACAAGCAGCTAAAACACGTTCAATAAAATGTTATTGTTTTCAAAATCCTGCTGGTTTTCCATCACAATGTCGTCTTATGGCATTTACACATTCAACCATACGTGAAGGAATATATAATTCATTGACAGATGGCTTAAAACGTTTATTAACACGTAATGCTATTGATTATTTAGAAAAGCAATGTACCATTCTATGTTTACCATGTGCAGCAAATAAAAATGAAAGTCCATTTCTTGTTGATGAAGAAGATGGCTTAGCTAAGATTATTCGTAATAGTCAACAACATGCTTTTGTTGACATTGTTAAAATGGCTGCATTAAAAGAAATCGATAACATGATTAAAACACTATCGAATTTCACTGATTCTCCAATACAATCACATTCGAAAAGATCATCATATGGACACTCTGAATCAACGACACTATCTATTGAACGTGAATCTATTGTAGAAGAGAACAGGTAATCGTCCATCCGACTAGTCAAGTACAGATATTCGACACAGACATAATGGAAAAAGTACTTTCTAGCGTACGAGTAGATTCAACTATCATTCGGAGGATTACATGAAAGATCGATTAGAAGTCCCAGTGCTTGAAGAATGCCCTAGAGTATTGGTAGTTTTCTTGAAAATCGGTCTTTTTCTCAGCGCTGCTAGTTTATATTGACAAGTCAGTTTGGATGTAAGAAAGTGTTCTAGAAGACGCCTTACATTGTGCTTATCAATAGTAGTCAGGATAAAGAGCACACATGTTGTGTTATAAAATCGATGCATATTCGTGCTTTACCGTCGTTTCTTTCATGCATTTGATGATATTATTTGTGAAGTAGAATATTCAATCTTATGAATGCTGCATCTAATAACCATCTATGTACATAGTGGAACAATCCCATTGATCGTATTAAGAAACAATGACATTAATATAAGTGAATTAATGTCAGATGTATGCAGACGTTTTTATGATGTAATTGTGTTAGAGAGACAGATGAGATGAATAAATAGGCTAGAGAGACAAATCTATACATATGCATGTACATGTGTATCTTCTCGAAAGCATTCATTGCTAATTTCGCATTCCAAAATCATTATTGCATTGACTTTGTACGAAGTTGAAGAAACTGAAGAGCATCTTGGCACTATATCAGAATCATCCCCTAACTCCTTCACTAATCATTTAAAACTTCTGAATGAATTTTATATTTGTTGCCTCGTGATAATGGAAGTGCCCTTCAAAGACTTTGCATGATGAATAGTTGAGAAACTTCCATGAGTGGGGGGGGGGGTTCTTTTATGGGAGTGAAGACGAGAGGTTTTCGAATTCATGAAAATATTTCTATGTGGATAGGTATCGATCAAGACATCTACCATATATTACAATTTATCCAGAATTAGTTTTGAACAACTGACCTAGAGAAAAATCATAATTGTTTCATGGTTGTCAGATGTGAAATAAGTATTGAGTATCATCTAGACATTCATATTGAATGATGTAGGTCATCTCATTGAAATCAGATTGCAAAATGATCTCACTAAATTCTGTTGAAGGTTTTCAACAACCTTTGATGAGATTCGATTAAATCCATTTCAACAGGAAGACGTACATACGAGTTAAGACATGTGTACATTAATCGATAAGACGAATGTTCTAGTGTCTGATGTTTTTCACTATCAACAAATCAAGTTATTCCAGAAGGAAATTAGTTCTTGTAAATGTTGATTTACTTCGCACCGGATCTAGATTCAGTGTATTATTTTAAGTATTCTCGTTCATAACTCCTTTTCGGACATATATATATATACTCGAGTGCAACAAGTCAAGCTTACTTCATACATATTAAGATTTACCAAGAAATATGAGAAAGTGTACAGAAGGATATCCAATTAACAGCAATGATTCAACATCCGTTTTATCAATATTGATTCTGATACGATCAACAAACCGTTAGAATCATAGAGAGATTTAATGTTTTATTTTACTTATACGTTAATTTATGAGTAAAATATCAAACTAATCACAAGCAATATATCTATAATGTTTTTGAACTTCGAACTGTAGAATACAGATCGATGTTCAAAATTTTGATTGAAAACACAACACAACAAGCTCAAGTGTATTCGAAATGGAAGTAGTTCAACAAAGGATAGACTCATAATGGACTAAAGCTCCACTCAAATCAATTTTAGAAAAAGAATGCTTTATTTCAATCTAATAATTTTTTTCAACTTACGCTAAATACACTTGTTGCATCACAAACACTCGACTGTTCACTACTATCGCAGTCAGAAAAAAGAGTAGATGCGTTGCATGATAAAGTTGACTCAGGGTATCTTGAGAATGGTGCTTTGATTTATAATGGTATCGTGATATGCCCTATCATTCTGTTTCCAGAAAGTTTGCTGCCAAATGCTCGGAAATTAGGTGTTTCCATAAAGCCATACTTTTTTGTCTATAGGCGATGAAAATACTGTGAGTTGAAGAAATATGTTTTTCATACTAAAATACTTGGATTCAGCATCAAAACACGAAACATTTTCAAAACCATAAAATTCTAGGCTCTACAACAAAATTTTAATTTCAACGTTGAATTCCAAATTTTTAAAATATCATACGTTTTTCACTTAAAATAGCTAAGCATAAATCTAAGATAGATGATAGAAAGCTGATTTGAACGTTCATGAATAGTGAATTAAAAATATAAGCAAACAAAGGTCTTTGACACTTTTCAAATAACGCGTTATCGCAGTTTTCTCGAGGACTTTTAGATTACCCCGCTTGTAGTTTAGAATGTTTTTTTTTAATCTAAAATTTCATCATTGGAATTTTTACAAATTTTATGGTTACAGTTCAATTAAACTATAGTATTTAAACAGTCAACAGAGGTCTAACATTAATATGAATGCATTTGTGACAACTGTGTTCGTACGCTGTAGGGTCATAATAGCATTGGTCTTCTCTATACTCACATAGATGATATCTATAAACACAGATGTTCGTTCAATATGAAAATGAGACAGAAGAGAGGAGAGAGTATATACATTTGGTATCTAGCAATATTACATCGATTTCTATCAGACATAAGTGTAGACGTCTTTTCTCCTTTCTGTCATATCATTCATTCATAAGTTATAACGAAAGAAACCTATGTGTGATTTAGATCGGCTGTCAACCTTCAGTTTCGACGATATTGAAAGATATATCTGACAGAATCTTCATTAGATTTTATATTAGTAAAATTGGCATTCATGTGAAGAATTCGATGAATCAGTGAAGAATCTTATGCATTACATTGTGAAAAGGAAACGTATCTTGAAAACCATCATCAAAATCGGTGGTGACACAGCCGATACTTTGTCGAATGTGAAACACAAAATAGCAAATCAAAGCACACCCTGCCCTAACATTAATACACTTTCGTATTTTTATTACGAAGAGATTGAACCGCACAAATCGTAGAAAAGACATCAATAAAAAGATTAAAATACAAGAAAACAAAGATTACGACGTATGTGAAAAGTGTCAAAGACCTTTGTTTGCTTATATTTTTAATTCACTATTCATGAACGTTCAAATCAGCTTTCTATCATCTATCTTAGATTTATGCTTAGCTATTTTAAGTGAAAAACGTATGATATTTTAAAAATTTAGAATTCAACGTTAAAATTAAAATGTTTTTTTTAGAGGTTCGAATTTTATAGTTTTGAAAATGGTTGCTCTTCGATAGTAAATCCGAACATCGTATTTAAAAAACATTTTTCTCAACTCCAAGTATTTTCAACATCTATAGAAAAACAACATGGTTTTAATGGACATCCAATGCCAGAACATTTGGAAAAACACTTTCTGGAATTCAAGATAGCCTAAATCAACTTAACCGTGTCATATGCCTATTGTTGAGTAAAATTTGTTAATATGACAAAGTAGTAAAAACACATTTTTACAAGCTTTCGTATGATCAACGTCTTTAATTGAAGTCTACTTAGAAGATACATGTTAGTGTTGAACCTAGTCTGATTTCAATCAATCGGTATCAATCAGTTTTTTTTATAAATGAACCGGGTTGGAAAATATACCAGATCATAGTTTACGAATAATTGTGTAGGAAGAATAAAACATTTACTGTAAGCAAGACATTGTCAAAAGAAATGAAAAACACACAACTTCCATCTAAAAGATTTACCTATAGTTTAGATTGATATTTTTCATAAAATCCAACGATGATTTTCATTTGTGAATGTTTTCTCATAGATCTTTTGTTCAAATTTAATTTAAATTAACATAATTGATACTCAGTCATTAAGTAATAATGTTCAGCTGTAGCAGACTTTAGACATAAATTATTATGTACGATCTTATGACGGAATAATACAAAAAAAAATGATGCACTATTTTTATTCAATCAGTTTCGAATTGAAATAATTCTAAATAATGATTTTTATATTATATTTAGTACTCATAATGAATCTGATAAACATCGACAAAATTTCGATAATAAATATACGGAATCGATATCTGTGAAAAGACCTTCAACTCGTTTATATTCTATGGTTCACAATGATACCAATAGTGATAAAATCATGGAAATCAAGACTTCTCCTGAATCACGTCGTCATTCTAATGATCCAAATTTAACATTAATAAGTGTCTATTCACCGAATATGTCATCAACTATTCAATTTAATGTTCGACGTTCATCAGCAGCATCGGCAGCATCAAAACCAAGTCAATTTTTTTCTCTATTTAAAGTACCTAAAGAGCGAAGCGTTAGTAAATCTACGTCGAATACAGAACTAATAAATACAACCGATGGAATTTCATCTGATGATCGTTCAAGTCTAACTAAGCCAATTGTTGAAATATCGAAACCTAAAGATCAAAAGAAAAGTAATCGATTCATCTCGTTTTTTCAATTCATATTCTGTCAATGTGTACCAATTGGTTCGAATGCAACAGTAACACCTGTTCAAGATCACAATCAAAAGACGGATGATACCTATAGTGATCTAAGTCAACCATCTGCAACGAATCCAATCATTCGTGTGGATACTCCCTCGAAGGTAAATCTATCAATACTCATAGATTCATTTCGAAACATGACCGTAGAAGTCAAGATTTAATCACTGAATACAACAAAAATATCGAAGAAATAAAAATCGGAAATTCGTCAAAATCCTTCTCTCATTATTGATGTCTACATAGACAAACAACATGTGTCTACGTAAATTTGTATTTCGATTACTTTGTTTATTTTTAATTCTTTCCCGATCTCTATGATTTTATAGTTCTTTGCATACTTGTTCTATTTTTTAGATCTACTTAGTTGAAGTTGAATACTACTTTGTTTCAATACTTATTTTGAATTATCTTCTGATTGTGTTCAGAAACATATGGGAATCGGCAAAAACAAAAACATAGCAGACTTCAATATGAAGTTAGATTTTAGATCTCAGATCGTGTTTTTCTCGTAGCTACACTCATGCGACTGACTTTGTAATTTTTCCATGGAAAAATGTTACTACATCGTTACGGTTCATTTGCTCTTCATTTAAGTACACATCTTTTTTATCGATCAACAAAAAAAGTTATTTAAAACTTCCGGTGACTATACGATCATGTTTGTGAACGTTATATAGTAAAATGGAAGAACACCTATTGGAAAGAAGATAGTAGTTGTTTTTTCATCAGTATATGAAAATGAATATGGGACATATATGTACTTTATAATCTCTTCGTCATATATATACGATGTGAACAAATCAAACTCTCATAGATGAAATCCTTTCTAGTTTTGAATTGTAAATGGAAAGTTCTGTGAAATGAGTAGAATACTATAAACGAAATTCAAAAGTCTTAAAAATGAAACATTTAAAATCTACAGATGAAAATTTGTTCTAAAAACCGAAAAGACTTTTTTCTTTATCTAGGACATTGCTGTTCCAAATAAAAGTTTATCGCATTGGAGAAATGTTCGCAAAGCAGTATTACCATCTTTGGATAAGAATCATCGATTACTACCAAACGAAGATGAATTAGTCGAACGATCCATATTTTCATCTGTATTAGTTGAACAACTATCCGATGACATCAAGTGTTTGAATAAACAAAGTCTTTTAACAAGAACATTTAAAACATGGTACGATCAATCACTTGTATTTCATGTATTTCAATCGTATGTCAAGCATAATAATTCAATCGAATATGTTTATGAAGTCAAAAAGAATGAAGAACAAATCCCTGATTTGAATAAATTCTTAAATGAATTCAATTCCTTTAGTGATTTACGTATATGTGAATGTATCGACTATGCTATGACTCTTTATTTAAAATTGCTTGAATATCATACAAATCTATATGATATATATGATAAAATCGTCGATGATAAACGTGATTTTTTACGTTTGAAACAGTTCGATCGTATAATGTATTATCACACTGAAATATGTCATTTATTATTACGTTGTAATTG
The DNA here is from genome assembly GCA_900239685.1 of Rotaria macrura. Classification (NCBI taxonomy): domain Eukaryota; kingdom Metazoa; phylum Rotifera; class Eurotatoria; order Philodinida; family Philodinidae; genus Rotaria; species Rotaria macrura. Next base: position 86,391 of record OENT01000076.1, on the reverse strand, counting down.
TTTACAACGTTTATTAGTTGAAATTAAAAATGCAAGAAAATTCATGGAAAACTTTCAAAATGATACACACGATGAAGAAGATTTTGTATATGAATATCAATATTTAATAACGAAATATACATTCGATCATTTTCAAGCCATTGTTTTACAACGTACAAGAGCTATAAATGAATCGAGACAATTGTGTGAACAAAATTTAAAAGAATTAAATCAAGCACATGAAAATAAAATTTGGGAAAAACTAATACTAAGTACAGAACTAGTGAATGTTTCATCGGCAAATGAAAAACGAAAGCAATATGAAGAAAATGAAATTTATCGATCGAAAGATTCATCAACAGAATTTAGTACAAGTAGCGAATCGTCTGTAACATCAGTAAGTAATGCTTAGTTCGACTATTTTGTCTTCTATGAAATCGATTGTAGGTGAGAAGAGATAAATTGTTACTTGTACGTATACACGCTTGCAATCACTAACTTCGAATTTGACCCATTCTTTATGATATATCAAATCGATACTAAACGAAATTTTGAAATTCACTAGAATAACATGTCTTGCATGCGTACGACTTTTTATACTCTATAGCCAAATCCGAAGTAAACTAAAATGTAGAAGATATCTTCAATCATAGTAGAGATTTCAAACTTTTACCGTATACTAACAAGAGTAGTGTTTAGTTTCATGTAAAAATAGCAACACAAAGACATTTCACGGTAAATTCAATAAATAGAAATGATCAATAAATCAAGTGAATCACGATTCTATTGATGTCTCACTACTTATGAAATCTGCTCGATTTCGTCAAGTTTATATTTACTTATTGAAAATGAAGCGAAAATGAAACTTACTATTGATGTAAAGACAAATACTTTCATCTGTTCTGAAATTCAGTGTATTGTTCGATTATGATTGAAGTATATTTCAACTGCCTACTTTTAATATCATATAGCAGTTTGTAAAAGTTAAAATTTTTTAAAATATCGATATTTAAATCACTGTCAGATTAGGTTTAGTTATATTCTCGAATCGATACCCGATCAGACGATTTTTTTCGTACGTGGTAACCTATTTAACTCGACGGATCGAGTCGGTTACCGGATACCAAATTAGATTTCATGACACGAAGTCAGTCCCACTAAACAAAAATGTATCTTTCAATTGTCATTCATGATTTTTACTAAATGAATATTCTACTTTGTTTACTCTATATGCTTTTCCTCTTTTTTTTTTTAAATAATTATATAGAATTCTGATCAATTTCATCTATTTGACGGTAAATATCGTCTGGAATATTTATTATGTCAATATAATCTTTTACAATATGATTTATCTCGGTATCAATCTGTTGGATCCATAAATACGTTATTAGATTTACAATATCATACATTTCCATTATCGTTTTCTCTTCCATGTACCATAATTTTAGTTGAATATTTCTACTGTCAAATGGATTATAGTCAATGTTTAATGTTAATCAATAGAATCATACAATTTTGGTGGTCATATGTAACTGCACGTGAAAAAATTGAATTTGCTAAATTAAAATGTCTATCATTAGTTATTGAATTAAAACAAGGTTCACTTGATTCAGCCATATTATCGGGCTATTTTGCTAAACGTATATTAACTGGTTATCATGAAAATACTTTTCTTATACAAACATGTATACATTTAACATTTGCATTGATTGGTGAAATGCGTTTATCAAATATGGAATTAATTCTTCAACATTTAGAATATTTAAGCGAACAAACAATGAATATATACGCTAAACTATGGTATTATATATTAAATATTGATGTTGCTATTGAACTTGGTTATGAATTAATACCTATAACAGATGATTTACTTGATAATATAACCAAATATCGTAAGAAACTTCAGTCAGGTCCAAATGAACGAAGTCTATTACTTATTTATAGTGATTGTACATTAGCACAGATCTATGCACGTTTAGGTTTATTAAAAATGTCGAAAATACATTTTCATCAAGCATTACATCAAATAAAATATGATCAGTTGCATGTTTCTAATATTGATTTTCGTTTTAAACGTGCATTATTAAAATTAGTTGAAACACAATTATTACATTGGTATCACAAAAATGATGATGAAAATATAAAAGAGGACTATTTTTTACTCAATTATGTTAATGATTTTCAATATGATGCACTGAGTTCATGGAATCGATCAAGATTTTTCATTTATCAAGCCTATTATGATCGATTGATTAATAGTTATAAACGAGAGAAAGGTCACATATTTGATGTAAGTTCTATTTTTTAACAATAAAAATAAGAAAGTATATTCAAATCGAAGTCAGTTCAATTTTGACGTATTTTGCTTTTTGCATTAAGAAAACGAACGTATTTGACTAAAGAGATGAGTATACGAACAGTTCTAGTATGATGACAAGAAGAGAAGAAGGTTTTCGAATTGAAACTGAATCCTTCTCGAAGGAAAACATCGGAGAGTTTAAATGTAGATATTTCCATCGTTTTCTTTCAACGAATGAAATTCTGTACATGTCTTAGATGATTTCTTTTGTACAAATATTATATATTATTCGGATTCCTAGTTATGTTTGACTGTTAAGTTATCGATTTCTGATGAACTCCTACGAAATTTTACATTTTCGGAGAAATCAGAACATTGAAATATGATCTGTATAATTTAGATTGTATTTAAGAAAAAAGAATTAATTCATAGGAAAGAATCAGTGATCTTGACAATGTCATACGTTGAATTAGGGAAATATTAGAAAATATAGATGTACATATTTGACTTTTTACTTAATCACAATATCGACTATTCGTCAAGTTACAAAAAGAAAACTATGAATGATACAGTAACATTCGTTTTACAAGAAATATCTCAAGCGTTTCATCACCGTTCATACGATGATGATGAATCAATAAGTTGAGTCGAAACAAAAAACATGAAAATAACTTATTGATAATCTATTTTAGGATGATGTCCGTTGGGAAACAAGTATATCTGAAGCTGAGAAGTATGCGATTAAGCTTGATTGTGAATGGGCAAAAAGTCTAAGATATGCGTGGATGTTTTCTGTTGATGATCAAATCTCATTACAAAAACATTATTCATCATCGAAAAGGCAACGTCATGATCCAAACGTATTATCTCAACCAAAGAATCGTTATTTTATTCGATCGTCAGTAGCTCATACAACAGTATCATCGAATGATGATACGAATATTAACAACGATACAGATGAACACTCTTTAAAAATAGATAATTATTCTCGACAAAAATTTATTGATTCACGTTCGATTTCATTTAAAAATAATTCATCACATTTCCCATTTTATGTTCTTCCGGTGAGAGTATAAAATAAATGTATCTATCGTTTTCTCGTCCTTCAATTTCGAGTCTATTTTTCTTTCTCATGTAGCGTTCATTGTTTTTTCCATGTATACACATGTTGTGTCTTTATTTTAAATATAAAAGGATGTTGATCTTTACCGTATGACTATTAATTACAGATTTGAATATATTTACACAAAATTAATTACAAGAGTTTATGTGTATTAAGAGCTTGTCTCGTATCGACATTCCGTAAAGATATTGCAGAATGCTTTTCTCTTCGAAAAGTCTCTTGCAATAGAGACCTGATGAAACTTTGCATCCATATTATCAATAACATATCGTATTCTGTACATGTATATGATGCACAACAAAAGAAAAAAAATATCTTCGAATTGTGAAAAACAATGGCATAGTAGACTGTTTGTTAACGAAATATCAAAAGATTAATTTGGATTCGATTTATTTTAACTATTCTAAATTTATTTGTCCACATAAATGAAACCAAAAATAAAATGAAATGGAACAAAAATCACGAAGAAAAAGTTATTTTTTCGTTTATAAACTATCTCATTTTTCAATTATTCTATAGTAATCATCTAGTACAATTGAAAGTATCTATTTTATTTGAAGGTATAGTCGATGAATTATTTGTGGGTGTGAGCCAATACTATTGTAGCGGATTAAATTTATCTTTTTCGTTTTTTGTCAAATTCTTAATAAAATATTCTGTAAATTTAGACAATTGTTCACAAATCATTTCAGTTTTTTTTTATTACAACTAACGATCGAAATTCTAGCTCTATCTATATCAACACAATTTTTACTCTTTATTGCAAAGTTAAGTTGTAAACGATCATTTCTTGAGGAACACCAAATAAGAAAGTACCAAATACGTGTCGCTAGCATGTGTATGCATTATGCTATAAGCATGTTTACGCAACATTGGCGGTAATTTTTTTTAAGGAATTACACCATTCTAGTGAAAAAAGAGAATTAAGTTTTTCGAACAATATTGGAATATCAGGGAAAAGTTTGAATTATGATTCATTATAGGATGAATTTTAAAAGTATGAAATCTCTCATCGTTCTGCATGTCAGAAACTATTCCATACAAGATGTTGACCAATAGCTCAAAGTCATCGCCATCGAATAGAGAGAATCTTAGACTTTTTTGAAACATGGTGTAAGAACGAATAATTTATATCAAAAGAAAACGTTGTAGATTGATCGGTCTGAAGTATGTTTAAATATTCTCTACTAAATTTTGAAACCGTAAGTTGATATTAAAAACGAAATGACCAGGTACTTATTTCCGTTCTGCAGTGTTCAATCCTACTAATGTCTACTCAATTCATTTTTCAGATAGATACAATCCACTATATCCGAATTGTTCATTACCCTGATGTCATTTGTGACATACCTTGAGCATTGAAATATCCAAGTTCAAAGAGTTTAACATTGACGATGATATTTCTATGGAACGATTGATAAAAGATTATCAATTCGTAATGCCAATAGATTCAAATATAGAAACCTTTAAATGAATTGAGCGAAAAATAATCCGAAGCAGTACAGGCTGTGGACATATCAAATGATGTAGGTCGATTTAAAGTCAACTGATTCAAGTAAGTTATTTTCTATTCAAACAAATAATATTCGATTTAAACCAAACCACAATGTATGCAATTAAATAAATAGGTTTTATCTTCTGGATACTCTTCCTGGTTTGATGTTCAAAATGAATTTTTGTCGTATTTTCTTCATGAATAACTCCTTCAATATTAAACGAAAGCATATTTTTAAGATAAAAACAGGTGTGTTTTCATCACAAATAGTAATAACCATGTATTTGATACTTAAATTACTATCATACAATAAATGGTATGATTATAAAACAACATTCTTTCGACGATAAATATTCGTACCTATAGTCTTTGTTATAGGATTGTAAGACACATGTTTGTCTACAATTAGAAAAAAAAAAGATTTCAAGCAACTATGGTAGAATAATTATTTTATTTTCTTTCTTCCTAAAACTATACTATTAGAAACAAAAGGTAACTAATTGAAAAAAAAACTCATCGACGATTCTAGTAGCCTCTAATCTGTAGAAGTACTCAGAAAATAATGCTTCATAAAAAAAAACAATTATTCCTCTTTTAGATCGTTAAATTAATTTTCATGACTGCAATTCTATAAAAAGAATTAATGAACCTTACACATTCAGTGAACGGATCATACTCGATTTCTAATTTAGCGTGTCGATTCTATTTTCTTCTGTCTCATTTCAATTTGTTGTACTTGACGTTGTAGAAAGAATTTCAACGATAATAATTTCCTGAATCACTTCATAAATAGGGTCTGTGTTTCTCTTTTCCAGATTTCATCACATTTCTTCTATCACACGTGTCCAACTAAATCATAAAACATTCGGTCAATTGCACTTTTCTCCTTTACATTCGAACGAAGTATCCGCCTTAATTTTCACCTTGAACATAAAAGAAATCTTTTATGTATCATCTTATCGTTCTCTTCTCTTTTTCGCGCTCGATTGATCTCAATTGTTCTATAGCCGATAGGTATAAAAATCAATACAATGACCAACAACTTGTTCTCATACACATGAACTACAACTGCAACAACAGCAATATCAATAATAATAATAAAAATAATAATAAGAAACTTTTCTTTTATTGAAAAACACAATAAACCGCATTTTTCCACATAAACAAAAAAGAATGTTGTTATAATCACTGTGTATCCGAAACAGAAAAAAAAATAATAACGCATACGATAATGACACATAATAATCGCCTTCGACTAACTATGGGAAAAGAATGAATTTCTTTTTCGGTGCGAACTTCCCACACATTCTTTTATATCACCATAATGAAAATAATTACGAATGAAGTAAATAATAAACAATATCCATGTATCCAAGATAGACAGCAATATGTAAAGGTAGCCATCCATCTCGATTAATTATATATAAATCACAATTTCCATATTCAACAAATAATTTTAATAAATCTAATCGATTGTAAAGACAACATAAATGTATTAGAGATTGTCCATCATATTTGAAATAATTGAGATTGATTCGTGAAATTTTCAATAGAAGTTTTTGTATTTCATAGATGTTACCGTTGGATCGAATAATATTAAAAAGACGATAGGCAAATTGATGATGATCGAGAATCATTTGGTTTTTTCGTCAAATGAAGAGAAGAAAGAAAATGAACATATATTCATACACTAACACATATTTCATTGATCGCTATGCAAATGAAAAAAGAGAACCAATGAAAATTTTTATTCTACGTATGAGAATTTTTTTGTTTTCTTCTAATAAGCTTTAGGCAATCTAATCCGGAAATTACAAATAAATATTCTCTCACTTGATCGTATTTCCCAGAATGAAAATCAATATTAAAAACAATGAAAATTAAAACTTTTTAGCTTCACATGTCATGCATGTTGAAATTAAAATCGAATATCTACTTCTATTGTTTCCATGTTAGTACGACGTACATGATGATGTTTTTCTTCTATGGAAAATTATTAAATTATATGAGTAAAGTGGCTTTTGTTTAAGAACAAATAGCTCATATGAAAGCAACATTTCATATTATATTTCATGTCGTGTCTTTGAGAACGAACTGAGTAATATATATTTTTAATTCTTACAACTAAAATAAAGAGGAAGGGGAGGGGGGGGGGCTGGCGAAGATAATCGATGACAAAATGATAAAACCATATTAATCAAAACTTGCATTGTACTCGATGCATCAATGAATAGAATGACATTCATTTTTCTTTTGTTGTTTTTCTTTTCTTTTTCAACTAGACTTGATGTATATATTTAATATAATCGAGCGGATCATTTCCATTGATATTTCACATCCATTCATTATATTTATAATCAACAGGCTCATTTCAATTTCATTCATATAGAAATCTCAAGCTGTTTGTTTGATATCATTCTTTTTCTTATATTTATGATCTTCTCTTCCGTCTGAGCGACAATAGTTTTGATGAGTTGTATTTCATGGATAATTGCTTACTAGAGCTATTCCCTGGATAGTCAACTTTATATACGTCGACATATACCATATATATTTGACAGACATAGAGTTTCTCATTCTTTTCGTGTTTAAAACGTCACTTTCTTCATATGTGTAGCTCTGAGGCAAATTCATGCTTTGTCTGTATGTAGAAAAAAAATGATCATACAATTGTTCATTTTTCTTATCTGAATGATTGCATGAGAACACACAAATGAGCAAGTGAATATGTCTTATTTTAAGTAATGCGCAACACGTATATAATGAAAGTATGTAAGCTTAGAACGGAAAGAAAAAAGACAACGCAGTTTTTTTTTCTTCACTTGAACGTGCTACAAGACGATTATTTAAGCGGAACTGATGGTTCTAATAGACACACATGCTCACACACACACACACACACGCGCGTACACATACATCCTTTGTTCATTGTCGTACCGGCCTAATCTGAGGATGTTCGCTTCCTTTCTACTCTATCATACTTCAATACTTCAAGATAAAAGTGAATTCTACTTTTCACCTTAAATCAGTTATCTAATGTCTACCAACATCTTTCTTTATTATATAGTATGACAGACAAAAGTGTGTACTATCTGTATGACTGTGAGTATTTTTCATTGATTTCGTTTTTCTATTTACTAATCAGTCGGTCATAAGTCAAATAGGAAAATCCCGCTGAGCAGTTAAGAGTAGGTTGTGATGTTTTGTGTGAATAAAGACTATAATTATGAATAAACGATGAGCATGAATGCTATTCAAATGAACTTCGGATGATAGATGTAGAAAATGTCTTTTTTTCAGTCTCAACATGAAGGCACGGACACACACATTCCCTCTCTTCTTTCGCTCTTGTTTTAAATGTACAAGTCATAAGAAGAAGAAAAAGAGAGAACAGACAACGAGAATAATTTATCAGATTTCTTTTTTGTTCACTATCTTATAGTTACTATTTCATGTTATGAAAAAAACAAATAAACCAATATTATGACGCAGGTTCGAGTGAGACTATTTCAGATATTTGTTTGGCCACTCGATTAAATTGGAAAATCTAATCAAATATCTTGTTAATGCTAAGATTACAGAGACGGGAAAATATTTGTCTTGTTTCATATTTCTTGATGAATATAACGAGTTTTTTCATAATATTGGTATCGCTCTTTTAGACAAACAATCGCTCGGGAAATCATAGCTTTCATGAAAAATAATACATTCCGATAGATAATTAGTGCTGACTAATTATATCTCATTCTTTTTCTTTTCTCCAGTTTTTCATGCATCGAGAAAACAGAGTAAAAAATAGAAGAAATTCAATAATTCAATCAACTAGTTCAGCATTACTATTATCTAAACAACAAACACTTAAATATGGAAAGTGCAAGAGACGAGCACAAAAGCATTCTGACTAATTTAATTTAACGATATATATTCTTCTATTTCTTTCTAGTTTCGTGGAAAGATTCGATCATCATTGAATTTGAAAATGTCTCATTGTCTCACGGTTGATTTCATACTTTTCTCCTTTTTTTTCTTCTTTTGACTAAGATCGTAAATAGGTAAAAGACAAGAGAACGCTAGACAAGGAAAAGGCTTAAAAAATACTCTAGGAAATTAATAATGAACATTACGACGAAAGTGAGCATGAGCAATAAAAATTAGAACCCATCAGGATTTTCTGCTATCAAGTAAATGCAAAGAAAAAAAAATCTAGGAGAGAAAACTGCTCGTTTATTTTTCAAGTATTCTCAATGTTCCCATTAGAAAAAAAAACTGATTATTAGTAACTATAATTTTTGATGATGTTATGTAATGTCCTCGATAGATACAAGAATGAGAAAAGATTATGTCGATGAGTTTGAATAGCGACGCAAACCATAGAGAGATTTTCGTTCATGATCAGACAACATTGTTAGTTCGGAAAAGAGAAAGAACAGAAACATTAAGTAGGACTAATTTTTTTTTTTCAAATACGTAAAGATGGACAAGTTTCTTTCGTAAAATTCTTTCTTTTTTTCTCTAGAATTAACTTATTAATAAATAGAAAATCGGCAAGAAAACTCAATGCTATGATTTATATCGTTAATAGTAGTATTACTCTGCAATTTCTACTACTTATATGTCTAGTACGAACAACACCAATCTATCATAATGATTATGAACCACATGTATTTGATCATATTCCATATAATTGTTATGATTGTTTATCTTATCGTGATATTATATTAACACAACTAACAGATGTTCCAGAACGATCATTTGCAAATTTTAATTTAGGTCCACGCGATACAAATATGATATTGAATGGTCAATTAAATTTACGTTTACATCCATATGCGTTTCAATTATTAAATGTAAATAAACCTAATAGAACTTTAACAATAACATTAACAGCACCAAATTCATGGCTAAACATAACGGAAAATACATTCAATGGTCTTGAACTACATTCATTTACGACATTACATATAATATTAAAATTTTTCTATGGTTGTACATTTCATCGAAATTCTTTAACTGGTATTAAAATGGCTAAATATTCACGTTTAATCATTGATATATCATCGGTAACAGAAGTTATTTTTGAAAAACATACTATCAAAGAAAATGATTTTAATTCATCTGTAGTATTTCTCATATCACGTTCAGATACTATACTATTTCATTCGTTTTCATTTTCACAATTAAATATTAATTCATATCAATTGATAGTATTCCATTTTGAATTAATATCACATATTTATTTGAAATCCTATGCATTCAAATCATTACATTTACAAAAATCGAGTTCATTTAAATTTTATGCAATATTTTTAAATCGTCTAACGATTGATTCATATGCATTTGAAAATGTATTATTGGATACGAATTCAATATTTAACTTTACCATACATACGTTAGGTACATGTTTATGTTTTAAATCATACTCATTTAATAATTTACAAACAAAATATAGAAGCGAGAATATTTTAATTTTATTTCAATTTCATACACTACGTGGTTTATCATTTTTTTCAAATACATTTTCTAATTTATCATTAAACAATTTTGGAAATCAATTAAAAATCTCAACCAAGAATCCGGTTAATGATCCTAATCCGATAATTAACTTTGCTGTTGATACGTTTTCAACACAAAGTAATGGTTCGATTAAATTAGATTTTTCACAGGCCGTTTTGATTAGATTTGAAAAAGATTCATTAAAAATTAATCATCTTACTCATAAAATCTCCTTGAAAGATATCTCTTTAGTTGATTTATCATTAATGAATTATAAATTAATTAAAAAGCAATTACATCTGTATTTTGATGATATTCAATATGTTCAGTGGTCAAAGTATATTGACGACGAAAATAATCTTCTGTAAGTGAGATGAAATAATCCAGTCTATGAGAAATAACAAATTGTTGTAAATATGTGCCATCAATATTTTCTTTCTTGTGTATTTTCAGTCATTCGAATGCATTGATTCAATATCATTTTACAAATATACCAAATTCTTCGTGTATTCTCTATTCTGCTGCACATTCTATTCCATGGTCATTTTCAATATCAAACACAACAATATGTAATTGTCCTCTACTCTATGCTTATAAATATGGTCAACTTAATCGACAAATAGTTCCATGTCTACTGTCAATGTCTCAACATGACCTAGTACAACAAATGAATGAATGTAATTTTGAACACATAGAAAATAATTGTCATTTAACATTACAATCATTAACAAACTTCAATACAACCAATGAAAATCCATCGAAAATATTTCATTCATTTGAATTAAGTAATTTATTAATTCAACAATTGTACGATAGAAATTATCTATCATGTTCATTCAATTATTCAATGTCATCATCAACTTTAACTATGCGTTCACGTTTAGTTAATCATTTAGGTCTTGTTATAGGTATTATCCTTAGTATATTTATTACATTACTTATACTTGTTATAACTTTATTAAATGGTTTACAATACAAAATGCGAGAATATGATGAAACGTGGACATGGAGACAAAGTATGGCATGGACAACAGTAAGACGAACTTTATCACAAACATCATTAAGACGTTCAAGAAAAGATTTATGTACATTCAGTAGTCATGGTATAGCATCGAAATCGGATAATCAACTTGATCGTATACGATATAAACTACACGATTCTAATGATCATGAATTAGATTGTGATTTAAAACAATCACAATCTATACAAGAGAATTTAAAAAAGAACTAATAGATTCTATGTGTGATATTTTATTTTATTGATTTTTTGTAAAACAAAAAACAAATATATGAAATAATAAGATGAGAAAATTCTATAACATATTTCACAGTATCTAATGTATACTCTCTACTGGTCATTAGACATGCAGCTGTTTCTATTTTGATCTTACTCTTTTTCTCTTTCTCTCTAGCTCGTTCTCACCGGACTAGCAATTAAGAAACGAAATAATTTCATTCGTTCTCGTTTCATATAAATGTACAGATCGTTCTCATTGTCTTCTCGTTATTTGACGAAAAAACCAAATGATTCTCGATCATCATCAATTTGCCTATCGTCTTTTTAATATTATTCGATCCAACGGTAACATCTATGAAATACAAAAACTTCTATTGAAAATTTCACGAATCAATCTCAACTATTTCAAATATGATGGACAATCTCTAATGCATTTATGTTGTCTTTACAATCGATTAGATTTATTAAAATTATTCGTTGAATATGGAAATTGTGATTTATATATAATTAATCGAGATGGATGGCTACCTTTACATATTGCTGTCTATCTTGGATACATGGATATTGTTTATTATTTAATTCAATCTATGAAATCATATTAAATGCTTTTCTTTTCAGTGTTAATGATGCAAACAAACAAGAAAAAACCCAGATCAGTAATTGCTTCTATCTAACATTGTAATATTTTCATGATTGATGCATTACTATGTTTTTGTGCGTTTTCTTGTTAGAAAAATACAAACAGTGATTGATAATCAAAGGAAGTTGATTTCGTCAAAATGGTCACGCATCGTTAATGCATCTATGTATGATTTTTCTTTTTTGTTTTGACATTGAACACATGTGATAATTTTCTCACCTATTCTTTTTTCCCATGTTGTGTTATGTAAATAAAAGTGAATCAATCAATCAATGTTCTGATCATAGGGATATGACACGTTGCGTCTTATATGTGTCCACTATTTTCATGGCAATTCATATTAGGGTATAAGTTATGTAGTACTTGCTAAATTTCGTATTGTCCATCAGCGCGAGAACCTACACAACGTCTTTCGAACCATTTTATCATTTAAAAAATTATTTATGAGAAAAGTTCTATTTGCCGCTTATATGTTCAGTATCGTAAAGAAGCGATGAAGAATAAAATCTATACTAAACTCAGAAGAAGTTATTATCTAGCACGTTCGGGATGAAACGGTATTATCCATTTACCGTGACATACCAAGAATTTCCAGTCGACTTTTCTCTTGATGTGTATTTATATATATATATACCAAAGAGATGTCTATTTTCCTTGACCCATCTGATCTATCTACGTACATACGAAACACAGATGAATTTGTAACACGGAATTATTTTATGAAAAAAAAAACAACACACTTTTTAATCAGAATTTGATTAGGCATCCTTCTTCAATTGGACTCGATGTAAGAATTTGTCAATAAGAGATGCAAATAAGTGAATGAATTGATCCGTCTGTCTCATTATTTTACATGTGACAACAAATCAGACAGGCGTCACTATCAATGTTGTCTTACTTGAACAGTCTACTGAGTATAGTTAATGATATTTAGACAATTTTCATCAACTAAATGAAGTGAATAATTCAATTGTCAAGTGTTCTCTTGGCTACTCATTCTAAGATATCTAATGGATATACAACATATCGATTAATTTGCTTACACTTCAAAGTAATCAAATATTGAGCACGAGCAGTGGATGGCTAACTATATGGACGAAGATAATTTCGTTGGCGCGTTTCTTTTTTCAACAGTACACCACAACTTAATAGCAGTTTTCAAAAATCGTCACGAACATTCCAATACTATTGATCTCACTTTCAAGATCACAAAAGCAAGCATGAAAATTGAAGAGTAATTTTTAAAACAATTAACTCTTACTTAATTCATAATCATAGAGAAGGATTCATTAAATGAAATTGAGAGTCTAGTAAAACTAGAGTTTGAACATGTTCATTGGAATCGATCGAAATTTTTCTTTTGCAAATTTATTTTATGTTCATTCTATACACATAAATTCTTTCGTTCCGATTGCTATATGAGCACTATCATCGTTGCTATGCAAAACACGTAAATTGATTGATCTATCGTTTATATATATATTTAACGTAGGCCTATTAATAGTACCTTTGGGAAGCACATTCTATTAGATAGAACATCAGACTATCATTGAAATCGAACATCATTCCGTAAGAAAGAAACATATATTTCCTATCGTGAGCAGTAAAGTTTTCTTCTCTATTATAATTCAAACGGAATTTCAATTGAATTTTATTTGAAGAAAAATTTCATTAAGACATTTTCTTTTTCATAACGAAAAAATGTATTCATTATGCATGCAATCACAATTTTACATATCTATCATAGCAAGATAATCTTCCGGTACATTAAATGAAGAGTCAGACCAGAGTGAATCACTCACTGATTGATAGTTAGTCCATGTTTTTATTTCGGTGTAAAGAGAATCATCTGGTCGATTTCTAACATTAAAATCTCTAGACGAAAAAATATAATAACAATACTATTCACCTTTATGTAATTGATAAAGAATACGAACCGACGTTCTCCAAGAAGATAGTTACTTCTTATGTAGCCTTGTGAGACACCACACTTGATTAATGATTTGACTGCATTGAGTGCTTCAGAATTAGGTACTTGTGAGCTATAATCACCAATCACCGATATACCTAGCAAGAGACTCATTAATATTTATTAAACTGATTTTTAAGAAGTAAATGAAAATGTACCAATAGAGTTCGAATTATACCCATAGGTATGTGCACCAATATATGTCCAGCCACGTCCCTCATAGATATTACCATCTTCACCTACGAGAAAATTATATCCAATATCATCCCAGCCTATAATTATCAATCAAGAATTGAAAGAAACCGAAACTGCGTAGATTCAATATTTACATACCATTTGAATCCATATGATAATTTTGATAACTTTTGATTTTATTAATACATGCACTTCGAGTTGTGCATGTACGACCAGTAGTATGATGGATTATAACATATGATATTGGTGTGGCCAATGCTGTTCTAGCTTTAGGTGTTCGTGCATCCCATTCAAGACGACTAACTATACTTGGACAATCTAGATGAAATAGTTCGAAAAAAAATTTCTATCAAAGAATTCGAAGAAAACAAAAGCACTTCTCTCACTCACCATCAGATGCTGACGCTGTAAAACAACAGTTGATATAGATCGGTTGACTTTCACATAAATTTGGCACATATAGACTATCTGGACAATCCAATGTTCTTATACATTGACCAGTTTGGCCAAATTGAGGATGATAATATGATTCGCATGAATCGCCTAGTTTGAAAGAAAATCAAAGATTGACAATTGATTGCTTATGTTTGATTACCAGCTATGGATTTTATTAATACAGTAGTAATTGCAAGCAAAAGTAGCATTTATTCAATATTAAATGAAAATCAAATGTAGAGAGGCTCGTCATGCGTCTACTTTAATATAAGGATTTTATTGAGACACTTAGAAACGTCTACGTTCGATACTACTTGCCTAATGAAATTCAATAGCACAAAGGAATTACGATTATGTATATATTATTGAAAATAAATGATCTTATTCTTATTGAAATACTTAATACTATATAGTGTCCAACAGTGAGAAATGAAAAGCAAAACATTTAGTATCGATGTATATTTTGAATTTACCAAGTCTCATCATTCCTATCAAATTGAGTTTTTAATGAATCATTGTTTTGCTTTCTCCAGCTCTTAGTCTATGTTATATTTGTTGAATTATGTAAGGTGTACATTATGCAAACTTCGAGCAAATTTTATTTTCTGTTGATTTATGTATGGTTTGATCGAGGTTGAAGAGCTGATTAGAAATTTAAATTTTTTAATGTCAAGTAGCTTTTTCTTCCATTGGAAAAATATCTGGAAGTTGGCCGTATTACAAGTATGATCAAAGCCACTTTTTCTCAAAACTACTCTTACGTTTCAATAATCTTTTTTCTAAACTCTTTCAAAATAGTTTTTCTTTCGAATTCATCAACCAAAACTGTATATAATAATGTAATTATCTTAGATTTAAAATCAATAATGTAAAATATCACTATTAACATATGTTAGCTAATAGCATGAACATAGGGGGCATTTTTATAAACCTTTCTCGTTTCTTTTATGGCAAAAGATAATATCGAATAACTCGTATCATTTCAATCAGGATGTTTCAATCTACATAAGTACTCGTTTAGTTTTTAGAAATATTTTTCTATTTTTAAAAATATTGACGATTTACTCGTTTTTGTAGTAAACAGGTCAAGATATTCCTTTTGTATTGTAGTTTTTATTATCGAAATTGAGTTGTATAAAGAAAAAAGGAACACTATATTCAAAATCAGAGTAAAAATCCACTCTGAATCGCATACATTTTTGAAAGATCATTTTTCGATTGATAACTGCCCCGTACTTTCCTTCAGCATTTTCTTTCTGAAATTTGGTCTGTGGTCCTACTCGGAAACGATTTTTCATGGAAAACTGACTTTTCTAAAGTTTATGTGGTTCAGAGAGGATTTTTACTCTGATTGTGAATATACTGTTTACATTTTTTTATACAACTCAATTACGTCAATAAAAATTACAATAAAAAAGGAACATCTTGACTTGTTTACTACAAAAATGAGTAAATCATCAATATTTTTAACAATAGAAAAATATTTCTAAAAACTAAATGAGTATTTATGTAGATTGAAACATTCTGATTGAAATGACATGAGACAGTCGATATTATCATTGACCATCAATTCCTTTATTTGTTTTTCTAAAATAATTTAAAACAAGTCATGTAAATTTAAACGTACGATAGTCGAGCAACAGCAGTATGAAGATCGCTGATATTTTCGTGTAGAATCAATGTCTAATCTTACCACAATCATATATACTAAATCTAGATGAAAAATGAAAGTGCAACCTAAAGAGAAATATGTATGTATATAGATAGATATAAGAATCACTGGTTTATTCAACAGGTAATTAGTTTATCAGTAAGAATAACTGAAAAAATTTCAGCATAGACTCTATGCAATGAATGATAGGTTTGATTCACTAAACTTTTACTATACAATATTACTATTGTAGATATTTTATTAGGTTCTAAAATGAAAAGCTGTGTTACATCATCGTATACTGATTCTGGTGAAAGATTTCTAGTACTTGGCATGGGTTATGAATTTCTCATACGATTGTGAGGGCTTGTTTTCGATTTTCTTTATTCTTACTCTGTCAGTTCATTACACTATAAATAACTGATCTTATAGATCGTTTGGAGGAGTGTTCAATAACTGTGATTCGGGAATTCTTCCAATTCCTAAAAATACCAGCTAACAGGGACAAATCCCCATGAACAACTGAGAACAGACCCTCAAGTATCTTAGAAAATCTTGCCTGTTTCCCGTCTATTTATTCTGACGAATAGATTTCAAATGAATACGATACCGGTTCCCAGCCTCGATAACTTCTCGTTTCCTCAGTTGTCCGATGGATATTGATCGTTAGTACTAGTTATGTCCTCAGCTCCTTGGCTGAGTGAGGGATTGCCAATGATTGATTTTCATGGAAGAAACTGAGACAATGAAAAATTATCGATACTGGAAACCGGTGTCATATTCATTTGAGATTTATTCATCAGAATAAATTGACAAGGTTTCGTAAGGTGTTAGAGGATCAGTCAGTTCTTAGTTTCTCTAGGGGTTTTGTCACTTTCAATTGGTGTTCTCAGAAATCGGAATCGGAAGAATTCTAAAGCATCAGTCCTTGGACAATTCTGTTTAGGTGAAGCAAAGTTTCTAGCACTGATTTCTTCACAGTATCTAGAAAAATGCCACAGTCTTCAAACATATTAAAATTGACCCTCGAAAAGTAGACTTTTCTATAATACTGAATTTCTTGCATCGGTGTCGTTTAGTATTGTATACATGGGTGTCACAAATTGTCTGTTGAAAATAGATTACATATTACTTTCTAATCTCTACGAATTCAAATGATAATCTTCAAAATAATTTTCATTTATTTTTTGCATGATAAAAATTGTTTAAATTAACTATTAAGAATAAATCTTAATTCATTTATCAAAAACAAAGTAGCATAACAAAGACAAACATAAATATTTTCCTTTACTAAAACGCATGCCATCAAAATCGATGTAATGAAATAGAAATTCCACAGTAAATGAGTGTTTCTGATAAATCGACAGTTATTATATGCACTTTTTTTTCAATTTAAAATCTTCGAGAATTTCTATAGGTAAAATCAAAATAGTATTTATTTATAGAATCTCATGAATCAACACTATTTTTGTTGTAATCTACAGGATGTACTTCGAGATATGTTCATCCACAATGTTGATAAATAATTCAAGATTTACTAATAAGAAAATCGTAACCAATATGTGAGAAAATTTTAAAACTAAACAATTGTTTTTTAACTTTTTCATTTTTGCAACTAAGACTTATTTTCTATTACCAATAATAAGAAAATAAGTTAGTGTCAACACAGAGATTTTACCTGTAGCATTTTCTCTCTAGCGTAACATATTATTCTCGAACAATCAATGGGTAAATACAATCATGAGAGTAGTTTTTTTGCGATGTTATTTCAATTCAATAATTAACTGATGCTACGACATATATGCAACTTCTTAGTTTATTCTTCACATGTATTTGATAATTAAACATCATTTAGATAACTGAGTACTTTCAAATCTCTTACTAAAATAATTACTATGAGAAAATGATGAACGAGAATTAGTTTTGAAAGTAAAAAGACAAGAATAGACGTGCAAATTCAACATATATTCAAGAGTGTTTTTTGGGCATACACTCATATAGTTAATGATTCATGATGCTTTGTAAACACAAGTGCTTCATTTAAGTAGTAGTTAGAATTACTTTGAAATCTTCTATTGATTTATTAATCATCTCATTTGTAATTAGAAAAGAACTTGGAAGAAATTAGAAATACCGAATGATAGTATACATTGTAAACAATTAAAATGGAATACTGAGGATTTTTATTCTCTTTCATGAAATAAAGATTCTTATGAAGAAAATTAATTTTTTTTGTGTATATGTCTGCAAAGCGCGAAAAAGATAATAAAGAATTGTGAAATATCATATCGACATTCACATTGATATTATTTGTGAAGATTACAACAATTATATGACGAATAATAAAGAGAAGTTTGACGACTGAAAAATTTGACATCAGATTTTACAGACGCCTCTGGACTGCTGATCCGATTCTTGAACTCCGTTGGATTCTATTGTGAAACTATCGGATGCGATAGAAATCCGTTGGAAGTTATCACAACCCTGGATGTTTGATTCCAATAGGAATTTGTCTGAATGATCGCGACCCTGGTCGGCGTACCACGATTCGGACACTTCCTACATTCTAAAGCATCCTATTGGGCAGCTTCGTTCTTGACAATTACAGACACTTGCCAATATAATTATAAAAAAATCCTGAGGCTTGACACAACAAAACTGATTATCTTACCACATGAACAACATGAGATTTATATGTCAAAAAGATGACTACTATCTTTTCAATTAATTAAAAGCTCACATAACATTTCATAAAAGGGACTCAGTCTATCATTAGATAGACGCTACTTGTGTTACTAGATCAATTAAAATAAATTATCACATCATTTCCTCTCTGTCTCTCTTTTTCTTAGATAACTTTTCCCTTTCATTATGTACTCGTGTATGAGTCACGAAATGTAATGTCAAGTTTTTCCCTTATGACACACACTTATCTCGATGAAATTCATCATAAAATTAATTAGTTTTGCTTAATGATTGGAATTCAAAGTTGACCTTTTTGTATTCAGTTTCCTTTTCCAGGAAATAACATCGACAAGTATCTTCAAAAGTTTCAAAGATAAACCGAGTATCCCTGAGATTCATAAATAATTAATAGTAAATAATAATAATAATAAAACGACATGTTTTTTTGCAAAGAAAATAACCACAACTAAATAAAGTCAAATTTACTCTGTCATCTCATGCGATAAAATGCAATTATTCCAGATTTAACATAGAATGCGTCATGAATAAACTTCAATATTAATAATTTCTTGGAAAAATAATAGTAAAATTAAACATATTAGAAAAAAAAAACTTTCAAATACAGACTTTTTGATGCGCTATGACCTTTGTTTCAATATTTACATTTCTAGAACGTCAAATCAATTAACACTGGCGTATATTTTTAGAAAATTTTCTAATCACAACATTGCCTCACACTCAAGAGAAAATAATCTCAACTGACAAATTGTTTTGCACAGGGAAAACTTGCTAATTTCAAACTAAGAAACATATTTTAATTGCTAAATAAGATCTTAGAGAACTCTCTCACATCTTTCTATGTGGAAACTTACGGAAACGAACGAGTAAATCTAATGAAACTTTATACGTAAATTCTATTTCATTCTACATCATATTACGTAGAACATACACACGCATACGTTAATTCATAAAAATAGATGACCATCAATCTGTAAATCTATAATATGATATTCTTTTAGTAAAGGTTTAATTTTGAGAAACGTAGAAGAATATTATCTTGTACACACACTTCTGTATACTCTTCGTAATAACTAAATCAAAGGTTAGTTTGATAGTGTGTCTGAAAATCTGGTGCCTTTAATGTTCGTGACACAGAAGAATTATCTATAATGAGCTTAGGCCATAATCGACAACATAATAGTTTTTGTTGGACAACAATAGGTGAATTAACAATGTCGTATGAACGATTTGAGGATTATCTATTTTATTTGTCCACATGAAAGATGTGTACAAAACGAGAAACGCAGATTGATAGATCACTAAGAAACAAGAATTTGAATGAATGTTCGTAGAAATTCTAGAGACTCTTCGTTTTGCTTGAAATATAAAAAGCATTTTGACTCCTAAGTCTTTCATCAGTGTTTCGTCATACAGGCGAAATAGATACAGCTGCAATCATAACGTGTTGTGAATACATCAGTATCTAAGTTGCTCGTAATGTGATCTCTTCAATCTAGTTCATTACTATTAAGTAGAGACATAACAACGATATGCATAGGAAATTCTACTGTGCACTTAACCTGTATTTTCCTATATCTAGGATTAAGATCGTGAGATAAACAGTCATTTGGACGAAAATTTAGTACAGGAAGTGACTGATGTCATGGATTGTTCAACATTTGTATACCATCATTGATTAATGGAATTAGAAAGTTTATCTAGAGATAATTTCGACTCGTATTCATTCAACCAAAGATCGATTGATAGATAGATTTCTCAAATAAAACATTGTTTTACAAAGAAGTCCAATAGTTCACTTAATATTCTCGAAAGCTTTTCATTGTAAAAAAAATATAAAAAGATTTTTTGAACTTCAAACGGATTCAAACACTTCAAGAAAATTAATTAAACTATATATACACGTTGAAAGAAAGTCATTAACTATTAATTGTGATTTTTAGTGCTTTTGTTATCATCAAAAGAAATTAAATTTTCTTAAGAAGTCAGTTCTAGGTAAGCACAAGTAGTATTCTCACCATTCTCCAGACAATTTTAATGTTTTATCACAGTGCAATGATGAATGAGATGTTGACAAATAGTGAATAATTGTTATCCAGATTAATACGTGTCAAAATAGAATATGAAGAATTTTCCTTGTTTACACAACAACTGAACATTGATAAATAATTAATTGTTAAAATTAGTGTAGCCTGAAAGTAAAAGAAAAATCTTCTTTTGTAAATTAAATCGGACTAAATTTCAATGGTTTGACTCAAATTAAATTCGTTTCGATATCTCTTGGTATCTTGGATGTAAGTTAATACACAACAACGTGAAAGGAATAACATTAATAAAATAATACTAAACGAAAATGATAAGATAATTTTATCTTGCCGAATCTTTTTTTTCTCAGTTACCTTTGACCAAGGACATTCACGAGAAGACAAGAAACCATAACGAAAAGAGAAATGGACTCGACGAGTGATGATGATGGTCGAAATGAGATACATGTAAGCAACCTAAGTTTTCATAGTTCAAATAAATTTCTTGTCAAGAAATACTTATAGGCTGATCCAATTGATATAAATACAAGTCTATCACCTTTAGCATCATCACCCGTCTCATTTGATGTTATCCTGAAAAAATGTGGTGACCTTGGTCGTTTTCAATTGATACACTTTCTCTTGATCAATCTCATTTCAATGAGTGCTGCAATTGTAGGCTTCTATTATGTTTTTGCAGCAGCGGATGCGGACCATCGTTGTCGATTACCTGAAAATGTATGGTCTAATGATACACAGTACGATCCAATCAATACAACATACAAACAATTACTTTACAGTTATATACCGAAAACTAAAGATGGACTAAAGTGGGAGCCATGTGTAATTTATAAAAATGGAAATCCAAATGATACTCGTGTTCCTTGTCCCAACGGTTGGGTCTATGATCGATCAATATTCGGATATACATTTACTGAAGAAGCAAATCTTGTATGTGCCAGTGAACCAAGAAAAACTTGGATTGCTACTTTAATGCAAATGGGTGGATTTGCATTACTTTTTATTGGTACATTTGCAGATAGATTCGGTCGAAAGAGAACAACAGTAGTAGTCACGATTGCTCTATTTATAACATGTTTAGTTATTCAGATAATGATACAATGGATACCCATGAAAATTGAAATAAAGTAAATTTACTTTTGAGTTATCTTCATATTCAGATAATTGATATTTTACTAGATTTTTTCTCATCGTGTTGAATCAATTTGCATCTGGTCTCATAGTCGCCTTATTTAGTCTAGTATTTATTCTTATGCTTGAATTAACATCATCAGCACATACAAGCTTTGCTGGAAATTTAGCACTCGTTTCATTTACGATTGGTGAAGGCATCGTTACTTTATTTGCATATTTAGTGAAAGATTGGCAAAAACTTAAGTGGGCTGATACAGCTTTTATTGGTTTAGTTATACCTTATCTTTATTTTATGCCTGAATCACCATTATATTATTATTCAAAGCGACAGTATGTTGAATTGGAAGCACTCTTAAGACGCATAGCAACGACTAATAAACGTTATGACGATGACTGGTATCCATTCTATAAAGAATTTCTAAAAAATCAAACATTATCATCAATAAATATTCATGAATTAACGTTTACTCAAAAAGCTCGAAAAATTCTTGGACATCGATCAACGATCGTTAAATTATTTACAACAGCTTTACTTGGTTTCACAACACTTATGCTTTATATTAAAATAAGTTATGGTTTAGCTGTAATGAGTATTTCTCCATATTTAGGAATATTAATTGGTGCTGCTGTTGAAGCAATCGGATATGTTGCAGGATCTTTACTTATATCAACGCGACTTGCTCGTAAAGGTTCATTTATTATTATGACAATTCTAACAATTATTTGTGTTATTCTAATACCAATCATGTTAAAACATAGTGCACTTGCAACTGTATTCATAGCACAATTCGGTAAATTTGCTATATCAGGTGCTATTGCTGCATCATGGATATATGTACCCGAACTTTTTCCAACATCGATTCGTAGTAGTGCCAATGGATTTTTTATTGCATTCAGTCGTGCTGGTGCTATTGTTGCACCAATAATAACTGCAGCAGTTAGCAGTGATTATTCAGCATATATATTTTATGCATCGGCAGGTTTAGCTATTATTGTTGTTTTGTTAACATTATTTTTACCGGAAACAAAATATAAACAAATGCATGACGAAGAAGATTATGCAAGAATATAAAACGATGCTACTTGATAATTCTTTCTGGTTTTCTTTTCATACAGAAACGGTTTCAAACACACAAAATAAAAGAGGAAAAAGACAAGAAAAAATACACACACATACACACGCGTGGTCTAGTGGCAGAGCAAAATGAAACAATAATACTACATCCGATCGTTTAGATGTAGCTGAGAGAAAGCGCAAAGAGAAAACAAAAAGACACGAACAAACAAAAGATCTGACTAGAAGAACACAAAACAAATATACTGAGATCCGATTCACCGTTCATTGTTTTTTTTTTCAGATAAATAATAAGGCTTCTGTTTTTCTCTTGAGACATGCACGAAGAAAAACCGAAGAGTGCAGAAAGATATTGTCTTTTTGTTCATGGATACATATATATATATATGTGTATATATATATTTCTACTTTTCTTTTGCTTTATCAGGACAAATCACTGTCGCGACGGTTCGAAGAGAGAAAAATAAACAAAAAAAAAAAGAACCAAAACGGAAAACGGAGGATATATGTACATCATAATACACTAAAATTTGAAAGAAAAAAAACCAACTGTTTCAATCACTTGTTCAAGTCATAATTTCGATTTCGTTTCGGATTTGTCGGCGGTGTTGAATTGTTCTTAATACGCCGATGATCATTCCGATGAGCACGATAGGCTCGTTCACTTGTAAATGTCTAGTAGAAAAATAAAAAGTATTCAACAAATTTAATATAGATCACTATTACTGTAATTCCCATAATTATAAAGTTATCACTTCTATTTATAGTAGGATTTTACTTTTTAAACGTATTTCCTCCTCCTCCTTATCATCATCATGCCTTTTCATTCTCAAAAAATTATTTAATCAACAAATATTTTACATATCATGATGAGATCGTATTCATCAATAATCTTTAGTCGTAGTAGTAACTCGTACAGGTCTCGTAGAAATATCAAATATTTAATTTTCTAATTTAGAAAATCTTTTAAATCATATGAAAAACATTGATTACCTGCATGCAATCGTCAATATCACAGGAAAAATGAACTATCGCTGAATTATCACTATTCACTGTTATACCATCATCATCATCCTAAAGAAATTCTCATTTATATAAAGTAAATTCTTTCATGTTTTTTTTTCAATCAACTAACTATACAAAATTCATTGAATGAGAACGATGCATCATCATCATAGATTTGTTTTTGTGGATGTTGTTTAGTTTTTAACATTTGTAATCGTTTTCTTTTTGCATTCAATGAATTCATTCCGGTTTCTCGAGCGGTATAATTAACTTTTGACATATAATGAAATTCAATACATTGTTTCACACTTTTTGTTCCAACCTTGAACAAACAATGCAAAATTTTCACTAGTTCTTTTGTTTTTGTTTTTTTTTGATGATTTAAAACAAAAGAAAAACAAAAGAAACCTACTGCTTGGCTAATGAGTGGAAAATTTTTTTCTGACGTTTCCATTGCTTTTGTAAATGCATCGATCTCTTCTTTAGTCCATATTTCACATTCGGGAAAACGATATCGATGTAATGGTCGACATTGCTTTATATCTTGAGCTGTACCATGAATTAGAGCAGCTAATGTACGTTGTAAATCCCCTTTATATTCGTGTAATAACATGTATACTAATTCTATTGGATATATTGCTGGTGAATGTCGTGATGAAAATAATGAAGGTTGTTTTCGACTTATTTGTTCATACTTTTCAAGCGACTGTTCATCAAGATATGAAAGATGAGATGGAGAATATAATAATTCATCCTGATCTGTGAAAAATTAAAGAAAAGATAATAATTAACAGTTGCAAGTTGATGATGCGAGTTTTAATTAAGTAAAACTGCATGTCTTGTCGAGATGAATTCTTTCGTATTGATTTCAATGACAAGTCATGAATCCAGTACCATGAAAATATTAATATTTTACTAGGATATTAGTAGATAATCTGTACGACAAAAGTTTCATAAGGAAAATTGTTCAAATCTCTTGTTTTATTTCTAGTTCAAGATGAGATCGTTTAATCTGTCAGTTAATGTAAACAATGCTATTAATCAAGTATTATCTCACGTAAACAGCAGTAACAATATCGAAAATATTCATAATTTTCTGCTCGTACGAAATTCAATTGTTTTATTTAGTTCAAATTCGAAATATAAAAATCAATTTTTACAAGTCCCTTACGGAAACTATGACATTCAGTTGAGAGATAACGTAAAACTGTTGTCTAGCTGTAACAATGAATGAAGGAGAAAAAACTCTTTTCAGAATATTGATGCTCTATTTACATTTATATGACACGCATCGTTTCAACAGAAAAAAAGTAATCTATTTTTTTCGAGACTCTTCTTGTGATTCATTTTTTTCAAAGTATTATCGATAGCATATTGAGAATAATAATCGAATTTTGGACTAAGTGACTAACACGAACTTGAGATAAAAAAAAACGAATAATTACAAGACGAATAACTCGCCATTCGGATTCAACGGAACTTGTGAATACAATGAACGAAAACAATGAATTTGAATACTTCTTTATAAAAAAATATTTTTCGATATAATGTAATCTAATCTACTGTGATTTTACTTCACCAATGATGCTACTTCGAGATTGGCTTCAGGAAGAATTAGAAAGTTGGTTATTCTAGTAAAACCTTAGAAAAACAGTTCGTTTTTACAAAGAAAACTCCATCAAATAGTTATTTATATACTACTAAACATAGAAATGGGAACAAATCATATTCTGACGAAATTTGAAAGCTTTACAGAAGTCATTTTTACAATTGATAAGTATACAGAAACATTCATTTCTTAAAATCGTTATTAATAACTATTGTTTTTTTTTATTAAATTTCGATTTCATCATTCCATATTCACACATTAAAGATGAAATCAATACTCGTTCTATTTTATTGATTTCGGAAACTATGGGAACTGACGCACTTGAGTCATATCAAAACTCTATAGAGATATGGTGGACACTTAACACATGTATTTCATATCCTATCTTTGTTTGTATGACATTCGATCACATTAAAAATTTCGAATTCATTTAAATTAACTAGACAAATAACTATGTACTTTTTCTTTTCGATCTTAAAACACAAACCTGCATCATCATAGTCAATTTTCATTTGAAGTTTTGGAATAATCGCTTGATATCGTTCTCCAACGTTAATTTTCGGTCCTGATATTTCATCGGGTATCGGTGTATAAGGTTGAACAGGTGTTGCTACTTTCGATGTTTGTTGTACAGCTGCTGGTGTTGTTTGAGAAAAAATATGATAATAAAGACCTGCACCTTTACGAAATGGACTAAGCATTGGTGGTGGTGTATAAGGTGTTGATGGCAATGGATTTGGTGTTTGATTACCAAGATTAAGATTTTGTGGTCGACGAAATTGTGAAATTTGCGATGGCCATTGAAATGAACTGTTATTTGTAGTATTATTATTGTCGGATGTTTTCGATTGAATGATCGAAGGAAGATTTTCATAATTGAAATGTGTATTGGTTGATGATGTTGATGTTGAAGAATTTGTAATTGTTGATGATGGTGTTGGTGATGATAATGTTATAAGAAAACCTGATGTAGCTTTTCTTACAGCATTATCATTTGTTGAACTGTTAACATCAGATATTGTTTTCATGATCGATAATGAACATGATGTTGTTGGATTTTCTGGAGAATTTTCAAGATTTATTAGCTCCTTTTCTTGTTCAACAGGATGTTCCATATAAGGTGAACAATCTTGTATTATCTGATTATTTAGTTGTTCATCTTGTGCTTCTTGTTTCAAGGCACTTAAAATTCGTTTTTTAAATGCAGCACACGATGATGTTGAGTTTGTCAGTGGCGATGACTGCCTACTATTAATTAGCGATGCATTATTAGTATTATTATTATTGCACATATCGTTAGATGATGACGATGAAGGTGAACAATGACTAGTATTTAGATTTGAATAGGGTGATGTAACCGGAGTGTTTATAAGCGAGGAAACAGGATTATAAACTAAATGAAACGAAGAAAACAAGGCGTTTTTAAATGTAAAATTAGTCATTTTTAATTTTTACTTTTATCACCGGGTGAGTGAACCATATGTGGTGATGGTGAATGATATGATTGTATTGTATATGGACTTGTTGATGGAGTACAACGGTTTGTTTCATCGCTCATTGAATGTGATTGATTGTAGAGTTCTGCACGTGGAAAATACATGTCTTTATTGAATAAATCATTAGTATGACGCAGAAATTGATGAAAAATAGTTGGGTTTATGTTTGAAGTTGAATGCGATGGTACAGGAAATTGAGAGAAATTCGATGAATGATATTGATTCGATGTTGATCGAAAATATGGATGTTGGTTTGGTGATGAGTAACCATTTATCTATTTTGTTGAAAAGAATTTTAGATTTCGTTTTATTTATTTATTTTCTTTCAATGAAATTCTATAAGAAGATATGTATTCTTCGAAAAGAAAAACTTTTACTTGATTCTCTCATATATTTATCTTATCATGAAATAAAAAATGTAATGGCGATATTAGGTACATGACTGAAGACTAAAGAATTCATAATACTCTCTAATAGGGGTGACACTTTCACTTTCCTTTGGGGAAGGAATGCTTTTTAACACTCAAGTTTTCTTTAGAAGAAAGCAAATTCGAATACTTTCTTTACCATTTTTCAAATTTTATGGAAGAAAATAATGCAACTGGTGCTGCTCAATTCTGAAAATACTTTAAAAAACTCAAAAGGAAAGTTTAACTTTCCCTAACAAGGAACGGGAAAATGTCAACTCTCCTGTCTATCTTTAACTACAATTTATATATATATATATATAAATGAAATTCTATGATTGAATTAAACTATCAATATTCTCTGGTAACAATCAATGTTACTAATCTTTAATAAACGAGATAAATTTTCAGTACATGAAAAAGAATATACATAGATTTGATCTAATTGTGAGAGACGTAATAATCATATGATAAATACCTGTCGATCATGAGAATAATATTTTAAACTTTCATCAGATGATAGAGCTTTACGAAATTTTTCGTCAGGATGTTGCATTGTGGTTATATTTGAGAACATATCTGGATGTGTAAATTGATTAAATCGTAAGATTCCACTTGATAGATTCAATGGATTATTCGTAGTATTTTGCATCTGTGCTCTATTATAAATAGATTCATCATTGGCACGTATATCAAATCCATTATGAGGATTAATGTTTTTATCATATAAATATAATGGTAGTGATATTTGTTTTCGATTTTGTTTTGGAATATTTGTCGTTGGCTGCACACTCATCGGGTTCTTTATGTTATAATGTGCTAAGGGATTTGTTTCAGGGTGAATTACAGATGATGATATTGAACGCGTACGTGATGATGATGATAAACGATCGTACGGACGATGATGTAATACATCTGAACATGGTGGTAATGTTGGATACACTGATTGTTGATAGAGATTTTTCGTATTCGTATTTGTATTGGTCGACGATGATGACGATGACGATGATGATGATGATGACTGCATCATGACTATATCTTCTTCTTCATTTTTAATTGACATCGTACATTGAAGTACTGATCGTTGATTTGAATCATGAGATGTTGAAGGAGAATTTGGCCGTCTTCGTTTTTGAACACGACGTTCATTATTCATTGAATTTGGTATACGTTTTTTTCTAGGCGGGATTTCTGTTGATGGTGGTGAGCCTTGTTTCTGAAAAAACAAACCACATCAATATACTAGTTATGAAATTAAAATGCAAAAAAACACAATATAACTTAAGTTACTATTGATAAATACGAATTTAGATCAAAACACTATTCCTTTTTATAATTAGTCCTTTCGAAGTATGGGTATGAATGCTGTTTACATATTGTAGGGAAATTAATATTCACATACAACTTAGGACGAGCCTCTGTCACTATTTACTATGATATAGATCCTATTTTCAAACAGTAGGTTTGATGAACTCAGTCACACCGGCGGCGTCATTCAATTTAAAACTTTAGGGCATTCTAGCAAGTAATATGTAATATTTTTAGAAATCCGAACAGGATATCTGAGTTTTCACGTAGTTATATTCCTTTTTAGATCTTATTTTTATAGGCAAGATAATTATTAAAGTTGTTTCTACGTACATCATTAAATCCGCCATGTAATCGCATGTGACCATTAAGTGCTGCGCCATTTTTAAAACTCTTTTTACAAAGATGACATTCAACACATTTTTCTTCATCAAAACTAAAGCCAAAGGAAATAAACTAACGCTCATTAGTTTGATAATAAAATTTAAAAAAAACATACGTATAAGTTGGTACCATTTTATGTCCATTCGATGGTCGACTTAGTTGATTTATATGAAACGTTTGTTCATTATCCATAGATGATGAATGAGGTGAATTATGATCGGAATCAATAGAGAAATCACTACTTAATTCTTTGGTTTTCACAAATGCTGTTTCAGGCAGAAAATTTTTATATTCATCATGTCCACCTTGATGTATAGCAGCTAGAATATTTTGGTGTGCATTTTCAATATGTCGTTTTAATGATCGTGCATCACAATACGTTCGATTACAGTCTGGTACGCGACATTTATGTGGCTTTTCTTCTTCATGTGTTAACATATGGCCATGACTTCAAAGATAAACAAAAACACAAATATATAATTGATAATAGATTCAAAATTTTCCCACTCTCGAGATTTAGAAAAACAAAAACTAAACAATAGGTAATCTCAATAGGGAATGTAGTGTATCCATAAAGCTAATTATTAAAGTAAATATATTCGAATCGGAGACATAACAAAATTAACAAGTATTCCAAAATAGATCATGATCAATAATAATAATTTATTGTGCTCTTAGATTGGACCTCAAATAGAAGAGTGAACATAGAAATCTATATATATATATATATCTAATGTTGCCTTATTAATTATTTCACTCAGAATACTCTGGAGACCTTCATTTTAAAATTTTGTTTTTATGAGACACTTCTTTGTAGAATTGAGTATGATTTTTTTCGAAGAGAACATTGACCTTCAATATGCTTCGAAAAAAGTGTAGGGATTCTTTTTAAGCAAATAAAAAAAAAGAAAAAGAAATTAACATAGAAAAATATAAGAGTACTAAGATTAAAAACTGAAGTTTTGTCAATCATTGTTGAGCGAGTAGGGTTTCTCGAATGCCATCATAAACAGATAGAAAGTTTACCATGAATCTAAAACATCTTGAAAGTAGTTCGTTCAAGATCGAAATTTTACAAGATGTAAACTATTTTCCTTTTTTAATGGTATGTGTTACATACCGTATGCAAGTATTTACTTCATTAGTCAAAGTAAATTTGAGTATAATTAGAATATGAAATGCATCGTATAAGTAGAAAAGAAAAAGAAAAGGAATGTTATTTGAATTTATACTGTGACTGATGCAGTAAATAATGATTTAGTAAAATGCAGTCAAAGAAAACATCATAAATCATGATATTGATTTTAATTTATGTAGATACGAGATAGTTTTATGTCAGGTGTTAAGAATGAAATCTTTTCAACTAATGTACTCGATAATCGTTCAGTATATGCTTATTCTAAAAAAGATTCTTTCTTATTGACAAATCATGTAGTAACTCAAGAATATGATAGTATGTAACTTACAGATGATCAAGTCGTTTGAAACCTTTGTTACATTTTGAACATTTATGTTTTCGATCTTGACAATGTGTAAGTTTATGCTTTGCTAATGCACTCTTATTGGCAAATATCTTAAAATAGGAGAGAAAATATGTTCGTGCTTGTTTGTTTTTCATATTACAAGAACTATTAATTAGATCATACTTTATTACAATCTGGATGCGTACAATAATGTCGATTGGTTTGTGATTGAGGTGATAATGAAGACATGTTTGTTTGAGATTTATTATTATTTGTTGAACCTAATGGCG
Organism: Rotaria macrura; assembly: GCA_900239685.1. Lineage (NCBI taxonomy): Eukaryota > Metazoa > Rotifera > Eurotatoria > Philodinida > Philodinidae > Rotaria > Rotaria macrura. Next base: position 54,956 of record OENT01000076.1, on the reverse strand, counting down.
ATACTTTCAAATCACTCGATGAAGAAGATGATCGATTTTTTTCTATAGACAAAAGAAACATATAAATATATATATATACATACGTCAACTAAGTTCAAATTAACCTCCTGATGGTTGGAAAATCTGACTGAGAGTTCTCGATGATGTATTGTGACTGCTACTATTAGTCGAACTATGATTACTATTATCATCTTGATTTAAAACATTAGTTGACATTATATTCAATCGGTCATCTGTGTTGATAATTAGTGGTTTAGTTAATTGATCTTCATTATCTTCTTTATTTTCATCCTTCAAATGATTCTTCAAATCATTTTCTTTGAGAACATTTGTGTCAAATGTAAAAAAGGATGTTCGTGTCGGAGCAGCTGATGATGACATTTGAACATTATGACTTGTTGTTAATTCAAAACCTGCACTATGTATAGGACTGAAAGTTTTCTGAAAATTATTTCCAACTGTTAATTGATTATCAGGATGATCGTTTGATGCAAGCGGATTTGGTGGCGTTGTTAATATATGCGATGTGCCACGAAGATATAAATGTGGTGACGGTGACGTTCTACTTGCTCGAGATTCACTTAACTGTATTGTTGCTGTTGATTTATTTTCATCAACAGATTTATTCTGTTGATCATCAAGTAAATCATGTGAATTTGAATCAACATCAGCTGAAGAATAAATGGAAAATATCATATTTTCAAAATTGATTAAATATTTGATTGTTCGTAGAGAAAAAAAATCGTTTCTTTCTTGAAATTTTTGTTTTCATACAGAAATTAAAATAAAACTTCAATGTCAATAGTCAAAATAAAATAGATTCGAATGAGTTCAATCGAATTCCATAGGTTCTAAGCTATGGTTGATTGTTAGAGTATGATTACTTATGGTCTATCGATTTATTTATTAACCTTGGTATAATATAATACATCCTGAAAAACTTCGATAGACATAGTTAAATAAGGTTTAACACATTTAGGTTCTCATTTATTTAGTACGTCATTTTAGACGTTATTTGTGTAAGTATGTTTGACTTAGTTTTTATTTAATCTCTTCGGTTTTCTTGTTGATTACAAGATAAATCTAGTGTAGAATCCTAAGTAAAAACATTAGATTTCTTTGTAACATACCAACGAGAGCATCTATAGATGCTGATGGATCTTCATCATCATCGATTGACATCGATGTTACTACATTTCCGCCTTCATTCATTCGTTTGACCATAAATGGACTTAGAACTGGATTAGACCATTGTTGTTGTTGTTGTTCTTGAATTTGTACAGCAAGTAAACGATTGTTGTGTGTTGGTGTTGATGATTGACTTGCATTTGTTGTTGACGATGGAACGGGATTCGAACGATGATTTAATGGTGAATGATGACCATTACTTGATACATTGGCCTTGTATGATGAAGAAAAAGAAAAACAAATGAACGACAATTATAAAATTTCTATTGCTGTATATTTATTTTACTTGTAGTGTTAATGAATTGTAAGCGGGGGGTGTTGAATTATTTGCTTGTCCAATATTTTGTGCTGATGGTGGGAAATGAAAATATTGTTGATAGTGACTCGATGATGCCTGTAATGGAAATGTATGAGGTGTATGCTGGTGTTGAGAAAATGGATCGAGAATATGTTGTTGTTGTTGTTGCTGCTGCTGTTGATGATGATGATGAGTTTGTTGCTGATATTGATGAATATTATGTTGTTGTTGTTGTTGTTGTTGATGATGATGATGAGAAGCTAGTTGAATATGCTGTTGTTGTTGTTGATGTGGTGGTGGTTGATAATGAAATGTAGCCGTATGTGGATGGGGTGACAAAATTAAAGATGATTGTTGTATATGATGTGGATGATGATGATTCGTATTATGAACTTGTTTTAAATGACATATTGGTGCGGAATATATACCAGGATCATTCGCTTGTGGACTGTTATTTACATCAAATACCGATAAATCAATATTACTCGGTCGACTCGGTCGACGAAGTGTTGATATAGGAGGATAATGATATTGTTCTATGTTAGTTGCTTTAGATGATAATGATGACTGTGATGATGACGATGTAGAATTCGTAGATGACGATACTGTTGACGATGTTTGACCGGTTGTGGTATGCATGATAATATATGTATGTATGTAGATATAATTATATATACGAATATATATATATCTGTATATTTTACTTGTGAAACGAAAAAAATAAAAGGAAACTACGGACTAGAAGATCACTGTTCGACGATCCATATTAATCGAGAGTAGAGCAACAAACAAACAAAAATAAACAAAAAATAAACAATACCTAGAATAAAGAAATCAACATGACTTTTATAAATTATTGACAAAAACATTGGCTAGGAAAAAAAATGAATCATTATTTTTCTTTCTTCTTCTTCTTGGAGTTCTTTCCGTTACTACGTGCCTCCTGGTTTTTTCCAGTGTATTCTTTTGAAGTTTTTATGTACCTGATAGAGAAAAGGAAAGAATGAAAAGAAAAACCTACGTGTATTTGTCTGTGTATTTGTTAAAGAGCACGTAGGAAGAGAAACTCGAGTAAAAAAATAAGGGCGCATATGAATATGAGTAGAGGATACGAAGACAAAAATAAGAGTCGAGACAATAAACGTAGGTTAAAAGTGCTAAAATATTAGTTGAAAATGAAATTTTCCCTAACACATGTGCTTGTTCATCGACTAAGTAAGAAAGACAATATCGACAACCTCATGAACGTTAAGTAAAGACAATACCCTTTAAAAAGAGCATACACTTTTTATGAATAGACATGTGGATATATACAACGAATAGTCTGTTAAAGACTCTCATTAGTCTTTAAGTTTAATACTGGCAATTCTAACGATGAACAGTTATATCACTTAATAAGGTAAATCGATAGATGAACTATATGTTATTTTGAAGAAATAAAATCATCTATCGTACTAATGAAACGATGCAAATATTTAAATTAAAACGATTAAAAACGCAGGTATAATCCAGATTTCCATTTAGATAATATTGAAAAAGAATGAACATACGACCTAAATTTATAGGTGTCGCTCGACATAAAAATTATTCAACAAACTTTAATTTGAAAAAAAGATAGATAATCTGAATAAAAGAAATATTTCATAGATTACTATATGATTCAGAATTAACGGTCCAGATGGCGTTAAATGATGAATCTCAAGGCTGTATGAAAGAAACTGTAAATATGGTAACCTAGATCGAAGACAATAACAAATTATTCAACCGTCTGACTCCACGATTCACGTTTTTTTCTACTTAAGATATGTATAGCTCGTATGTTATTATAGTTTCCTAGCGAAAAAAAGATACACTTAACTAGATGCAAGCACGAGTGGTGTCAGTTGGGCATTAATGTTATCAAATGCTAATATTTCTATATTAATGTTTACACAAAAAAAAGTGAATACTTATATCTGAGTATTCAACTCAAGTTATATAATACAAACCACACATATCAATCACGAAAGCTATTTTCTGATTTATCGAAACGGCTCGGATGAGAGTTTTTGTTTACGGAAATCTCGAGAAAGAGAAAATTAGAAATTTTTCAAGATTGCATCAAATCTAAGAGAGTCTTCAGTAAGATCTACTTCTAATGAGTTTGCCATACAACAGATTAAAATAGACTCGATATACAGAATATTTTTTTCTCATAATTATTCATCGACAAAAGATTATTGAAAATAGAAAGTTTTTTTCGGAACTGAAATAATATATCCGGCAAAATTTTACATAGTCATGATCGTCATTTAGTCTTATGTTGAATTAAATCTTCTACTAATACGGACTTATTTAATTATATTCTAACATTCGCGTGTGTGCATAGCATAATTTTTACAATATGCACATAGAATACGTGTTAATTACTATTGATTAATAAGAATGGAAAATCAAAACCTTTAGTTAATGTTATCTAGAGTATGATTATATTGATATTGTAATAAATTGAAAAGTATACCTTTCATGTCAATAATCATTTGTATTTTTTATAGATGTGACGATGAAGGTAGTCGTTCAAAGATTATGATACGAAATAGCGAAAAATAAACGTGACGGAAACTATCTTACTCTATGGGCAAAGTTGTATCTGTTTATTAAGAAAATGACTATTTCTGTTTGTTGTTTGAAAGACTATTATTATATTATTGTAGTTGAATTAGAAATAAAAAATTAACAAAAACTGCTTACGTAATTTTGTTAAGTTATTATGATTTGTCGAACCAGTATAAAAAAAATAAGAGGAAAACAAAAGCTCATTCTTCCTTTCTCTTCTGTCTCATATCTTATCAACACTACTCTAGTATTCCTTTGTTGCTTTAAGTCCTGCGTCATCTTAGTCGTGTTGTCTTGTCGATTCTTTACCCGTATTTTCTTTTTCTCGTTGTCGTTTTTTTTTCTCCTTTTCTATGCTCGACGTGAAACAAGAACCTGACGACAACAAAAGCAGAGCGTCCGCGCCAACTAACTACTGAAGCAATGGTGACAGAAAAACAGCAAAGAAAATTGTCAAGTTGCGTTGTTATATTAGAGGATGTAGCAGTATGATTGTAGAATGCACGAGCAATACAGAAGAGGAAGAGAACAAGAACAAGAATGAGACCATGTTTGTTTCTAAACTAATGAATGTCTAACACTCGGGACCCTAAATGATTTCACGTGGCTCGATATTCATATAAAATATGCATATTTCAGTAGGCGCGGAATTAAGCAGGTGAATGAGAAAATGTATTATATCGAAACAAAAAATAATTTGTTTTTTTGTCTAATATAAATCCAGATAGTGACATTGGCAAAGAAATATAAAAAAAAACGAAAAGACACATTCTACTCACTTCATCTATGAGTAGGAAAATGAATAGAGGAATTGCATTGTTATATTGACATTAGCAATAATTTAATCATTCGTGGCAACCGAATGTCAGGTAAATTGATGATAACCACGAACATCCACTGAATCATAATCGAACGATAGAAACGTCACACATTTGAGTCATTAAAACATGACAAAAGTTCTTGTATATTTTTTTTCGTTTTCGTTTCTATCATCGATTGCTTTCATCAACATTGAAAGACAATACTTTTGAAAATCATAGTCATAATGTTTTTTTCTTTCAGTAGTCTGTAATACACATGTTCGTATATATCACTGGTATTATACAAGTAACTCAGGAGGGCAAAAGAAAATGTAACACAGATCAAAATAAATTTATATTAATTCATAATCTTCTATTTTAACATCTGATCCTATTCTATAGTTATACACTCGAGTAGACATTCATATTAACTATGAACTTCTGTTATTGTAAGATAGAAAATTTCAAATTGGGAACAAAATTTGTTTTGATGTAAACGAACAATCATCGAATTTGAGTCGACCAATGAACGATATTTATTACAGCAATTTTCCACTTGATGAAATATGTAAACGAGATGAACGGTTTTTATTTACTCAATAATACATGTAGATTTTTCTTTCTTCTTTGTTTTTAAGGACCTTAAACGAAATGATCAAATATGAGTACGTGTAAAAGATTGCCCATCAAATGTTTTTAATTATGTTTAACTATTACTAGAAATAAACATAAGCTTAATTAATTTTCTTCTTATTCAAGTAATTCTTTTATATCATTTGTTGAACCTTACACAGAGAACGATTCCATTAGAAGAACTACTCGAAAATGAAGAATAATACTAGAGAAAGAAGAAGAAAAAAAATAAGAATTACGGAACGTTTTATTCTATGACTGTTTTCGATGTGATTTTGATCTAGAAAACTGACTTTCCATAAGTAAAAGAAACATTCTGCTACGAGTAATATTGAAGTTAAAAATGTCGAAATATAACTTCGATACTTGCAAGACAATCATGAAAAAAGTGTTATATTGTAAAATAATATGTCATACTACGTTTTAAGTATTCGATTACAAAATCATTCGAAGAACTTTTTTATTGTATTTTATACAATAGAAAATGGACAAATAATACTCGAAATTGAAGTATTGAATGGCTCGTCTATATATTGAATCGTGTTGTATATGGGCCTTGATACATTAAATCAAATATCAAACATTTGCTTATCATTTAAAAGCATGATTATTTTTGTGTCATATGTTGCCACTAAATAAAAATTTTGGATAAAAAACGGAAAAATGGAATTCTTGTTTGAAAAAAAAAATCATATAAAAAAAAATTATTCGCACTCATTATATAAAGTAACTTGATACTGTCAAACTACAATGAAATAATCCATAAACATACAGAAAACCAATGAGTAACTTATGTATTTTTCGTTATCCTTCTCAATGATATTCAAGTTCATTCTGTTGTATATATACGTATATAGATATGTGAGAATAATCTTAAGACAACCGTGATTTGTTGAAATATAAAGGCATTGCGTTTTCAAACCTATCAATATTTGACAAACATGATTGGATAGTATTCATTGCAAAATTAATCGATATAAAACAACTTGCATTGTTACTGAAAACTTTCTTGTTGTTTTTCTCGTCCATAGAAATATTGCGAATGATGCTACGTGACGTAAGAATACAAATCATTGAATAGAACCATAAATTTTGAATCTCTAGTGATAAGAAAATGTCTAGTTAATAAATTGATGAATCTGCAGTCCGACTTTGAAATGATTTCATTTAGTTACATTTTGCTCATAATTCAATATGTGATTTAATAAATCAACTAGAATACATAATGTAGATATACGTCCACTACCGGGATGCATTTTAATGACATTGTCTTGTGTAATACACAAAGCGAAAGCATTCCGATAAGTTTTTAGCATACTCGTGTTAAAAGTAATTTTTAATGGCTTCATTGAAGTGGCGACATCGTACAAGACTTACATTTGATAATGTCTAGATTATTTTATAGTTGAATTTCAATAGGTAGAATTATTTTTTCTTATGTATTAGTATAGAAACTCATGAGAAAAGTACACTCTATAAAGCGATTGAACCAATGAAATTATACGAGAATTTAATATTATGACACAAAACGTTCACAATAATATTTTATACAGATACTGCATAAGACATTCTATTAGATTGTTATATATGTCTATTCTGAGTCAGTCAAGATGTAGATTGCAGAATAAAATAAGTAAAAATTGCCAGTATTGATAAAATGATAGAGGAAATCGAATATTAATTGATTTGTTTGAGTTCATTCTTTCTTTATGTTGACTTATTAAAATGTATTCCATGTAGTCCATGCATACACAACAGAGATCATTTTCAATTAAGTAAATTATTCCTATGTCTCAATAATATGATAGGAAAAGATTTGTTTTCATATGATAGATGAACCAAACGATGTTATGCTACTCAATAATTGAATCAGGAAAATAATTACCTTAAGGATAAAGCATACATTTAGTTAATGGAAGAGAAAGTTGGATATAATTGTAAAATAAATCATGATCGTACGATAGATTTATGAATCTATCAAATTTGAACACGATCGAAAATTTATCATACTAAAATCTTATTTACATTTTATGTACGAAGTGTGTGATTATTTAAATGAAATTTTCTTGCAACGAAAAACACACACACACACACAAACATTTTTTATCAGTCCTTCTTCATTTTTTTCACTAAAATCAAGATATTATTCGAGTAAGAGAAAAATAAACATTCCTAGTATAAATATAAAGCTTTCATTGTACTTGGTTAAGACGAAATGCAGTTCGACGATAAATAGGGAAAGTGTAAAATTTGTTTCTTTTATATTTAAATATCTGATAATGAGAAACAATAAACATAGAATAATTATAATCGTACCATAAAAGTTCCTTTTCCTTTTTTACTGAAGTCACATTAGACAATATGAGACGACAAGCCCACTCCTCATTTGAGTTTGATCCTCTACAAGGATTACTATTCGTAATCAGTTCTTTTACAACGGATACATGTTGCTGCATTCAGCTGACTATTAATTAAAAAGTAACCAGAGAATATATCTCTGAATATATCAGAAAAAGAAATTAAAAACTTCATGTTATACTCTACAACATGAACTTTATCTTGCGTAAAGTTTTGTACTAAGATTCAACTACAAAAACGATTCTGATAAAAACAGATTACATGGAGATTCAAGAAAATATTGAAAAAAAAACGAAAGTTTGTACTTGAAAATCTACTAGAGATCCAATGTAGCGGATTTATATTGTTTTCAAACTTTTTCTCGTTCGTGTTTAAGACAACTTACTTTTCTACATCAATATACTCGTACTATGTCATGTATGTAGACAAGTGTCATTCTTATTAATGATACGTCATTCAATCATTGATTTCTACCTTTTATGTTTTTGATGGAATGTTGACAATAACTTGATATACGTAAAATAGTTTTAAAAAAATCTGAATTTCTAATAAAACCCATGAACGAAAGATATGTGTGTGTGTGTGTGTGTGTTAACTTTGCAATATGATGATCTCAAAGAAAATTCTACCGATGATGCAAACTATTCAATGTATATGCCTACATCTCATTCAATTCGATAAGGTTAAATTTCTTTAGCTTTTGTTGTATGAGCTATCATATTAAACTATGTCATTCATATCATGTTAAAAATTTTGATTACTATTGAAGTGTAATTTTTGTTTTCGAAGGTTATTCTCAATATATAGATACAGAAATAATTTAATTACAAAAACATATAAAAAGATGATACGTAATTATTTGTGTAAATTCAAATACATGCATTATCAGTGTTTGAATTAGCAAAATGAAGAATACTTTGTAAGGGTATGCACATTATGAAAATAAAAATATTGATATAATATCACGCAGTTTCAAATAATAAAATACTCGGCATTATTAAACAGGATGTAACTTCGTGATTATAAAATAACAAGTTCACTACGTGTTGTTCCATGTGCATCGTATTAATATTTACATAATGCACTGGTTTGTTGTTTTTCTGAAATTCAATAATATGTGTTATCAGTAATGTTTCTCTATCCTATATTAGCATGCTACGAAAAACAGTCATGATCAAACTTGAGAACTTATCCGAGTGGCATAGTTTGCTTTTATTGGATTTCGTCTATGTTTACTATGCAGATTCAAATGATTTTGATTTATTCAATAAAGACTATCGAAATAGACAAACTAATATTCGGATTTTTTGCAAAGCAACAAACCAGTACCAGAATATTTTTAGTTAGTACATTGATTGATAAATAAAGCTATGATGTATAGAATCATTTTGATGACTGTTATCAACACTGATTGACACTATGTTATTATTACAGAATAAAAGTAAATCAAGCAACTAAAAATTTCTATAATAAACTACTGTCCTTACGGTCAATAGTGCATAGCAAAGTTACGAAACGTAAAAGAAATTCTTTTTTCTCCTTGACTACTAAATAATTTATTGAAAAAGAAAACATTTTACTTTTAAAATGTAACAATTCCACTTAAATGAGATAAGAATGAAAGCTCTTCGCACGACATACATAACTCATTCAGATCGATGCAATCGACTTAGTTTCATCTCAGAAGCAATTTGTAAGAAGAACGAGTTTCTTCTTGAGTGTTCATTTAATCTGATGAATTCAGAATATAAAAAAACAACTAATTGTTACTCTAATCATCATAACAGATGAAGTGAAATGGAAAAAAAAAGAGGAATCTTCTTTACGCTTAATTGACGAGACAAGATGTGTTCAAAAAAAAAATGTAAAAACAGAATTATTTAAAGTCGGCCAAACCATTTTCCAGCTTTATTCGCATCTTACATATTGTAAAAAAGAAAAGAAGAAAAGGAAAATACACACACAACAAACGTATATAAACGAAAAGAGCACATGGTAACCAAAATTTTTGCCTGTGTCATGCGTCCACTGTTCAATCTAAGTAACTTCGAAACACTTTTCCGGTCCTATACAAATTTATCTTGATAAGAGATTAGAAGTTTTGAAGAGAAAAAGAAAGAAAAACAAAAAATAAACCATGAGAATCAAAATACAAGAGAAAAGAAAACAAAAGAAATGACAAGTTGGATTATTAGCACAAAATGTTTTTCGATTTATTCAAGTTTTGTATGTCCGAGTACAGAACGCATTGCTGAGCGCAAACATCGTGAATATACAGGATGAAAACCCTATGAAACGAATCAATATCAAAATTAAATAAAGTTAAATTCAAATATTTTTCTTTTACATTATTCCAAATAACATCGGCAAAATAATCAATATATTCTCCGATTTCTGCATATTCTCCTGAATATTTCGTATATAACCATATAGATAGTAAAACAAAACAAAGCCAAAATGCAAACATGAATACAAAATTGATTCCGCCTAGCCATATCACATCAAGTAGACCAGCTATTAAATAACAAATAACCATGCACGATATAAATGTTGTTGGTGTACGACTGAATGCAAAGACATTTTTCGAATCATTATGTTTCTTATAATTAACTAAAACAAAAAGAATTTAGAAAATAAAAGAAAAACAAGAATAGTTTTTCGATAAACTATTTAACGTTATATTTACGGTAAAGTTCTGTTATTTCCATATCTAAATCATCTTGATAGGTTAATGACATTTCTTCACCGCCCATTTTACGTGCACAACGAAATTTTTCAATAGATTGTTTTCGAACTTCATGATGAAGAACATCCAATTGATTAGGATGTATATATGGTCGATCACCACCACAATGCTTGAAAAACAATTAAAGAAAAAAAATACATTTTTAGAAACTAAACTATTCCGCTTGTATCTTCTTACTTGCTCCATAGCACGAATATAAAATTCTTTTGATACAGCTTTAGCTGCTAAATTATTTGCTTCAGCTGTTGCCTGAAATCATTACAAAAACAAACATATAATCAATATGAGATTATTTCAAAGTGAATGAACTAATTCAAAACATATATGTGGATTTTCGGAATGGATTTGATACTAAATTGCATAAACGTGGTTATTCAACAGCTAATGAGAAAAATGTTTTTGTGTATCATGGATGTCCTAGTCGTAACAGTATCATAGAAAACATATGTACATACTTCAAGCATTGCTTTAGGTGATGGTAAATCTCCTGAGGCGAATATGGCACAGTAAGTCTAAAAAAGAGAAAAACATGAATTCAATTACTATTCAGAAGTATATTTTTCAAATCAGGATGAACAAAAAACAATTATCTCACTATCTCGTGTTGCGAAAGCTATGTTGCTTTATCGAAATTTACATACAGTTTTAGATTAATTCGGTAGAGATACGTCTTTTGATAGCTCTAATCAATCATCGGCTTGATCGATTTATCATCAATCTCATTGAAATCATCAAGAAATACAAAGATTCGACTCTTGAAAACATGTTCAGTTTTAGTTTCTTAAATATTCTCGATGCATCTCATTATATATATATCAACGATCTATTTTGACTTACTCGAAAATATTCAAATAATTGAGTCGATGTTATTTGTTCTCCATTAATTTCTTTAACAAAATTTATATTATCCGATCGAAAAAGTTCAGGTATAAATGCTTGTAATTGTGTTTTAAAATCTCTTTCAATATCTAGATTAGGAAAGAAAAAAAGAGAATACTTGAATTTTAGCACAAAATTAATATATATATATATATAGGTTTTATAAACCTTCTAATCTGCCATCAAAATCACGTCGATTGGTAACTTTAAGACCAGGATGTGGCATCAAAAAGCAATTTACTTCACGAAAACATTGTCGTAGACGAGAACGTACAAGTTCAAGGTCATGATGTTGATTGGGTCGAATCTTATTTTAATTAATCGAAATAAAATCGTTTTTAGTCTATTAATTGGTTTATTACTTGTAAACGACTCTTTAAAATTTCTTCTCCACCCTCAAAACCATACGGAGTTTCATATTCAAATTGCCAATCGCGCACAAGAAATGTTAATTGCTAGAAAAATTAAAAGTAAAATGACATGCATCATTAATTGATTAAATCTTTTTTTATTGAAAATCAACAGACCTGAAATGGTGATGTGTTATACGCATCAATTGCTAGAACTCCATATTCAGCAAAAAATGATAAATGTTGTAAATTATCTTCTTGTAAATTATGCATTATATTATAAACAGTAACACTGCTAACCAGTAACGTTAATGCAAATATAAATGCATTTTCAAATACAGTTGAATTCGAATCGAATGTTCCTTGAGTATCCATAAGTAGAACGGCGATCTTTGAAAAAGAAAATGCAACAATATATGTTCAATTGTTTGAAGAGACATGAAAGAAAATTCTTTACTTCTTCACCATTTGGCAATAACATAGGAAATGGTTCACTCCACATTATCATGCCAGTTGTATGACGACCAGCACCTCCACGCCAATCAAATCCTCTTAGTGGTTCACTGTCTTTTCCCATCCAATCTCTCTGATTCTAAAGAATTTTTCATTTAATTCCGTTTCTTTGAACTTTTATTTTAATCATATTTACTTTTGCTTTTAAATAACGAAGAAAAAAATCTAACATAAATGATTTCCCTTTACGAAAATCTCCAGCTATTGACACGAGTGAGATCTAAGATATAAAAATAGAAAATCTCAATAAGAAATTTTTCTTATTGTTGTTTTGGTAATTGTTACTTTTTTCCCTTGTGCTCTTTTATGATACAAGATTTGTTTTAATCGTTTTTCATCTAGCACAAACTTATGATCATCTGTTATTGATACAATCTGTACAGGGCCCGGTGATGATGATTGCTCCATGAATTAAATTTTAGTCCAATTTAATCTACAAATATTATATACAAACATACATATATATATCTACATATATATATATATCTGTAATAAACAAAAGAAAGGAGGTTAAGTCGCACACATATTTAGCTTCGTATTACTACAGATCGATAAAGAACACAATCAATTGCCATTGCAGAAATTTGCACGAACACACAACGGTATTGGTAGAGAGGGCGCTGGATAGCAGTGTATTGATGAAATTTTTATTGTATTTTTCTTCGTCACAAGGTATCTCTAAGTGAAGTATACGTTCGATTGCATTCAGCGGTGAAGCACTAATTTGTTTTGCCTCTATCTTGGGGCTAAATCTATTTCATTCCTTTGATTCTTTTTTAGTCCATATTACATAATAATCTGGTATAGAATTTCCTCTTTTGAATAGATTTTGATGATCAGGATTTATCTGTGAATGCTAAAGAATTCATGAAATCATCATATCTATGTCAACTCCATAGTGTTAGTAGCTTTTTCAAACGAATCTATCACCAATAGCAGTTAGTTAAGTGCACAGGTTTCTTCGATCGAACGGAAGAATTTCTGACATGTGATAATTAGTGTTTGGATCGATATTTCCGGTTGCAATTCCGATTTCATGAACATTCTTCTGTTAATCTTCGTTTTTGTTTACACAATGGGTTTTATATTCAAGAAACGCATTCGTCTTACATAGTACATTAAAGATTGATACTTCTTCATGTGAACAGTAAAACAATTAAAAATAATATGGAGTCCATTAATACAATTTCAGGCTTCTGTAAACGAACATAGTACTTTTAGTAGAAATAGATGACTAGTTTTACAATTGTAATGGAAGTGTGTAAGAAGTGACTAGTTAAGTTAACTTTCTTCCTTGATATTTAATTGACATGAAAATTCTAATATTCTTCTGATGGATTTTTTTCTACATAGATCGGAAGTGTGTGTGGTTTTCAATTACTAAAATAAATTCTTCTGTTTCTAGATGGATGGTAAGTATATCTCATGTGGTTATTTTATCGTCTAATAATACTTTTAGACGAGGTAATGTACAAAAGAAATAATTGTTCTATTGATCTTAACAACATTTCTACAAATGAATCGAATTATAATTAATTATTATCATAATAATTTGACAAAAGAAATTATGTATACAGCTAAGAAAACAGTTAGTTTTCATTCATAACTAATCATTGAAATTAATTAATTAACTCTCTATTTTGTAAATAAACAGGTTAGAACTCTTAAAAATTTGGTTTAATATTTTTCTTGCATAGTAAAAAGAATAGTTCGTTTGGAATAAGATATGTAAGTTGTCAGTCTACATGACATTCTGTTCTATAAGTTTTTACTAGTATGCAATGCTGATCATATTACTGTTTCCATAGATAAATCAGGTTTTACTTGCTAGTGTGACTTGATATCATCTTTCAACAAAATTTACTTTTTTCTATTCTTAGTAGAACTAAATCATGCAAATATGCCGTACTCTCTAGAGAATGTGTTTAATTCTGACAACAATATATAAGTTCAGTGCATCTCTTTGATCGAAAAGTTTATCCTAAAAACGTTGATATAGTATAGGGTACTGTATCCAACATCAGAGAAGTTTATATACGAGCTTTTGAATAGAAAACTAGTTTGATCATGTGAGATTTACATTCGATCTGGAATTATCATGCTAAATGTCTTATGAAAGGATGAATCTTGTATTACACGTTAAAGTTGAATTCAATTCTCCTCATTTGTTTATATACTGAACATAGATGACGTAAATGTGAATGCATAAACATGATTTTGAATAGCTGAGATTTAATTAAGTCGTACTCATTTTTCTCATCTCATCCAAGGAAATATCAAATACTATAATTTAAAAGAGTTTAAGTAAATATGATATCCCTCTCAAAATTCACTAATTACAAGTATGAAGTACAATAGACGTAAAAACATCAGAATATTCGAATTCTGAAATAATTACAGTCAACATCATGTAACCACACTTCAACATGTCATCCTAGTTTTTCAATGTATGTCATAATTATTAAACAAATGAATACTATTAAAAGCAGACATTTACTAGTGCGAATTCACAAATTCTGTATCTGTTTTATCCACCATCATATACTAGTACTCATTACTTGATCGGACCAATTAATTTTGTACGACGGCTATATTATAATCCGTTCCTACTCTCCGCATTAGAAATTAGTACTATGTTGATCGATATCTGTCGAAATTATGGAACGGTTTATGTAATTTCATCAAACTCTATCTAAACGTAAAAAAATAATAATAAATGATTGTGAAATATTGAAGTGTATTTACATGGTATAAATCGTAAACGATTCGAAGTTTTAACATCTAGATGATTGATAAATATCAAGAGTTTATGCTGTAAAATATTTACTCGGGTAGTGAAAGAATCCATTTGACTAACAAGTGAACGATCGTTTCAACTTATGTAATATGCTGATGACAACTACGAAAATGACTTAATAAAAATGTCGAATAAGAATGACTAAGAGTCAACAATGCTCGATGGAAAGCGGCTCCTATGAAACCAGATGATTGTTCGCAATGACTCTGTATTCTTGGCCTTTTCCAAGCGAACACTCAAGATATTTGATATAAGTATAAGCTTGTGAAGTCTTTGTATTTCGATCCTATTCATTTTATGGTATTGACGGTTGCCCCGAGAGTAGTTATCAACTTTGTCAGATTGCAAAGTCAATAATGTCGGATTGAAATTTAAAGGCATTTGAGTTTTTTCTTTTTCGTATGAGTAAGACAGATTGCTGCGGTTTTTCGTTTTAGAAGAAAAGGACATGAATATATTCTAATGCATCATAGATACTATGATGTGTCAACTTGCTGTTTGTTCGACAGATTCTTGAGGAAATAAAAAAAACGTTCCACTCTAATTGTCCATCAGGAATGAGCTCATGACAACTTTCAATTGCATTCTTCTAGTTTTGTCTGTCTCCCGAGATAGCAGTACAGGATAAAACGCAACTAAGATTCCTTATTGTAGCCTACGATCAGTAAACTACATTCTGATTTACAAGTGTATCATAAAGTTTGTGCAATTTCTCTCATCTTTGCATAATGATGACTCGTAAAGATGCAAGAAATTGTAGACAAATCCCAACGAACTATTTTGATTGCATTTTAGTAAAAGGAGACGAATGGAAAATGTCTTGAATTCACGACCTTTTATTGTAACTATCTTAACAAATGATGACGCATGTCAGTGAAACTAGAAATTCCTAGAGAAAATACAAGAAAGTGAAAAGAAACACCTGTACATAGATCATACTCACCTAGAACTATTTTGAAAATGATTCGTCCTAGTATTGTTAAGTTGTCCGATTTGATTCAATATTCAGTGTTATTAGAAAAGAGTATCGGTAAATCACAAAGATCAGAATCATTTTGAAAAATTCTGAACTACTCCCATACAGAACAAATCAAATTAAAGTTAGATAATATATGTTACTTATCAGAATTCTATTTACGCATTAATATGTGTATTGTTACTTTTATTATTGCAATAGATCTAGCAACTCCTTTGTATTAACAGATAGAGTAGTGTCACTTGTTCACATTCTTAATTATCAAAGAGTCAAATACTTTATTGTACATTGACAACACAAAATTATCTTCGTAAGTATTCTTAAAAATAAGTGTATTATTAATTTAAATATATGACAGATAGAATCCCATATTGATATTTTATTTGTCATCTATGTATGAATTAAATACAATGGGAAATTAAAAATCAAAATTTTTTAATCGAAATCTATTTACTTATTCATACATAGGCGAAAGTACGATAGAAGTCGATGGCTACCTTCCTTCATTCAACTACTTAGAATTGATCAAAGCTATTCTTGTTTTTTTGTACATAATCTAGTTGTCAGTCGAAAATTCTCTCTATACCAGCAGCTCGAATATTGTCACCAAGCACTTATCTACGATATCTATCACAACTTGTCAACGATAAGATGTGCGGGTTAACCATCGAGAGTAAATCTAAATCCTTAACTAAAGCAAACATTCACAAATTCAGCGATTCAGAAGTCATCAGTAGTGTAATCAAATGCTTTCGTCAATGTTTTATGCTTAGGTTGTGAAAAAAGATGTATGCACAACTTGTTTCCTCAAGTCATGAAGATTAATTCATAATTCTTGTCTCTTCAATAGGAATGAACAATTACTATTACCTAACTAAATACAGATAACTGAAAAGTTTTCTTTTCAATTTACTTATCTTTACGTTTTTTTTAAAGATAAACGATTTAGTTATCTTTATCCTTTATAATAAAGGTCAGTACAGATAAAAAGTCAACCCTAGTTTTGAATGAGAATAAAATTAGCAATGTTCTCACTTGTAATCATCAAAATCTAATGAAATGAACATACTCAGTCGTTGCTTTTGCTTTTACTTAAATAAGTAGTGATTCTCAATTCTTAGTCAACTTTGAATATGCATGAAATTGAATCCTTTTTTATTTGAGTATCGTTCTCTAATAGATGGAATTTAATGATATCGAACTATGCAAAATGACGGATAAAACGGATACCATATGCGTGTGACTTAAGATCAGATACTCTTCTGTAATTAATAGTCTAATATATCACTGGTAATTACATTCAAGTAGCCTTCGACTAATACATTTAGTAAATTTGAAGAAGATCATCCTACTCATAGTAGTTATATCAACTCGAATTAAAACATATTTTCTGAGTATCTCTAATCGATAAGAATTGTGAAATCTAGTGCACGCTTGCTAGTCTCTCAATCTTGCGAATAATTTATTTCGTTATAATTACACTTTTGTGTACGTAATAAATTTTTGCTTGTGAGTCAAAATATCCAATGGTAACTATGATGTCATCATAAGAAAGGTTCATCCATAGCAACAAGAGTGTATTTTGATTTGTAAAATTGAAGTCGATTATAAAACAGTAAACGTTTATTTAGTAAAAAAAATACGATGACTCAAAGCAAAGGCAAACAAGGTAAATTCGTTTTGAGATATGTTAATAAATTGAATACATTTATTACTCACTATTTCAACTAGGACCAAAAAGCATTCATGATATTGTACAATCTAATAATGTTAAAGAACTTGAATTAATTGTTGGTCGAGGTGCAAATGTTAATGAACTCGATTTACGTAACGATGATAAATTTACACCATTACATTGGGCAGCACATGCAGGAAGTTTAGAAGTTAGTATAAAATTCTTCTACAGTATTCATCATATGTCAGTTTGTTTTTCTTATATCTTCTTAATTTCGAAAAGTGTATGCATTGGCTTTTATGGCAATCAGCTGACATAGATGCACAAACACCAAAAGGATGGACACCTACTCACATCGCAGCAATTCGAGGACATGATGCATGTGTACAAGTGAGATTATTATTTTAATTTTCTTTTGTACAAATTTCCTTATTCAATTTATGATACTAATAGGCTTTAATCAATAATAACGCTAATATACATGCACGCGATCGACGTAATCAAACTTGTCTACACATGGCTTCTGCACATGGAAATTCATTTGTTGTTCATACTCTTCTACGTGGTGGCGCAGTAAGACTTCTCGTTCTTTTAGCTATTAATAATAGATGATTTAAGGATATCAATTATACGGATGTTAACGGACGGACACCAGCTTTTACAGCAACATTTCATGGTAGACTTGGATGTTTACAAATGCTAGTTAAATATGGTGCAAAACTAGATGATACTGATAATGATGGAAATACAGCTGGTAAGTAAATACAAGCTTCTTCCGAAAAAACCAATGATGAGACGTTGTTATTTGAATTAAATGAATGTTAGGAAATTGATGTTCGTACAAAAATCTTCAAACATGTTAATGATGCTTCTAATCATAATATTTATTGAAGAATGTGTATTCTTTGATTTGTTTCTCAAATAGATTTCTAGATAGAAATTTTCTCTATGATCTTTTATTTTCTATTAAGCACTACGGACGTTTCTGTCATGCTCATATATCACTTTTCTAGGTCACGTATTGTTAAGAATGGATAGCATATGTCTGTTTACAAGGGTTAATCGATGAAATAAATTCTCGATAGCCTTAATATCAGGGTTGATTATTAAATCAATATTTTTACGTATCATTTCATTACTCAGTAAACATTCATGGACTTATGTGAGACTAGATAAATTGTGTAAGTACCAGAATGACAGGATATTAATAATATTTGACATATTTATCAAAATAGAATTTCAATTCATGATGATTGACACAAGTACACACGTCATGTTCGAGTATTGTATCAATTATCCGAATAAAGATTTGTAACAATTATCTATTTCTATACTAAATCAAAGTTTTCGATGTAATAGAAAATAGATTTTGTTTGTGTAATGAAACTTGTGAATAGAATGTCTTGATTGTGCATGAACTTTTTTGTTTTATTTTTAGAAAATTCTACATACTATTAGACAACTAAATTAATTATTTATGTAAGAATCTTCATTTAAATCGATAGGATTAATGAAGTCAAATTATTTCATTGTGTAGGATATTCTAGTCAACTGTATTAAATAAGTTTATTGGTTCTTGTTGGAATTTTTACGATTGAATTCTTCATTTTCTATTGACTATTTTCTTCAAGACAATAGAAATTCTTGATCTTAATCTATTCGAATATAAAACTAATACTATTTGTCAATTGTTTATTTAGCTCATCTTGCAGCTATGGAAGGTCATCTGCCATGTTTAAAATTTATTGTATCAGTTAATCGAGATCTAGCATCAGTAATAGGTGCACGTAATGATCATGGTGATACACCAAAATCTCTAGCTGAACAATTTTTTAAAGAAGATTGTTGTACGTATTTGAATGCACTCGAATGGGAACAAGATCATCCTGAACAAGCAGAAAGTAACATGAGATTTGTTGTACGAAAAAATATCGCCAATAATAAACACAATACACTTTTCTTTCATAGATCTCGCTTTTCCTGGACATGTGGCTGCATATAATGGAGATTTAGAACATATTAAATTATTAGTTGAACAGGGTGTAATTAGTATCAATGAACGTGACGAACGCGGAGCTACATTAGCACATAAAGCAGCTGGTCAAGGACATCTTAAAATTATTCAATGGTTGATGGAAATGGGTGCATCTATGGAGTTGACAACTCAAAGTGGTGAAACACCAAAAGATTTAGCAAGACGTTTTGGTCAATTAGCTTGTTTGAAAATATTGGGTGGTGATGCTGATAGATTAGAAACAAATTCACAACATCATCAAAATGACTCAACAAAACAGGGTCATCGAAAAAAATTATCACCCAAAGAAGAAGAACGTTTACGTGCTAAAACCAAACTCGATGAATTAGAAAAACAATTTGCTATAGCTAAAAAAAATTTTCGACAATTAGGTGGCTTTATCGAAGAAGATCAACATCGTGAACGAATTGAACAAGATTCACAAAGGTATGGTATTAAGAAACGAATGAATTTTTTTAAGTAAACGAGAAAATTATGGAAATATTTTATTCGTAGGAAAATTAATGATCTTGAAACTGAGTTAGAATCGGAAAGAATCAAGAGAGAAGAATATGAATCAAAATTAGACGAATGTCGAGCTGAAATTGTTCGTCTTGTTGCTGCTTTACGAACGTATGAAACTAAAATGTTACATTCAAACGTAAGATATTGATTTTTTCATTTATGAATATTATTTATAAATTATCTATTTAGCAAAAACCACCAAGTGCAGGATGTGAGAACAAAACTAGGAAAACGTCAGATTCAAACAAACGACAAAGACGTATCGAGAAAGACACAGGAGTTGTATTTAGACGCAGAAACTCAGTGAATTCTTAATGTTTTTTTTTTATTATACAGAAAAATGACAAGTAATTTCATATGTTCGTTCAAGTGCTGAATTCTCTTTTCTTTTTTATAAATTTTATACTCTCTCAATCAATATTAAATATAAAGATTCTTCATCGAAGAGAATTTACAAAACCTGAAATGGATACTTTATTCAATTCTTGTTGATTCTGAATATATTACAATGCATGTACCATTACGAAATCTTGAGAATTCGTCTAACCAGCTAGACAACTCAGAATTAGAAATTTTGATAAGAGATCAATATGTTCTATTAACTATACGTATATATAATTACAAGTTTTGAATTTTTGTTGTTTCTTGGCAACTTGCAGAAATAAAACAGTTTACACTTAAATTATCGTCTTAATTTAAAGGTTGCTTTTATTAGAAAATCACATCAGAGTATTGTCTACTGCTCTTATATCATATGCTCGTTATCCTACTTTGCTTTTAGATTAGTAGAGGATTTTCACATGATATAAATAGCTAAGCGTCAGCTCATAAATTAGTTACAGTAGTTTATTGATAGCCATCACACGGATGAAAACTCAAACTACAAATTGAATTTTATCTATTGATACTAGAAAAGCAACGTTGTTCATTGGAAAAATGATTGATAAGCTTTTTATCATGACGTTCGCATTAAATAAAGTCATCTAAATAAGCCTGGTGTATACTCTCATTAATGAAGTCATTTATTTTACCTTTTATTTTAAAGAACTTTTTAGTCTCGTTACAATTCTTCATTACTTATAACTAAATAAATGAGATGTTTTTACTCGTTTAAAATGATAACGCATGTGAAGAATACTTTTAATTGTAGTAAGGTCACTACGATCGAACAAGTAGAGAATTACATATTAATATCATTGTCAACTTTATATTGAATAGATAAGAAGTAAATCTTTAGTTCATAGCATGTGAAAACATTTGCAATACTGTACAATCAACCATAAACATGTCATAATCAATCGTTTTCAAATCATCGTAGCATATCTCAAGTTACTTGGATTTGTTCTTTATTCTTCATCATTTTTCTAACATCTCAAAATGTACTAAACTATTGTCGATGGATTTTTACAAAAAGTATCGTCAATCGTAGTATACATCTATTTTAATTGCTAGTATTTTCAACGAACATCTTTCGTATGAAAAACAAAGTAATTTTAACTGATAATTTGATTAGTTTATGAATACATTCTTTCTTTAATAGTAATGATAGATAAAAAACTAATTAGAGAAAAATATTCTTTCTGTTTTGTGTTTATTGTTGGAGAATGAATGTCACTCTAAACTTTGAGAAAGACAATAATTTCATTCTTATACTGACACTAGTTTTCTTGGTAAATTTGAATTCGATTTCAATGAATATTCGACTCAAGAATTCATTTAGAGTTTATTCAAATGATGATGAATATTTCAATTTCTTTCTTATTTTATCAACGATCTCGACAACATAGAGAAAATGAGGAATCTTACTTGATTCAAGTCTACAGACATGATCACAATAGCATAAGGTGATATAAACAAATGCTATATAATAGTGCTTACGAATGATTCGTTCCTTATCTTCCAAACAAAATTTCGTTTGAGTCATTGTGGTGACTTGTATGAATGCCCAATTGTTATTAATGGTATGAAAATCTGTTCTTCATCTGTTTCTTATTTACGTAGAAAAAAAATAGACTCTTATAGTCTAGATCATAATGACGAAGCAGAATTACTGAATAATATAAATAGAAGTAAATTGTGTTCTCTTGTACATTTTAAACTTAGTTTTCGTTTGTTCATCAAATAAAATTCTATATTTCATTCACGATGACAACTGCTAACAAACATCTAACATCAGGTATGATTTTGAACAATGTTGACTTCTACCATACATGAAATTGAGTAGGTTCTGAATGTCCATCATTAAAAGAAAATCAATTACGATTATACAGTATGCGATTTTGTCCGTTTGTTCGACGAGTGAAACTTGTTCTAGCAGCTAAAAATATTCCGTGAGTTTATACGTAATATTTGTTTTTGTTTTCTATATCTATCATAGTTTTAAAATTATTCCAGATATGAAGAAGTTCTTATTAATCTATCCGATGAACCTGATTGGTATTTAGAAAAGAATCCATCCGCTGAAGTTCCCTTATTAGAATGGATCGACCAAAATACGAAAGAGACTCGATCAATACCTGAATCACTTATCATTAGTAATTATCTTGATGATTTGTATCCAGAACATCGTCTTCATCCTATCGATCCATATCATAAGGCGAAAC
Source organism: Rotaria macrura (assembly GCA_900239685.1). NCBI lineage: Eukaryota > Metazoa > Rotifera > Eurotatoria > Philodinida > Philodinidae > Rotaria > Rotaria macrura. The sequence goes on along the minus strand of OENT01000076.1, from coordinate 32,006 downwards.
AACAAATACTTATCGACAGATTCGGAGACGTAAAATAGAATTCTTCTCACTTGATTGATAAAATCAATGTTTTTTTTTCTTCTCTTTGCTAGGTCCAATCAGCTTTCTATAAATTATTCGGAAGAAATCAAAAGGATGGTGTTGAAGGTTTAAACCAAAGTCTAGCTGTATATGAAGAAATACTTGAAGATAAATTTTTCGGTGGACCAAAACCGGCTATGATTGATTATATGATATGGCCGTGGTTCGAACTTTTTCCAGTATTAAAGAAAAATGGTTTTACCTTAAATGCCAATGGAAACCTACCTAAACTTGCGAGTTGGTTTCAAAACATGCAAGCCAATGAAGTTGTTGCAAAAACGAAAGTATCCGATGAGATAATTCGAAAATTTGTCGACACTATTCAACAGGACAAAGCAGATTATGATATTCAATAGATTATTTTGATGCTTCAAATCAATTTAGAGTAATGATGTTCGTGTTCGTTGATATTTACTATTGTACTGTGCATAGAAAGAAAAATAAATTGAAAAGAATTGATCAATCTATATTGTAATTTTTCGGGAATTTTCATACGATTGGCCACAGAACGGAAAAAAGAATATAAATATTTATGAGCGTCGTATACGTCCGTGCATAATGTATGTTGGTATCAGTCATACTTTATTTTTATATTGTTTTATTTTTCTACACACGCAGCAGCAACATATTTACAGAACTTTATTTGTTTCATTGAATTTCTATGAGTAAAAATAATAAATAATTGTAGTGAAGTTGAATATTGCAAGAACTCTTTTATTATTAACTGCCTGAAAAGAGATTAAATACGTGAGTGATGTGATAATTAATCAGGGATTAATTATTTATATATTTATAAAAAATAAACATCGGCATATTTACAACATAATCTGTATTATTTTTCACAAGAGTTCTTATTCAGAAACTTTCACATAACGAAACAATAGGTATACATATATATGCGTGTCAGTCATTTTTTCTTTTTTCTGTTTCTACGCACGCTGCAAAAACACATAATAGAGCTTTAAATTTATATACTTTATCACTAACTGACGTCCAACTGTTTAGTTCTTACAGTGCATAGATAAAGAGAAAAAGAAAATAGAATGAATCTCCAAGAAAAGGAGAAAAAATAAGAAACTCCATTTAATTTAAATAACAGCAAGTATACTATATAAAGTAACGTTTCTGTAATAAAATCGATTAACTCTAAACCATCACCTTTCTTAAATTTCTTTTTAGAAAATGACAGAGAAAATAGCAAAAGCGAAATGAATGCATGAAAATATACAATGAAAGAAATTGTAAAATCATTATTGTTTTAGGTGATGACTTTCGACAAGTTCTGCGCGTTGTTAGAAAAGGATCTTGATGCGACATTATTGATTCAACAATAAAATTCTTCCGTTTGATTCTTTTTCAAACATTCAAAATAAAGTTCAATATGAAAGCTATCACAGATCGTGATTTTTCTAAATGGGTTTTAGATATCGGTGATGGTATGACACCTTTACGAGCAACGTCTAAAATCCAATTTTTAGTTAAAGTTTCTATTTCTTTCATATCTATTGACATAGTTAGCGATGTTTTCCGTAATAATTTAACCTGTCTTGATATTGAAAACTTTTTCAAGACTTTCAATTCTCTACCCAAAAAATGAGGGTTGTCGATTAATCAATGAACGCGTTTTGATAAAGTTAAAAAATGTTGAGCAAACGAGTTTTACGCGACTGGATCTGTAAAGAATAGTGGCGATATAGACGATCATTATTTACAAGTCAATATTCCAATAGAGTTTCTAAATACTTTGAACCCGTCTGGATTATCATCGTAAATATTAAATTTCAAAATAGACTAAACAGTATTTCTTTTGAGAAATCTACTATTACAACAAATCATTTTTCTATGGAACTAGAATAATCATTAGGGCCTTTAGTCAAAACGTGCTTCTATTGGAAGCTATCACTGTTGCATTTTCTGAAGCTGTTCATCTTAATCCAAGAATTTTTTAAATTTGGAGTATGCTTCAACAATTGTATTAAATTTCATTCGAAAACAGTTTCCAGTTCGTCTTGCATATGCAATGAGAGTAAAGAAGTCGCAAGGCCAAAATTTTGATAAATTTGACCTCTATCTTTCAGAACTCTTCTTATCTCATGATCACTTTGTCTACAGGATGTTCGAGAGCAACGGGATCTAATTGCTTAATAGTTAAAGTAAAAGATATTACTAGACACGGCAAAACGGATAGTATGGAGACACTAACAGACAATGTTGTTATCCAGAAAGTTTTTCGTGATTTCTATATGCTTATTTTTGTGAGTTTGCAACTTTAGTATTTTTTTTGTATGTAATAAACCAACTAGCCATATAAAAAATTTTGCTTATGAATTAAAGTTAAAAGTTGCTTACAATGGCACTGTTATAATCTGATTTTAATCAGGTTTTTTAGTTTTAAAAAGATAGATTTCATTTAGTTTTGACCTGTTTTAAATCTATTTTAATCGATAATTATAGTCACTGTAGGAAATCGATTAAAACAAATTTTAAAAGAGTCAAATGAATTTTATCTTTTTAAGGTTGAAAAATCTGATTAAGATCAGATTATAATAATCTTAGTGCTATTATAAGCAATTTTAAATTTGATTCATAATCCAATGGTTTTTATATGGGATGCTAATTCAAACACTTAATTAAATCAATTTTTGCTATAATCTTAAACTCTGACTTCTCACAGGGGCCTTTAGTATAACTAATATATTTACTTGAATGTCATCCATTCAAGTTGTCTACAGAGACGTAACTAGGCTCTCATAGCACGACAGGGGATGGGGAGTGGAAAATCAATATAGGTAACGCTTTCCTATTTTTGGAAGCAAATTTCAAAAGCAGGTGGCGTTACACTTCTCATTGTCAATAAAATCTTAAGAAGTAAAATACTCATTGATATAGCTTGAAGGATTTCATTATGTGGTTTTATTATAAAGATTTTCAACGATTTTGTAAATATCTTCACTTGTTATTGAGGAATATTAAACCACAATTTCAATGGCTTTTATCAACTGCACGAAAAACTAGTCAATTAATCATAGACTGATGAAAATTAGTTTTCTAGTCTAAATATACTAAGCAAGTGCTAAAATAGAAAAATCAATGTATCACGACAAAGTCTGTGTCGTCAGAGTGAAAAACAGGTAAATGTAGACTTAAGAATGCTATAGTCATTTATTTGATTAATAGATGGAGGAGAAATCGGAATGTGCATTTAACTCATAGTAAATCAAGTGATATTATTTTAAAGTCTATTGTCCTTGCAAAGAACATTTTTGAAAAAAATAATTTAGAAAATAAACTATTTCCTATATAATTTAATGGACAATATGTGTAACTCTATCGATTTAACATTGAAACCAGAGAAGCAACACGTATTTTAATAGACAGATGAACATCTACTGTTCACATGATGGTTTGATCCAGAAGAATTCGAGAACGAAACTTCGTAGTGTTCAACAAGTTATGGTACTAAATAATTTACTTTTAAATTCGTATTTACTTTCACATATAATATTCGATTCAAATTTATATTCATAAGCTCGAAGAAAGTCATGGGATATTTACGAACTAAATGACACTTGTTTTACGGTATATATAATAGCTGGGGTCTAGTCTGTGTATATCTATCCGAAAATGAAGCCCAACTTCTAGTACTTGAGTATTATTGTTATATAGACTCATGCAAACTGGGCTCTCGTTTATGTACCGTAAGATAGGTTGATAGTAGATTTGAAATAGCTTAAGCATTTTGAAGGATAGCCATGACATGGACCGGGAATACATTGAAGTACGATACTTTCTCTTTGTTCTCCTTGTTAGTGATGCATGAATTTATGAAACGTCAATGGTATTTATCGACTAGACTACTCCATTCCATGATAGCTGCTTTTTAAGTCATTGAATTCGTCAGTCAATGATTCTATTAACAGAATTAAAATTTCTTTATCCAAGTTCATCAACAAAAATTTTATTCTAATCGGAAGGGAGACCCGAATTTCGGCCCACGGAATTTTCGGCCCTGGACGAAAGGGACCTCAAGATCCAAAAAAAAAACTAATTTAATTTTCTTGATTAATTTCTTATTATCGCAGTGCTGAACATAGCAACTTGGAACTTTGCTATCTGTTTTAAATCCACTTATAAATGGTATTGTCTTTTGAGATAATTATTATTTTCTTACAATAAATCTCAAAGTAAAAAAGTGTAGTCTTAATAGGAGGACTACCAAGTGATGTTTCTCATTTTTGTCTATTGTGAGCTCATGATTGTGTCTTCTCAAACGTTGGTAATGCTTCGAATTTTTTAATTTTTAATTACATATGTGTTCAGTGTTTTCTAGCAAAATCATTTTCTTTTATTCAAAATAAAACAAAAACCTATAAACAAATAATACGTTCAAAAGAACAAAGTTAAGATAAATGACAAAAGTATGTCTAAATTTTTTAACAGCAAAATATGAATTTTATTTTGTTGTTTGGCTGATTCTACTTCCTTTTGCCTCGTTCCATACGGAGTAGCCCTTAGCGGATAAATACGACGTTTTCTTTTGTTTTTATTGACAGTTTCTTTTACTATCGGCATCATTATTGATGCTGAGAAACGGTGCTGTTGCAGAAGAAAGAGAATGAGCAGCGTCTAGTAAATAGAAACTTGAACTGTAGAGAAATGTCTTAGAACGTAATTCTTAAACACTGAAAACAGTTTCATGGAAAGGTATCCCTCATTCTACCCAGCACAAGTTGATATTAATGTTCTTCCACCCCTGATATTGCAGATTTCCAAGTAGCTATTTTCGGTCAGTGAGTCATAATTTGAACAATCGATTGTCCTAACTGAAACTTATCAACTAAGAAGTTGATATTACATTGTCACCTACTGACATAGAATCCAATCGCTCCAAATTCAATGAACCAAGCAAGATACTGTAGCTATAGTATGATCTAAGCTCATCCTCTTAGGTACCGCGGCGTCCTGCTCAGCAATATAATAATTACAAATTAATTAAGAAAAAGTAAATTATTGATTTTGTGGATCATGAAGTCATACTTTTTGGCCGGGCTAAAATTCCCCTAGGGCTTTCGGTCGGCCCCCAAAATTCTGTAGATAGAAATTCATGTAATCAAATACGAATCTATCGTCTACTTTAATTTTTGACAATCCATCATCGACTATTCGATGTACTCTCACGTTCACATGCTTGTAGATGTATATCCAATGATCAAACAAGTAAAATGATACATTTTTTCTTCAATTACTTCATTGTGAATATATGGTTGAAAATGTGTCAGCAGATTGAACAAGTGATACTCAATTAACACTGTAATCGAAATCAGAGAATTTTTCTTCTACATAGATGAAAAACAAATGTATTGTTATAGAAAATTTAATTTTACATCAGAAGAAATATAAACTGAAATTACGCGTATGTCATCTTGACTCCGAGAATAAACATCAATAGAATTCCATCTTTACTAGTATATGCATCGTATAATGCACATGAGTGAGAATGTTAAATTTTTTAATGAATACTCATGCTCTCTTCTCGTATATTACTCACAGTTCGTAGCAATTGAAATCATATTTTCTTTAAGTGCATATTATCAATATGCGCTTGAAGATCGAGCAATCAAATTCTATGATTCTCTCTAATACAAAAATTTCTATTGAATCTGAAAAAAAATTCTTCCAGACATGTAAATTTTACTCAGTAGAATATTCTCAATTGTGTATGCAGAGAAGAACACTCATAGTGGAACTAATTGAAAAGAAAACTTGTATTAGAAACCGTATGTCTTTCATTTTCTATAGTGGTAAACCTTCGTAGATGCAATCAAATCAGTCATTAACTTCGAGGTTCAAAAAGCACATTGTTCAATACATAGATATCACATCACGAAGAATAATTTCTGTGAATTCTTTTCATTGACTTCTAGAATCACAACCAATATCAATTCTATAACAGTAACTTTGTTCTGGAACACGTATCTGAATAATATTCACATTGAAGTACGTAGTATTCACATCGTCGCGTAAAATAGTTAAATAGTTTGATATTTCGTACGGCTCTTATGCATCATCAATTCCAATAAGACGATGATTGATACTTACAATCATAGAACAGAATAATTACAAACGATTTCTCATCAGTACTTGCAGTAGTCTAATTTATTTTTTTATTCATCAACAAAAAGATACATGAATGAAATACATAGAAAATTTTCAATAGAGACAAACAAGACAAAGTTTTATATTTTCACACTACTTATACGACAATGCCATGATTCTTTGTACAAAATTTGCAAAAGGACATAAGTTGTAAATTTCAAGATATCGATTGTTGCTTCTTAATCCATTGTTCGAAAGCTTCTCTATATAATACAGAGTAATATTTGTAAACAAAATACTATTTTATTCCTACTTGCAAAAAATTGATAGACACTGTGCACTACAATATTCACCGTCCCATTCTGGATGAATAATAGAAAAATTCTCACAGCCAACACGTTTACATTTTGTTGAAGGAGTGATATTGACCACAGTTGATAATGACTATACATAGAATAGAATATAGCAAACATCTCTCTTCTCTTTTATATATGATATGAAAACAAATAAAACGAGAAAGAACGTTTGTCTTCTTTTTACGTTTATCAAATAACTAAGTATATGGCAGAGTGAAAGAAACTATATATGTTGCCTCATTACCGGTGTTGACGAATTTAATGATTCAGATTTATTTTTCTCCGTTAAATATTCTATTGAAGCCATAAAGAAAATATAGGTATCTAAAAACAATTACTTTATTGAGATATCTAAACTGAATAATTTATTAGATTTATTTATTTCTTGTTTTAAATAATGAAAAAAGAAAAAGAGAGAAAAAGGAAATGTTCGAATCACCACTGCGTAGTTAAAGGTGTTGTATGATTCCAATGAAAATTATTTTCATTACTAATTGATAATGATGATATATGATCATCTTGTTTTCTGTCATTGAAACTACGATGAACATTATCAGCGAAATGCTTTTCCATACGTTGATTTGTCATTGGTGTAAGATCTGTATAGTGTGATATAAGATTATTATTTGAATTATGTATTAAATTTTCATTTATTTTTATATGTTCATGATCCATCGATGTTTGAGAATAATACGATGGATAATAATCAGATTCGCTAACTGGTCGTAGTAAACCGTATTGTTGGTAATCCGAATAATTATTATTTGAATCATATGAAGAATATGTTGGATGACTAGGATTAGAAAAATAGACTTGATGATCCATATGATATGCATTTGACGTCTCATGAGAATATGGATTTCTATAATGACAATGATTGTAGTTTTGTTTCTGATGTTGCGAAGACGATGAACAGTAGGATTGAAGCGAATGATGATTGTTATTTATGATGGATCCTGTATGATATGGTTTTTGTTGATGTCGAACTACATGTGAATCGAACGGTAATGAAGTTTGTTGGAGAAGATGATGTATATTCGGTGTCTATAAATAACGAATTGAAGTTTTATTTTTTGTATTATACGAAAAATAGATATCTACTTGATTTGATATTTGAACAGCACGATATGCAGCTAATTGTTTCAAATATTCTTTCTTAGCTGTAGCTGCTTTAGATTTATATTGCTGAAAGAGAATGGAATACAAAAGAAAATTCATTAGATAATGGTTAATGATTTTGTTCTTTACTTCTTTAATTTCTGGTTCAATATTTTCCCACATGTGCGCAACAACTTTTGAAATTTCTCTAAAAAGAAATTAATAAGTTTAATAATTTTCATTATAAATCATATTTTATTTTGTATTACCCGAATGAAGGATTGGATAATTTCTTTTTGATTTCATTTTGTGTATCGCGAAAGAATAATGCATAGGGTGATACTGGCCTAATGGAAAATTGTTAATTGAATTCACATTGATTATTTATAAAGTTTGTCTTTTACTTTTGTGGCTCATTAGGATCTTTGCGTTTCTTTTTCGTTGGTTTCTTTTTCTTAATTACTTTATTATTTGTTGTATCATTCTAGAGATAAATAATGGAAAGAAGTTTTTCTTCTACTTTTAACATACTACTCTGTTGAATGATGACGACGATGGTGATGATGTTTCATCCACATCACTCGTTGAAGATTGTTGAGGAGAGAATGACACAATTTCATGTTGATATGGAAAATAACCATGTAAATGATGTTGACGAATATTAGATGGTTGCTTATAATGTTCTAAATATCAATGAAAAGAGTGTGAACGAGTTTTGAAAATTCGAATTTCATATATTTGTTTCATTCAGCGAAAGGGAACGGAAATTTGTGTCTATTCAGGTAGTTAGACTCGGGTTTGCTCATGTTAAAGATTGCTCATTTGTTAAGGATTTTTTTAAAGAACAAAATGACTACTTTCCATGTTGTCTAAGTCTCTACATTTTGTAAAAAACACGTCTCATTTCATTCAACTTATCAGTAGTTTTCTTTTTTACAAGTCATGTATACATGGTCTGTTGTTGGAAATACATCGAGTACACTAGCAGTTAGAGGTTGGTAGCATACTTTTTCAAATTGATGAGCTCAATACACAAGAACAGATGGCTAGAAATTTGATAGAGAAAACCGACAATTTTTCTAAATCACGAATTTGATCACAAAAGAACATGGATGTCTTTTTTCTTTAATATACTTCGCAATTTTACTATTTGAAATACAGAAATTATTTTCATAGTAATTCCATTTGCTGCCTAACGTAGAATATAAAAGATCTTCATGCAGAAAGAAAAATCCAAGTGAATTACAAGTTGGAATCTTGATAGTTTTGAGAAAAAAAAACAATTTAAAAACATGTTTTCTCAGAGGAATCAATAGCTAAGGTTTCTCAAAGGAATGAATACTATACCGAACACAATTAAGATTTTTCTGAAAAATGAAACACTCGCTACAGTATTCAAGTACAATGTTCCAGCCAAATCTGAAGTCTATTCTACGTAAGATATTTTTTAGAACGATTATTTACCATGATCAGATTTTGATAATAAATTTTCATTAGTATTATTATCGTATATATATTGCATTCTCGTAGGAATAAATTGATGTTGATTATTTGTTGTCGTTTCACGAATTTCAACCAACGAGTATTGAATAAAATTTGCTGAATGTCTACACTGTTGAAAAATCTAGAGGTGGCGACAAGACTAAAGAAAAAGGAAATGGCCATCATACAAAAAAGAAAAAGAGAAAAAATATCGTTGTTTTTTTTCATCATAGTGATTGCTGAAAAATAAAGTAATGCTCATTGACCACCTGTCTTCTTCCGACTTCTACTCTCAATTACAGCTTATTTCATCATTTAAAAGACTTTTTTCTCTTCGTTCATTAAAGAATGAGACATTGCCCCCCCCCTCTCCCTCCCTCCCTTTCTTCCCTAAAATAAAAAGTGAACAATGCAAAGATCGATTATCACGTCAGGTAGTCTCGCATGCGGCACACGATCAATAAAGCACACTAAATTGAGAGAAGAAGAAAAAAAATAGTAAAACTTTTCTTATTCGAAATAGAACAAGAAGAAGAGAGTCGATCAAAGAATCGTTTCATTTTTTTGATAGAAAACAAATCAAAATATGCTGTCGATAATTATGAAAAAGCAAAAGGATGAACGGTCAGGTCTTTTTCTCTGCTATGCTTGGATGAACAATTTGTGTCACCAAATCGAAAAACAAAAATACTTCATACGAGACGAAAAGAAACGCCAATTTAAAAATGAATTTATGTTATAATTATTAAATAATCAAATAAATGATTTCATAACATATCATATCACACACGTAATCATTGAAAGATTGTTTTCTTCTTGTTTTTACATCTTTCTTACCACAACGTTCGTTTCGACAATTTTGAAAGCAAATGATAAATCAATCGAAAAAGCACAGAAATGTCTCTGACTTAATGTTTTGTCTAATCCTATAAATCAATGTTTTGCTCTTTCCCTTTTTCTTCGTCGTCTCTCTGATAATACTCATTGGAAAAATGATTTCTATCACCAATCAAAACATAGATAGAACGAGAACGAATCTAAGATTAACAATCATTGGTTAGAAAATATAAAAGCAAATACAAGTAATTGTAGGTAACTCATCTATACGTACGTATGATTATGGAATTAGAATTATATGACTTCTCAACTTTTATTTGAGTTCTATTGAAATCAGAAAATCTTCTTCATTCTGTCTCAAGTTGTAAATAATACTGTATGTATAGTTTTTGTAATTCGTCCATCAGCAAAACTTTTTCTATTATGAAATTAAGCGCAAGCCCTTGCCAGCATTAAACTGAGTAAAAAGGATGCCTTCTTATTACCCATTTACCATTCTCGAAATTTGTGAGTTCTTTTCAATGTGAATCTCATGGTTAGAGTCATATATCATGATTCTTCTTCAAGAATTCACACCGTGTCACTGATATATGTCGTTGAAATAGTTTTGAAATCGTAACGTTATTGTCTAATGTAAATGAAATCGAAATGAATTATATAAACGTGTTAATCAAATACTGACGACACTAAGACGAATTTCAACCATCTACAGTTTCATATTCGCATCAATTTCGAATCTATTGAACGCATGAATAATTAGTTCAGTAGTAGCATGAAATCGATTGCCTATACTCTATTAAAATAAATTTTGTTCTAATAAGATGAATCGACATGAATCGCTAACAGATTGATAAACAATACTCTCCGGTCACGTTTCATACTATTGCCCTTCTTTCGACCTTTTCCTAGAATTTCTCGAATACCAATAAGATAATTTCATTGATTTCGCATATCAACTTTAAATATATAGCTCATGTTGAATTGTACATACCTTAAATTATTGTAGAATAGTTACAGACTTTTGTCAATGAATGATGAAATTTTTTTAAACAAAATGACAATCGTTTGGTTTTCGAATCGGTTTCAGATGAAATGCAATTATGTAGCATCTTTGAAATAAAACGTTCTGTTACTCTCGTGAACTGTTTATCACTTGTATTTTAATCTGTTCGAAAAACCATCTTATTTCTTGTAACTTTCTACATACACAAAAATCTGTTAAATATATATGTTGTTTTCTATTGACATATTTTTAATTATAACAAATATCTGCATGCCAGATCATTTTGTTCTTTCTCTATGATTAAAAATGAATTTGTATATATACGATCTTAATCTTCTGACAGATACAATGTCTTCTAGTTCATTATTAACTGTTCCGCCCCCATATTCCAAAGTAATTCACATCTGTACATACATGCAATTTCCCTATTCAATTATCAGAAGCAAATCAAGAAAGTGTAAACACTATCGATAATTCATCGTCGTTTCAATGTTAACTAACCGCATATAACATACAGAAAAGAATGAAAAGAAACTTTTCTCGTTCTAGAAATCAAATCAATGTATGTATAATGACATTTTCACATGAAATATGTTTTTTTTTTATTTGTATGCATATATAGAAAAAATGAAATCAAGTGGAATTAATTGAATGTGAGTGCTATCATCATCTTTTCACTTAGGAAAAAAAGAAAACTCATTTATTTGTTTTTAATAAATTTATACATCTGCAGTTATCCGATGAACAATATTAGATGATTGAACGACAAAATTTGTTTCTTTTGTATTGTTTTTTTGAAACGACTTAACATGTATGTCAGAAATCAACAAAACAAATATGAAGCAATCTCTAAGAAAACAATTATGAACTAACTTATGTCCACCTATGTATGATTGCTTTCTTATTCTACATATATATCAAATCAATCAATTTGAAAATTGAGAAAAAAAAATAGACATGAACATGAACATGTGTGATAGTCGTATATACTTACTTTTTAACGTTGTTGATTGTCATTACATTTAGATTGTGTGGAATTCTTTTTTCGAGTTTTTTGTTTTGTTTGCGTCTCGAATTCATCACCATCTAAAATAGGGATCATTTACACAATACCATCGAAGTAGACAACGACAACTGTATGACTATACATGTGTCTGACATTTTCAAGAGCTCAAATTCTTTTCTCATTTTCCATTTCTTTTTCGTATTACCGTTCATTTTTGTTCTGAATTTGATAACAATTTGACCTCAATTCAAGTCATATATTCGTTTTTTTCATATATAGGAGAAGAAAAGAAAAAGATCAACACACAAAGACAAGAATACTAGTCAATGAACTTTCTAACAACAAGGAAAGTTAGAAATATTTTCATGACCAGAAAAAAAGAAAAACGCGATACATAAACGAAATAACAATTTATATATCAAGATGATGATGCTCGATTGCTATAAGCTGCATATGCACGTTGAGCAGCACTGGCTGTTGATGATGAAACATTTGGAGGTGCTGATATAGTCGTTGTTGATTGTTGATTACTATTGTTCGTTGAAAACTAAAAGAGTGAAATAGTTAGTTTTCTTTCTACTGTTGTTTGTGTTCCGGATCGAGTGCGAATAGAGCAATGATGAATTTTATCACTTCTAACTTACCTGTAAGTTTTTCTTTCAAAATCAAAATATTTTATATCCTATTTCCTTCAAAGATAACAGATTTCTTCGAAATAAGAATTTATCAAAAGAACCAGTTTTTCACATGGATAGAAAAACATTGAAACCGATAGAATACAATGAGTCAATCAATAGGTGCAATTTTCTTCTGTGAGGATGTTTCTGTACGTGTATATTTATATATATATGAGTCACTTGAGTTGATACCTGACAACTTGTGTTGAAATGTCGAAGACAAATAATTGATCATTGTTAGATGCGCACATGTGTTACATCTTTGTCTGCAAATGGCACTAATAAAACGAGGAGCATAGAGGATATCAGCAGAGCGCAACGATAGATTATTTTTCCGAGAAAAAAAGAAAACTATATGACATATTTTTCAATCTTGCAGAAAAAAAAAACATTGGAATCTTGTGTTTTGACCATTTAGGATCCTTTTCAAATGTTTTAGTCTTATTTTTGAATTTTCATTTCTATGAAAACCTTTTAAGTCTTAACTGAGAAAACTTACAACAATAGCCAATACACATAGATACCATTCACATAATCGATCATTGATAAAATGTAAATGTTTCATCGGGGAAGTTAAGATATCATATATATATATATAGATATATATATGTATACATATATGTGTGTGTGATCAAGTTACTCCATGCTAGAAACAAGAATTAGGACGCGACACTCGAAAAAAAAAACAAAAAACAAATTATCATAGCTTATGATTTTCTTTTCAAACAAAAAAAAAACTGAATTTATTATTAAGATTCTTCTATCGTTAATATCGAGTATCCAAGTATAAAGAGACAAAAAAGATTTGCTTTATCATCAGTACCAATTAAAAACAACAGCATCAATGCATTCATATTTAATTTTTTCTTTTACTTTGTTCTTTTTGTGTGTTACTCACCGGAACTCCACTGTAAGCCGTAGATGGATTTTGTGATTGAGATAGAGTTGCAGAAGCTGCTAGTGATGCTGCTGTTTGCATTTGTGCATACCTAATAGATAGAGAAATTTTCGAAATAGTACATAAATACTTCTTTTTTGTTATTCGTTCTTCTTGAGACAAAATGAATTATTTCAAGAGTTATTCCTTTACTATTATGAAAAATTACTAATGATACATCTAAGACTCATAAGATACAACATATAGGAGTGTTTGTATAAATGAAGCTTCAAGCTACAAATTAAGAAACACTACGAACGTACAGTTCTCGTTTTACTCGAAATCTTATACATAGATTCAAATGCAACTATTTCTTGAAGCTAAACAGTTTGCATTCTAGTATTGCTTTAATTACTGTCAATGAAAAGTTCTGCTTACTACTGGACTATAAAAATGGAATAGCTTTCTTTTCAACAAAGTTGAAACTCTTGATTTATTAAACGTAAATTCGTAAAAAAGAAAATTTAACTCTAGAACAGTGGAAATACAGATATTTAACTGTTCTCGAAGGTGAATCCAAAGATTCGCAAATAAAGGGACCAAATGATAAATATTATTTTAAAAATATTTTCTTTAGTAGAAATACTTCCACTGGACAGTGACAGTCCATGACACGTAAGCAGAAATCAAATGAGAAGAACATCATCTAGCAACTAGTTTGAGAATGGTTTTACATGAAAAGAGAGCATAATCAAATGTTTTATTGCTTAAAGACTCTATTGATCTACAGCTCATTGACGATATCTGCATGTGAAATTAATATATGTAAAAAAATTTTCTTTTTAAATCGCTAATAAAATGATTCATAAAAAATGATACCATTGTTGGTAAGCAGCTATTTGTGAAGCATCATAGCCAGCGTTGATCCTTAAAAATATATCAATGATATATAAACAAGAGCAAAACAAGTAGATTCTATCGTACCATTGTTGCATCCAGTTTTGTTGAGTATCATTAGACGATTTTGATAAATCATTAGATGCGTTCGTTTGTGAAGCATTCATTTGTTGATTCCAAGAATTTTGAGTAGTAGCAGCAGCGTTAAGAGCAGCTGCTTGTAAAATTGATGCTTGTTGAAGATTAGCTGCTTGTTGCATAACTTGTAATTGTTGTTGTTTCGCTTGTAATTGTTGTTGAAAAGTCTAAACAAGACATAGAAATTTATTGTATTGTCTCCAAAGATAAGAAAAAAAACAACTATTCGATTATTATCAAGAATTCAGAACATACAATTAAATACTGTTGTTGTTGTGGCGTAATCGGTGTACCGGATTGTTGAGCAACCATCGCTTGTTGTAATGCCGTTGTGTATTGATTGTATTGTACATGATATTCACTACTTGCCTTCGCATAAATAATTGCTGGATTTGTTTCAATATCAGATGATTGTTGATCGTGTTGATGTTGCTGTTGCATTTGTTGTTGTTGTTGCTGCTGCTGCTGCTGAGGATGCTGTTGTTGCTGCTGCTGTGGAGGCTGCGGTTGGTTCGAAGATTTCCAGTGATCATAATTCGTTGGCACATTATTATTGCTATTTTCATTCCATTGATTGTTTTTATTCATATGTGAAGAAGACGAGCTATGATCCCATGAACGTTTTTGATTGGAATCGAAATTTTTATTCTGCCACTCGTTATTATTTGAATTCCAATTTCTTCCATTTTGATTTTCATTGCCAGGATTTGACCAACCGCCATTATATCTTTATTTAATAAAATTCAATATATTTATCGTAATACATAAAAGCCATATGCTTACCTATTAGAAGTGTTGTTGCTATAATTATCATAATTATTATAATCATTTTGATTATTTGAATAATTCCCATCATTATATTCCCACGATAAACGTTCTAATAATTCGCAGCGTTTTTTATAATCGTGAAAATTTTGTACTCGCGTATTTACATCAAGTTCAATAGCTTGTTCATCGGAATTCAATAGTGGCACCGGTGCTGTTCGCAGTTGACTAGGATCAAACGAACTTAAGTCTATACTCATTAAATTCGGCGGCAATTCTTCATCATTGTAATAGTCATCATTTGACCAACCTTCGCCATTGTTGTTATTGGCATCTGACCAATTTTCATCGGGATTGTAAACTGGATATGAAGGAACTAGACAAATAAAGTACATTGATTATGAATATTCTGCTATACAATACAGTTATAGTCTGTAATCTAATATAACTTACTTCCTACATTTGCTACCCATTTGTTAAAGCCATTTTTTCGTCCGATTTGTAGTAGAATGGGATGAACAACAGCTCCGGCTTCATCCAAAATATTAATAAGTGCTGGTGCATGTTTAGCATCTTCATTTGAAAAGAATGTAAATGCTGTACCACTTTGAGAATTTCGACCTGTACGTCCAATTCTATGTATATAAACGGCATCGGATGTTGGAAAATCATAATTTATCACGAATCGTACATCATCAACATCTAATAACATAAATGTGTTTTTTTTAAATTTGTTTTTATATTCTAATTCAAATATTATCAGTTACCTAGACCTCGCGAGGCAACATCGGTTGCAAGTAGAAGTGCATTTGATGTTTCACGAAATTCTTTTAAAACGTCATTTCTCATTTGCTGACTTTTCGATCCATGTAAAAGTAATGCCTTGTAACCATTCTGTTCTAGATCTTTACTTAATCGATTAACTTTATCACGTGTTCGAACAAATATTATTGTTTTTCTATCTGGTGCATAAGCACAAACATCATCGAGTACTTTGAAAAGATTTTGTTTCTTCTGTTGTTCATTCGGACAGAAATCAACTATTTGTTGTATATTTAAATTTACAGCATGAGATTCCGATAAACAACCAACTGTTGCATGAACATAATTAGTTAAATAATCTTCAGCTAAAGTTTTTATTGTTTTTGGCCATGTTGCTGAAAACATGGAAATTTGAGCTTGCCGTCGTGGTGCTTCTTCTTCTTTACTAGAAAATAATAATAAGAAGAAAACAATATCAATCTTGTTATATTAGGTATCTTATAGATTTTTATATCAAATATGATTCCAAGAATTTCGATCTAAGAAGAGTAGATATCAGTATTGACAAATAATTCTGATAGACATTGATGTCTACATCTGAATCATCAAAGAATGAATCTAGACTCGATCAAATCAATAGAATTGAATGTCAACATAGTCTGAGGAAAGTAAATTCGTTGATTTTCACTTTAACATCGAACACTGATTTCATACAATATTTTAAGATAATGTGCAAGGATGATAGGTTCATAAATGATTACAACTTGTAAATGTCTCAAATAATCATACACTCTCTGTATTAGGTCGTTGAATCTGAGACATGATTGCTTATTTAGAACGTTTCTCTTGCTGCTTTACTGAAATAGTTTCACTTCTTCTATAAATTATCGAATGTCAAAGAACGTCTGCTTTTGTTTTCTTTATGAACTATGAATACTTTTCCTGTTTCTTTCTATCTAACACGGATTAAATAAAGGAACAGATTGGTTCCTGGATAGAATCAAGCAATCAGCTATATTGGACAAGAAAAATTAGATCATATTGCATATCATAATTACATAAAGATACCAGTGGTTTCTTATCTTACTTTGGAGATTTCGTTGCTTTAAAATCGGCAAGAATACTTCTAACTTGTGTTTCAAAACCTAAATCAAGCATTTTATCAGCTTCATCGAGTACAATATATGTAACACGATAGAGTGTTGTGATTTTCGATTCAAGAAAATCTGCTAATCTTCCTGGTGTACATATATAGACTTCTTTTCCATCTCCAATTTCATTTATTTGTTTTTCTCTTTCATCACCACCCATAATACATAGAGATTTTATTCCGAACATATTAAAATATGGTTGTGCAACATTATGAATTTGTTGAACTAATTCTCTTGTCGGTGCCAAGACAATAGCCAGAGGGCCATCATCTGGTTGTAATGGTGGTTGTTTTCGAACGTGAAAAACAAGTGGAAGAATGAACTAGATACAAGAAAAATTACGAAGTTCGTTTTCATAACATAATAATTCATAACTTACAGCGAGAGTTTTCCCACTTCCTGTACTTGCTATGCCAACCAGATCTCGATTTTGTGTAAGAATAGGCCAGGCTATTGATTGAATCGGAGTAGGCATATCGAATTCACTTTCTTCGAATTGTTTTAAAATTTCTTCTGTCGTTAAAAAAAACAAGTATTAAAAAAATTAAGAAGAGATTGATTTTCTTCTTGCACTATTCTTCATTTAATTACCCGAAAAAGATGTATCACTAAATTGCAGCCATGGACGAATCCCAAGAGCATTTTCAACTTTTATATGAAATTCTGCACAAAATGATTGAACATCATCGAGATCAGATACAGTTGGTTTGTTTGATTTTTGTTCTGATTTTTTATCTATTTCTTCTTTCTCTATTCGATTATTATTATTTTCATTAGATAATTCTGTTAAGATTGCATTACTCATTGTCAATATAATTCTATCTTCAGAGAAAGCAAGTTTAATGTAGCGCCTTCCTTTGCTCCCTTTTTTTTTATTTTAATTATACCATGACAGAATGACAATTGCCTTTTTAGTTTTATTGGATGAAAACAACTAGCAAATGATACTTCATGAAAGTATATACGATAGAGGGCAGAACATATTTATATGATAAGAGACCATTGACTGGAAAGCATGTTTGCTTGTGAATTGTAGACGCAAAAGTAATATGATTGACTTGATATAAGTTGATAATTTGGACAACACAGAAGAATGGTACGTTGACAAGTGGTAACATATGTTATTTGAACGAATCTACAAATAGAAAAATTCTCTTTCTCTTTTACTCCATTGAATTATGATATTAGTTTATTAACTGATATCGACATTGAGCTGTACCATTCACTATTTTATCACAATCAGTTAATTGAGCTTGATACATATTTGCCAAACATTGTTGAGTTCCTGATTTAAGACGAAAGAAAAATCAATAAGATAAAGTTATTCAAACAATCACCTTGAGTAACACAAGGATGATAATTCAAACATCCACCACATGATGGTTGTAACTGTAATTGGCAACGGAAGGAAGACGGAGGACATTGAGATACAGTTGTAGTAGTTGCTGTTATAGTCTTCGTAGTTTGTATTGTTAATGTCGTACTGCTTAATGTAGTAGTAGTTGCTGTTGTTGTTACATTTACAGATGGTAAAGGTTCAGCATCTCCGATGAGAAACAATAGAAAAATACATTTAAACTGACACCTGTTTTAAATAGACTTGAGATTGTTTCTAAATTTTGAAATTCGTTATTTAAACAATAGAAAGAAGATCCGTAGCTAGATCTGTCTTATTTTATTACTTAAGTCAACCAAACTCATACTCGTTATTTTAATCGGCAGATATTAGGATGAATCATTGACCTATCAATTTTCATGAATTGATCATATCTTTATGACACATATCACTATCACCGTGCTTAGTTCATATATTGATAGATGCACATTGTTGTTATGAAGATCATCATTGTAAATGATATGTATCCAACAATGAGATTTCTATGGATATCGATTCTTTAGTTTATTTACTGTGGTCTAACTTTTCTTTTTGTGTGCTATGTCTGCATCACCTTGAATAAAATGCACACAACAATTTCGTTTTCATCTAGTATGAAGTTTAAGTATTGCATGCATTGCACATGCTTTGCTTCAATCTTGACTCGTTTCGTTTCGACAATCAATTAACGTCTGCCTTTCTCTTGTCGTAAATCCCAAATTTAAGAAAAAATACAATTGCAATCACAGTGTTCTTTGTATAAATTCCCGTTGTTTTCACAAACGAAGTACTCATAATGATT
Source organism: Rotaria macrura (assembly GCA_900239685.1). Lineage (NCBI taxonomy): Eukaryota > Metazoa > Rotifera > Eurotatoria > Philodinida > Philodinidae > Rotaria > Rotaria macrura. Next base: position 12,603 of record OENT01000076.1, on the reverse strand, counting down.
ATTGATTTCAGTTTTTTGTCGAAAATTTGAAAGTCACAAGCCTCAATAATTTATCAATAGAATAATCAAGAAACATATAAGAACGAGTCAAGTTCGAATCATTCATTGAGAGCATATTAATAGGTCATTCAAGAAAAAACACTCGTTGCTCTCTGTCTCGTTTGAAAAACTATTTGTATTTCTCTTAATTAGAGAACCAGTTGAACTTGTCTTTCTTTTTGAAAGCCATGTATTCATATGATTATTATAACTATTTTAATCTTTTTCAGGCAAATATTTTGATATAAAAAGCTTTCAAGTTTCATGACGTATAAGCTTAATTGCTAATCGATAGATTTTGTTTCACTTGTTAAAAAATAAAAACTATTGGCTTAAGTTTTCACTCAAAGAAATGCATGCTTGATTATGTTCCTATAACGAAGCAGACAAAAATTTTCAAAAACGCATGTAAGCGCACAAAAAAGATTGAAAAATCGAGTGAAAATGGGCGTGTTTGGATAAAAATCGCGTTTTCAGTCGAAAAACCCGTGTAAATGCATACAGAAAAAAGAAAACAAAGTGGTCCTTGTTTTAATACTCAAGAATTCTTTTAATGATCTTGTCAGTGATAAAGGCTATGGAATAAAAACGATTACTTTCTCTCTTTTTTCTAATGCATTTACACTTGTTGTTAGACTGAAAATGCGATTAAATCTAAACGAAGGGAGAGTAGTAGAAGTTTTTCGCACAGAATGGGTAACCATCATAGGCATTCAAACATGTGCACTTTCTCTCGAGTTTTCGTCCTTTTTTGTGCAGTTACACGCGCTTTTAAAAAATATCGTCTGCTATGTGTAGAAATCTATGATGAGTAGATATTGACTGCACTGTTTTGAAGGTGTTTTCTATTTGCACTGTAAGTAGAACAACACAATCCTTTCGAGAAAAGTATTTCGACAACGTTCTTCATACGAATAAATAGAAGATGGAAGAAAAATTTTCAACTCATACAACAGTCTTAATTGACAGTTGTAGATTTAACGATTAGTATCAATCTTTACTAAGAGAGTTCGCTGACATTTTACAAATTTGTTTTCTTATCGTTTCTAAACGTTCATATCTGATGCAAGAAATCTGCTACATTCTTTTAAAGCATGAAACATCTGTATAACAAAAAGCATACCAAAGAAAATAGTAGCATGAAAACCAAATTGTGAAGTGCCAGTTGTAACATTAAGGGAATTATTAACTCGAAATAGAACTAACATGCAATTTGACTTTGCTGTAACATTCAGCCAATCAGACGTGATTGAATTTCCGCACCAGCTTTAAACAAGAAATAAATATGTTCGCTATTCTTTATTTTTTTTTGACTACATCGAAAGAATGACACAAACCGTGCACCAACCAAAGCAGGATCTTGTTCATATTTTACTTCCATTAATGATGTTAATTTGCATACTGAACTAGCTACAGTATTGATTGAATCTAATCGTAAATGAATTTTTCCAGGTGAAAGAGACTTAAGAAAGTAGAGTAATCAAATGAACAATCAGAATATTTTCAATTACTCGAATAAGATAAACACAATATTGTTGTGCTGGTATGATGGATGTTGCTGAAGGATTTTGAATAGCTATTTGTGTGGATGAATATGGTGTTGAATTAATGATTGTATCTCCGCAATTACTATTCGTATCTCTTTGATCACAGTGAGCACCAGAAAACCCTTCCGGACATACACAGTATGAACATGATCTTGGATCAAGATATCCATTATTTTGACAAACATTATTAGTAAACATTTGTGGACAATCTGCGATAAAAGAAATATGTCGACATTATGATATTTTATGAATGATAAGTTGCCGTATTATGCTATTCTTCACCTGCTCGTGTGCAATAGAGTCTATTTATTTGTTTATAATCATAGAATGCTGCTCTTTCTCGTTGTCCCATGGTGTATTGATAACGACCATCATAGGGTACTATGGTTGGTTCAGTATTTTTTGTAAATGCATATGAATCATAATGCATAAGTGAACCGTAGTCATATGGAAAAGTAACATCAGGAAATTGTATCGTACCATAACCCCAGATAAAAAAGTTACTTGCATAATCTGGTTGAATATTTGCTGTTGCAATCGACACGTAAGAGTTACGATCAACTCGTGATTGTGTATGAATATAACCAAGTGCATGTCCTATCTCATGCATTATAGAACCAATAACCTACATGACGACAGTATGCTATCGTATTGAAAATGATGTAAAAAAATTGTGTAAAATCTATTGAATGCATTAGAGAGCAGGTATGATGAGTAGATTTGATTCGAGATCCTGTGCTTCAAACCTCATTCAAGAGAATTATGGAAAACCTTAGAAGAAGTTGTCTCCTTCATTGCGATTTTTGTACGTTATGTAGATAACTACGATAGTGACAGCTATGTACAGAAAATTTTAAGATGGAAATTGAGCGATGTATTTTTCTTTTTGTAGTGAAGTATAAATATGAAAAATACAAGTAAATTCTATGATTTACAATATGATCACATAGAACCACGAATACTTTGTGCTATATGTATGACTCATTCAGATAGCTGATGGCAATGTTTTAGATTCAAATTTGATAATTTGAAGAACAAATTTTATCAAAAAGTATTTTAGTCAATAGAAAATTTCTACCTTAATTTTTGTGATATCTATAGAAAAAAAACGCTCTTGTTTCGATATAATTGATTGACACACTTCGAAATCTAACATTCATTTAGAGAACAATGAATAGTTCTATGTAGAGCTTATTCTTTGATTTTCGATTGGATATAAGATTGTTTTACACATATAAAGCTAATTCAATACATGATTTGAAATAATTGATTTCTTAATTCAGTTAGAAAACCTTCTTTTATTCAACTTGCTATCTGTCGGTATTCATGTCTATGTAATTTTCTACTATGTACTAATGGTTAATTATTGATGGCTATTTTTTGGAACACTTATATCGCTTACTGCTCCACATGATGTCGAAATTAGTATGACCAGTGTTGGATCACTAGCATCATAACCAACTGAACTGGAACAACCATATTGATTATTAAGTTCAAATGAAATATATGATTTATTGGTTGTTGATGTTATAATGGATAACTCATGAAATTGTAAACATGTATTACTTTCCCAATTAGAAATAGCAGTATGAACTAGAGAATATAAATGAAAAATTAACATGAACGATCTTCATCGCCTATATTACTATTAGCAATGATCCACGAAGTCAATCCAGTTGTTTGATTAATATAATAATTAATTGATGTATCCCAACGACTCTTCATAGATCGAGCATCAATTTGTGATCGTGATTGAGAAGTAAGTGTCGTATTATCAACTGACGAATAAGAAATACGAGAAAGATTAAATATCGTTTCGAGAGTACTAAATGAAATTCGGTTCACATTTGAAAAACACAATTATAATCTTTCAGATTAATATATTATGTACTTAGGTTCAAAAATTTGTGATAATTGATTTCGACGTATTCTTAATCCTTTACAATCAACAGTACTCTCAGTGGAATTTTCCGGAAAACTAAAAGATACTGATGAATGATTTGATGTTGATGAAGATATCTACATTTAATAAACATAAAACGAAGAAATTTTTTCTCAATATAAAACGATTCATGTTACCAACCAATATGAGAGCATTCATAAAAAGTTTAGCATTATAAATAAGTATGAAATCTTCGATGGTGACATTTTTTTCACACGTATTAACTTTGACAGCTGTATCAATTGTTAGTAAACCTTTAATTGAAAACTAGGAAAAATTAAGAGAATAGAATATATTGAGTTATGAGTTTTTTTTCGAACACAATCTGCATAACTCACATTATATGTTTGACTAATATTTGTCGAATTTAATTTATAAACCACTGATGCTAGCGAATTGTGTGCAATTTCAATAGAAATGATGGCAATCCATATGGAAAATAGCATTGAAATAAGAATGATAACAGTTATCTTCCATTGAGGAATATGGCACAAATGTTTCACCGAGCTCTGACGGGTTTCCATTCATGTACAGTATTTTTTAGAAGCTATCAATTAGAAAACTTCACTTGAAAAACAAAAAATGTACTGATGTACACACTATTCCGATCTTGTATATTATCTAGAATTTCACACTCAAGTGCATAGAATGAATTGCGCGATAGTTTATATGAATATATTGGAAATCATTCACAAAGAATGATAGAGTCAAAGAGATTTGGAGGAAGGGCTGACTGACTGAGGAGTACGGGGGGGGGGCGTAATGTGAGTAAGAGTTTATCTAGAAACATTGATCAGTTGCTGAGAATTCAGCTAATTATGAACATCCAATCAGTAACTAAAGATGTTTTCCTGTCTCTTCAGAAGTATTTTGAAATAAGATCTTGTTTGACAGAACGATTTTACAAAGAAAAAGAGTTTTATCAATCAATTTTTGAAATAATTTAAGATCATTCTACATTAGCAACTAGTAATTTTTGTCGAGTCATGCTATGAATGTTGTTATATCATACCCTGGTCGTATTTATATTGAACTTCATTTTAAACTTCTACTACTTCGTATGCAATCCAATGAAATTTTATCAAAAAGCAACAATAGCCTTCGACAACACTTATCTTTCTGTTTTCATTGCCCTTGTTGATTCAAGCACGAGTAATCGAAATAAATTGCAACACTATTCTTTGACTTAATTCGATGGATAGTTATCAACTATTGTGCATATACAGTATATGAGAAAGTGATGTTCTGCATAGTCAGGTTGTGATCATAAGTGTTTCAAGAGGATGAAATTCCAGTGCTATGGTACGATCTGTACAAGAGAGAAGAAAATATAAATTTATGATTTGTGTGTGCATAAGTTAACAATATTTTTGAATGGTAATTTAGAAAGAGAATGTTCGAAAATATAATTTTACATTGCATATCCTTTGTAGATGGTTACATATAGTATGCAGGTAGTAGGAATATGCATGCCTTTATGTAAGTTTAAGTATGTTTTCAACAAATAGTGCTATCAAATACGCATAAAGTACAATAGAAAACGTTCTTTTTTTCTTTCATTGTCGCATACATTTATTTAAGTTGATATATAAATGATGTGAACCATTGATATTTAATCCATGATATTAGTAGCAATGTTGTTTGTATATGTCCTTCAATGTCATGAAAAAGGAATAGTTTTCATGTATGAATTGTTACATGATAGGTGTGATCAGAATTAAATGATTTTTTTGAATTTTATTTCAAAAGTAAAAAAAATTAACGAAATCACAATAACATAATGAATAAAAATACGGTTTCTGAATTAAATTCAATACATGAAAAGAATTTTAAGTGCAACTTTTGGAAAGTTTTTTTTTTTTTGATTATTCAACTCATTTCTTTTCTGTTTTAAGATAAAATGTATATAAAAAAGCAAAGATTTGTGTTTAACGTGTCATCACTTATCAAATCATTAGTTTAACTAATTTCAAAAAAACAATTATAAAAAGTAATAGACATTCTCAATTATTTTGATTAATATAAGACTATGTACACGGTGAAATAACTTCAGCTATCAAATATCTAAAGCAATATCATGCAAATATATTAAAGCCTGATGTGCGAATGTTTGACCATCCATTGTATTGCTAGAGTGTTCAATCAGTGTTAAAAATAGGGAGCCTAGCTTTTCTTCATGGGTTTTATCTTCAATATCTTCACACTCTATTTTGTTACGATCAGCCAATATTATCACGACTTCATTCAAACGACGCATAGATATTCCTTTGCCAATACGTTTCAACGCTTGATGCTCTTCTTTAATAATGTGCTGTCGTTTGATGATGTTGCTCATCAAGTGATTCATAATCCAAGCAAAACTGAGCACAGTACCTGCCGTATATGCAACATAATACCATGCACTGGCTTTGCGTAGTTTTTCCTTGTACCTAAAGAAAATATGTTCAAATAATAAACATCAACATCGTTTTCCTTACTCTAATTCAGGACTTGTGAATCTATCTCTCATTTCTTTGAGAAGATGACGAAATTCTAATGAGGCTGTTTCAACTGAATCGTTGTTTTTCTTCTCTTCCTCAACGCACGAGTGACAGCCTGTAATTAATTCATATTCATTTTGTAGGTCATAAGTTAGTAAAATCAAGTTTATGTTTGAAACATAGTATTGATAGTCTTTTTGAGCCACACTGATATATTCTTCATAACCACTAACAAGAAAATTTCGATCGATATTAATTTTTCGATCATCTAATTTATCTTGCCATTGTGAGTGAATTTCCCATACTTCCTTGATTTGTCGATACATAATCCCAAGACTTGAATTGGATTCATAAGATTTTTTATATTTATTTTCCATAAAATCTGGATAAGTATCAATATTGATATCCTTGGGGTGTTTTGGCAGCATACCTGTTTTTGGAAAGTCGACCGCTTGGGAGATGATTTGTGCCAAGCGGCACGAATGTTCGTGGCTGGGTCCATATCTTGCACAACAAGCTAGATGACGGTTTGATAAAACACCCAAGGAATCTGAAGTGACATATTTAAAAAGGAAATCAGCGATCTCTTTCACTCCTATTGGACCATCGTGCAGTGCTTTCTCAGCTGAATCGAAGGAGGCTGGTAAATGTTGTGTTAAAGCGTTGCTGACAAGATCCTCATTCCAGCATACCCAATACTGAATAAATAGAAAATAGCTGAGACGTGAAATCATAGATTCGATTTTTTTTCTCTTGCAAATTAAAGTTATCAGACGCGAATAGTGCAAAGAATGATATTCTTATTCACGTATCTATCAACTGGCACACTGATTCTTACTCAGTAACACCGATACTAGAAAACAAAGTCAAAGAAAACAACTTACTTCATCACCATCGATATCACTACCACTGATTTCATTCGGATGAGGACGTTGTCCTTGAGCAGGAAAGACAACACACTCATACAGATGGTGAAGAGCTGGACAATCGACCGCATCTAACTTTCGTATGTCACCAGGGAAGTGTGCAGGATGTTTTGTGATTAAGATCTTTCGATCATGAATTATTTCGCATTGACCATTCATGTCACGAAGTTGAATGAAAACTTGACCGTATTGAAGGGAATTCGTTTCATCCACAACGCCGAGTAGCATTCGTCCATCGGTCAGTGGAATTTGAATATGTGATCGCTCTTTTAGCCGTTTTAATCTATGAAAAGATATTTCAAATATAGCTTTGTATCTATCTATCTGTCTATATATATATATCGTTTAGCTCAACTTCACCTTTCCTTAGCTAGTAAGAGTAATAGGGACCGTATAAACGGTTCTTGGGTTAACTGAATGCCTGATAGACGCATTTGTTCCCAATCATAGGTTCGAACATGCTGCTCAAGTGTAAATTGGGCTGATTTATTGGCCAATAATGACATTGATATTTTGCGTCTTGCTGTATTTTGAAGTTTTAAAAAGATATGCTGTCCAACTCCCATGTTTTCCAATAACACAATCACCTGCCGGTTCAAAAATAGAGTTCCTGCAATACATCGAGAGTCTTAATACAACTCTTTCTTGTTCAAAATTCTTCCTACCGGAGCTGCAATGCTTAACGATTTCCAATATATTGTGTTCTACATGAAACTTATATTGACTCTGACGATATTGAACTGATATGCCTCTATCGCTTAAACCAGGATCCAACACGAATATTCCTTTGATGCCATTCAATCGCATTTGAACTGCACATGGCATATAATTATGTTCGATTAGCTCTGGATTAAATATTTGCAATGCCTAATGATTAGAATAGATACCATTGAAAAGTTGCTTAATAGAAAATAAATTGGCTTACTAGTTTCAATGCCGATGGAGAAATTTTCCCAGCTCCATCAGTAAAAATTCGATTTTGATCGTCCATTTTATCATTGATCTTTTCTATTTGATTTTGGTTAAGCTACGTAAAAATGGCAATATGTTATAACAAAGACAATCAAAGAATGTCGTAATTTTATTTTATCTTCCTTTACTTTGATAGTTGGTGTTGTACCAGTCAACGATAATCCCATTCTTGCAACACGCCGACCAATGCATGTTTCCAATGAAAAGTCGCCCATCCATCGGCGTATATCTTCTGCTTGAAAGCCGTTATAAGCAGCATAAAACCAAAAGCTGCGGTCACGTAACTGGCTGTTCGAGCAGAGTAAAAATTCGAAGGTATGATTACCAACTGCAATTGGATTATTTGCCATGAGTAATGATTTGAACCAATTTTCAATCATTCTCATGAAATCTACTTGTGGAAGTTCAAGATCAACATCTCGAATAATGACGCGACAAAAATTTTCACTAGGTCCAAATCGTTCTCGTTCACGCAACACTCTGTTGCTTCGGATGGGTTTTACAGGTAAAGGATGAACGCGATATGGAGTTAAATAAATTCGGGGTACATACACCCATTTGTCTAAAACGACATTCGATGTGAGTGGTTGAACATAATCGAACTCTCGATTAATATCAAAGAAACGATTATGTCGAGCCCGATAATAAATAGCCGTTAATTTTAAATAACAGTCATGTTTTGGATATCTTTGACCGTTGGATGCATTGGATAGATAAAGAATTTTACGTAAAGTTTCATCTGTTATCCTACATTGGATTCGATCGCCTAATGTTAACAACATTTGAAACGCGTAACTTGACCAAAAATTTTGTAACTGGTAAGGACATGGTACGTATTGAGTTGATCCTTGTGTGCATCTAACAAAACCGTGGTGCCAATCTAATTTCATGACATTTACTAGAAATTGGGCACAAAATAAAAGTGAATTCCCATCATGAAACATTACGCATATGGCGGAGCTATTCGCTAAATAGGATTGATTTATTATGCCAAAATCAAGTATTCGCTCATCATATAGACGTTGTGAATGTTTCAAAACACGATAACATCGGGGTGGTACTGTTAGAGGTAAAATGATTTGGTAAGGTGGATATTTATCATTTGAAATAATAAAATATTTATCCAAGCAATCTTGCTGAAGTCTCAATTCTATGTCTGGATTATCTTTATAACTAATAGCGACATATTTTTGGCGAATATCTGCTTTTAATTTTAGTTTTGCTCTCATTGGAATACTTTTCCTGCAGCAATAAACTGATGTTGATTCTAAATATCCAAATAATACTTCTTGTAAATTGAATTCTACATCAGTTTCTAATTGTAATTGCTGCATAAAAGTTGCATTTGTTTTAATCCATACGGGTAAATCTAAAGAGAGATACACCAAACGCATATAAATTGCATGATGAAATACCAAATAAAACTTACTGTGAAATAAGGCACAAATCCAATGAATGTTGGGTGGATCAAAAACTTCAAATGTATGGGATACTAATCCGGGTATCATGTATAAACATTTTTTACTGGGTATTTCCGTAAAATTTTGTTTCAACACTTCGAATATGGATTGCAACCGGAATAAGTTGGTCGATTCATTAGTAATTGTCACGGATGGCATTATTTTATTTAGTTGAGTTCTTACTTGATTGAAAAGTTGTTCATGGAGTTTGAAAGTTACATTGAAGGAACTCCTGTTTTTATGAATCTATATTCATGCATCTTTCTGTCTTTTTATGCTGCCAGGATGAGTAATGTGATTAAGCAAAGACTAGCACATTATAACATACTTATCCTTAGTCACTTCAAATTTTTTCAAAAAAACCCAGTCAGAACGGCGGATGTACTCGCTTGATTAGTGCGAGCGCATATAACATTTTTCTCGTCTTTCTCTGTGTGTTGTACACCTTTTTCTATTTCTCCAAGTGCTTTTTGACTTTATTTTGAAAAAATGTTCACATTGAATGAATCATCCATATATATATAAAGAATACAAAAAAAAAGAAATTAATCATCAGCAAACAAGAGAAGGAAAGGTGAAATCGAAACTTTATTCCCAACTGGGAAAAAATAAAGAGTGATGATGAAATAGTTTAGAAGAAGAAAACTTCTTCTTTACCATATATTTTGAATAATGCGACCTTTTTTCTACGCATTTATTCAAGAGTTAAGCATGATTCTTGCGGTTCATTATAAACTACTAATTTTTACCGATAGCGACTGTTTCTTGTCAAAATCGTCGCGCAGTGAACGATTAGAAAAGGGAAAAAGTCGATAGGCGCGTTTAGTTTGTTCCTTTTTTTGTTTTTGTTGAACACAATTTTTTGCAATGGCTAGTAAAATTACTATTAACAAATCATTAATCAAATCGAATGCAAATAAAAAACATGATACAAATCCAACTATACTATTTTATGCACCAGAAATGCATAAATTAGCGGAAGAAATTCAATCGTATAGCGGCACTAATTCTATTTGTTTAGGTGATATTGAATGGCATCAATTTCCCGATAAATGGCCAAATATTTTCATTCGTAATTCAGAACTTATTCGTCATAGTCATGTTCTTTTCTTAGCATCATTTCATAATCCACAAACTATATTTGAACAAATTTCTCTTCTTTATCATTTACCAAAATATCTTTGTCGATCATTAAAAATTTTTTTACCTTATTTTCCCACGGGAACAATGGAACGGATACAAATTCAAGGTGAAATTGCAACAGCCTACTCATTGGCACAAATGCTTTCATCAATACCATTAACACGTACGGGACCATCAGAAATTGTTATTTTAGATATACATGCATTACAAAATCAATTTTATTTCTCATCAAATATAATTATTCGACTTGAATCAACTGTTGAATTACTACTAAATGAAATGAAAGTCAAAGAAACGAATAGTGAAAAATATGCAATTGCTTTTCCAGATGATGGAGCGCATAAACGTTTTTCTCATTTATTTGATAACACAAATTATCCAATCATTATTTGTAGTAAAACTCGACAAGATAATGACAAACGTTTTACAACAGTTAAAGAAGGTAAAATTTTTGAAACATTGCTAATAATAGATAAAATAACATTTCATTCATAAAAGACATACAAATATTTTCGAAGATCTAAATACTTTCTTTCTATAGGATGTACCATAAATATATTTACGATAAAATATATATCAAGATATGTTCATATCGGTTCAATGAATCGGTCTCATTTTATTCCAGTTAATAGAGGATATTTCGAATTTTAGTAAAATTTTTTCGGTGTCCAAGTGAGATATTCAGACTTAACTGAATTCGGTATGTTTTATAGAGGAACAAACATTGGCAAGTGTCATTTTAAAAAATCTTGAACATCCATTGCTTCCCAAAAAGTCGTAAAAAAGCAATCTTCGCAGAAAGCGAATATACGGAGAACTCCTTATATATCCAGTACACATTAACCCATCAAGCTGAAATTTTTACCCATGATATACATTGTTTTGTTCTAATGAGAGTAAACATTTCAAATATTCACCATTCTGTAGTCATGAGATATGCATGAGGGAAATTGGTTAGAATATCCAGAGTTGAACTATTCGAACTGAACGTTATACGACATATATAACTCAGCAGTAGGTAATCCGAAACAAAATTTAACTTGTTTGGACAGATTACTATGGAAATATTCTGTTCTCCATATATTCACTTTCTCTTAGAACAGCAACTGTAGGATTTTTATAACAACTTCATGAAAAGTCGGTGGTTCATAATCTTCTGAACTGCTTTGTTATCAATATTCATAAAAGCTGTTCCTCTATGAAAAATATATTAAACTCAGTTAAGTCTGATTATCAGACTTGAACGAGGACGAATTTTACTAATATCCGAAAAATCATCTTTCAGACATATTTCATTGGGAAAGCCATTGTTCACACTAGTATCTAATGGCAGTTTTGTTATGAAAAAAAAGATTTCGAAGTATACTCTATTAATTGGGAAGAAATGAGACCGATTCATGGAACTGATATGAACATATCTTGACATTTTTTATTGTAAATATATTTATAGTACATCCTGTGTGTTCTTTGTCTACATGATTAGTCAAACTTGATTTTCTATCAATAATATTTGGAAACATATAGTGAGTTTGATATAAAAACATAGTTACTCTTGAGAAAATTGTTTTTGTATTCAATTTGTATGTAGTTTTAAAAGATGTTTTATCCATTGTTAGATGTCCCGTTCATCTGATAAGAATATTGTTTCAACTTCATCTGTATTTAAAATAGATTTATTGAATGAAGTATCATGAAATAAAAAGATATCATTGAAAATCCCTATTGGATTAAGATGTGAAAAACGATCTCTCTATTCTTGTGAAACATGATGTGATATTATTTTACTCTATACTAATTTTTCTTCACCATTGTTTCGCTTAAACTACTGGTAATACAAAAGGATAAATAGTTCATACATGCGAATTAAACGATATTTATAAACAATTTTTGATCATTTATTTACTAAAATTTTCACATTCTTGAACATTCTATGTGCATTGTTTTAGTCGAGGGAGTTCCATGATTCTTTTAACTGTTATGTTTGTGTTGAGATATTGTTTTTCATTATTTTTGAACGTCTTATATATATGACTCCAAAAACGTTTTGCTTTATTACTTTCTAGGTAATCCGGCAGGCTATCATTGCATGATTGT
>OENT01000075.1:43292-241947 GCA_900239685.1 Rotaria macrura | reverse complement strand
TAGCTTCCGTTCAGATTAAAATTAGTTTGCTTCATTTTGGTTTTAGTGAAGATTTGATCGTGAATATCCACATTTATCTTAAGTGATAGCATGATTCTTTTCGGTTGTTGAAGATTTCTGTTTCTCTGAACATGATCATTTACCTATAGCGACGCCATGTGATTTTTTTCCATTCTCCAAGGAATGTGTGAGACATTTTCGTTCGCATTCAAGTTCGTATGGAATGTTTTTCATTTTTCTGGTGCCCATATACTTCAAATTTAAGTTTTCTTGCTAGAATGTTTTAGTAAGAAGAGTATCGGTTGTGCAGTTTCTTTTTTTCTGTGTTGCTATTGATTTTTTCAGTGACTTAGAGGATCTTTTTATAATTTGTCGGACTTATTATCATCTTTGGCATTGGAAACGATGAAATTTGCAAGAACCGGGAATAAAATTGATTAGTTTTTATTAAAATCCGATTTTAGTAATTCTTCGTTTATTGGATTGTCTAGTCATAAAGATTGACTTTTCATACTTTAGCTAATTAGTCAAATCCGTTCTTATCGATTAATACGCACCACTGGTCTTTAACCGATGTACTTCTATTGATGAATTAACATCAATAAGAGCGAATCTTTGATATCTGCCTTTATTGATAGACGATGTTATCGATATGGTATTAATATTGTTTTATTGCCATTGGTTTTATTCTACTTTCCTATCGAATTCAGTTCTGTAAATGCACTTTTAAAAAGTAGGCTTTTTACGGAACTTAAGAAGGCTCTTCCCTCTGGTACACCGGAAGAACCTTTTTGTATTCAATACAGCACTTTAAAAGGTTCGGTATTAAAGCTACAAAACGTTTTCAAGATTCACAAAACCTGGAAGGTTTTGCAGCTTACAAAGCAAACCTTTTAAAGCTCTATATTGAACCCAAAAAGGTTCTTCCGGTATCCCCGAGGGAAGGACCTTTTTAAGATCCAGAGAAAACGTAATTTTTACAGTGTACTTTGGCATGTTATAGATACTCAAAACATGAAGCAGCGACAGAATATTTCAAAATCTTCTCATTCTTGTAAAAAGAACCATGATGTCGTGGTTATTGGTGGTGGTTGGAGTGGCCTCTATGCTTTGAAATATCTAATAGAAGATGGTCTCGATGCTCATTTGTATGAAAGTCGATCTCATATCGGTGGAATTTGGCACTATGATGAAAATGAGAACGTTGGTGGAGTATACAAAACAACTCACACAACTTCATCAAAGACATTTATGCATGCATCGGACTTTCCTCTTCCACCGAATACAAGTGATTTTCCAGGTCATGAGGAAATACTCGCCTATTTGCATTCATATGTGGATCATTTTCAACTGTGGCCACGTATTCATCTTAATGCAAGTGTCGAACATGTCGAACCACAATGGAAGGTTACGTTGAAAGGTCAATCGAAAATTATCGAATGCAAATTCCTGGTGATCGCTGCTGGGCAACATCAAATATCAAATGATCCACGAGATACGCATCCATTCAATCGATTCACGGGTACATTTTCGCATAGTATATCCTACAAGTCACCACATCGGCCCGAATTTATTGATAAGAAAGTGCTCGTCGTAGGCGGTGGCGAAACAGGAAGCGATCTTGCTGTGGAATTAAGTGGAAGTGGAGTAACTCGTGGTTTATACATGAGCATCCGTGAAGGTCAATGGTTTCAAGGACGCGCTCTAGGTCAACAACCAGCTGATATTCTCTATACTATGTTGATGCGTATCTGGGGTTACTATGAGACTATATTTGTAAAAATTTGGGAAAAGGTATTCTTAGTACCGATGTGGGGTCGAGGTGGCACTGGTGTCACGGAATGGCAGCCGCATTCGCCCTTCTTACATGGTTTCCTAAATAAAAGCCGTGAAGTAGCGGAGCATGTTGTTTTAAAACGTGTGATACCAAAACGTGGTATCAAGTCTATCGATGATAAATGGGTGACATTCGAAGGTGATGATCAACCAGTAGAAATCGATCATATTCTACTATGCACGGGTTACCGATGGAAACATCCTTTTTTTCCAAGCTCAAATATCCAAAAATTGTACAAGCTCGTTTTTGCTACAAACACCAATGGTACATTAGCGTTTGTTGGTACTGCTCGGCCAGTGTTTGGTTCGATACCCACGATGGCCGAGTTGCAAGCACGTTGGGTAGCATCAGTTTTCTCTGGTCGACGTCGTCTACCATCGGAGAAGATTATGGCTCAGCGGATTCATGACTATTGGATCCGGCATGCTCGTATATATTCTCATGATCATGCTAGATTAAAGCAATTAGTCAATTTATTCGAATACTGTGATGTGATCGGTGACGACATTGGTGTACGAATAAATGTTTTCTATCTCTTTTTTCGACATCCTTGTGCTTGGTTCCAGGTCTATTGCTGTAGCCCATGGTCTCCATTTCTCTTTCGTATCGGTAGACTTTCGTCCAAAGAAGAGAAATTGGCCTATCAGCGTCATCTTTCATGTATTCCACCAAAAGGTGAAACATTTCGAACATTTAATAATGCATTTCTTATCTCGTGGTTTTCGTCCGGTTTTTGGTTATTGCTTTCTTTAATTGTGATTATCGGAAATTTTGTATTTGGTTTTTTCTCTTTCCCTTTTTCTAAATAACGTCAAGTAAAAGTTGGCTCCACTTATGCATTACACACAGTTCTACTAAATAACATCATAGGTCATCAATCATTTGACTTTGTTGATAAATAATGATGTAATTTACAGAAGTTTTGCTTTTTGTAAAACCAATTCATCTGAACAAGAAGAGAACAGAAAAAGTTTACGAAAATTAACGCTAAATATATTGATTCAATGGATGTAATGTCGATGCACACGCCTCTCAATGATGCTCTTTGTATCACGTTTTCTAATTTGACTACCAATGCACTATCGAACTAGGAATATTCATAATTGTCTTCAAGTTTTCTTAAAGATAAAAGATCTTTATTAACTTAAATATCAATGTGATTAAGTGTACACCAATGGAAATTCTTTGCCAAATATTACCTTGAATAAAAACTCTTTTTTTCTTTCACAATGTCTCATTATTCAGAACAAACTACATTCATAAACTACTTACCTAATTCTTTATTCCACACTAATAAAAAGAACAGAAAACAATCATACACTCTAGAGACTTTTCAAGGGTTGACCTATCCTCGAGTATCAACCGGTATCATCAAAACTCCGATGATTTCAGTCTTATCAGCAAATAACATCAATAAGGCATGATGATATAGAAAATATTATTTTTCTTTTGATGCTCTTCATTTAATACTTTTTCTAACTTTACTGCAATTGTGCTCGTGCCTTATATTCCACGATACTTCAGTGGCTTGCATTGGTCACATACTGCGGCTTTGATGCGAACTTCAGCGTTTACTTCTCAGTTAGCAGTAACATTTTATTTCTTTTTTTCATTAGACACAGAATCTGATTCGACGGCATACGCACTCACCATACTCCACAGCCACACCTCTTTCGAGATTCGATGTTTGTTGTTGATATGAATTGCTTACTAAGACATGAATAGTTTAGTCAGTTTATTTAATGAGAATGAGTCCATTCAAGCAATGAATTGATCATCCAATAAACTCATCCTAGTCATTATTTTTATATTTCACGATTTTGATGAAGCAACCCAACTATGGAAAACGGTAGCACATTAAACGAAAAATGAATGCATTGAGTGTGGATAATGACGTGCTTAAAAAACTCCAGTTCTGATTTTGCACTGGTACCTACAAGCTCGACATGATAAACAATAGAAAATCTGAATCGAAGTCTGCCCTTTTGTTAAAAGCAAATAGAAAAAGTTAGTGTCAATACTTGATTGTAAATCGTTGAACTCGATGATTGCCCCAATCAGCAACATACAGATTGTCGTATCGATCACATGACAATGCCATTGGGCAATATAACTGATTTGCTTGTTCTCCCTCACCGGTTCCACCAGCAATCACATGGCCATTTGTCGCTCCCTTAATCCATCGCATTATTCGATTATTCCAACAATCGGCTACATAAACTGTGCCCATCTTATCGATGAATACACCTTGAGGACCCGACAATTGTGTCAAAGCATTGCCTTGTCCTTGGCCTCCCGCCACAACAATACCCCTTTTTGCACCCTTCATCCATTTCACCACACGATGATTGTCACAGTCAGAGACATATAAAGCATGATCTTGATCAACGAAGACGTGCGTGGGACCTTTGAGTTGATTCAGACTGTTACCTTTTCCATGGTCCCCCACTAATGTTGTTCCCATTGTGTCATCCAATCGAAAGCGACGTACTTCGTCCTTTTTGTATACGGAAACATACAGAAATCTCTGATTATCCATCGTCAGTCTTGAACATTCGATATTGTTGAGAATTGCTTCTCCATTTTTTCTATTTGCCAGAGACCATTGCACAATTCGATCGTTGCCTGCATCACAGATAATAAGACTATCTGTCACTTTATCGATAATCACATCTCTTGGTTCATTTAATTGATTGGTTCTATTTCCTTTTCCATTACCACCGGCAACTACTTGTCCAACGACAGCGCCACATTTCCAAGCGACGATTCGATGATTCTCTTGATCAACAACATAAACTGTTTGATTATCATCCACGAAGAGACCAACAGGATAGTTAAGTTGATTCAGTGCACCACCTTGCCCATGACCTCCAGCAATCGTAACACCATCTTCTAACCAGGTGGCATTGATTGGAATAGTCGGAATTAAAACTGTAGTAGAAAAGGAGAAGTCAACACTTAGAGGAAAGAGTTCTTGATCAGTATAAATGCGTTCGAGTGAATCGCTCGTCATCAAATAGGAATTTGTTGAAATTCGATGTAATAGCTTGTAGATTTAAAAAAATATTATAAATGTGTTGAGATTACGATATGACTTAGTCGAATATGCACTTTACCCATGCAATAGATTGTTTTGGAGAACTACTAAAAATTATCGGAGGTACTTCACACTCGTTTTCATTTTTAATAGATTTCAAGATTTTATAAATAATTGCTGGAGTTCTACATAATTTTGATGCGTTTTTTTGTGTTCTATCTCAGATTTTGAAGTTTTATTTGATATTTTTAAAGCTTTGGTTTTTCTTATGCCTTTCGATTTATTGCATTTATTATTTCGGACGTGGGCAACGCAGATATTGCATTGGTTTTTTGAACTGCTTTGAAGTTATTTTTTTCAAATTACTTCTTAGCACGATGTTTTTTTCTAAATCTTGACTAGAGTTCAATATCAGAAGAAATAGCGAATTATATCATGTCGGTTCTGACAGATATGTGTATTGGCTTCGCCTTAATCTTGTTATGTATTTGAAAGTCTCGAATAAGCTTTCAGGTTTCTAGATTTGAAGGATTGTGACATGACTTATTTTCAATCTAACTTGAACTTCCAATAAATCCAATTCATAAAATTTTCAAGGCTTAATAAGATTCTTATCGAGATTCTGTTGGATATCTTAACTTGAACTTTTTTCTCAAAATTGGCATTCGAGAATGGTAAAGGACATTCAGTCTCAGCTCTATATAGCTGTCTTCTGATGATAACTACACTGGAAAAAACTAAGATGTCACTTGAAACCTTTGAGGTTTCATCAAATTTTACTATACTATATAAGTGTCCGTAGGATCATACGAAACCTGTCAGAGGTTAAGCAATATCCAAGGTTTTGTAATAATCTTTATAGAGTTTTAAAATATAAAAGTGTTTCGTCCTGAACCCTTTGAAGTTTGCGTTGCCCTTGAGGTTTGGTTAAAAACCATTTTGAGTTTCGTATACAAAACGTTTTGTAAACATGCTTCGTGTAGAATCAGAGGTACGAAGCTAACATTACCAAGTCGTTACGTTTCCAAGTAGCTGGTAACTTGTTCGTTACCAGTTACGTGCTTAAGGTAACCGGCCGCTACGAATTACTGGGTAACAGAGTAACGGGTTGAACGATTCCTCTAATAAGCATCAAAAAAAGTTGTAAGAAAAATGACGCAATTCTATAAAGTTCGACCAAATTATATCAGACTCGTGGGAATCCATGTGTGAAATGCCTATTTTCACGATTTCCAGTTCATATTTTTCGAGAAAAAGATTTTTTTCCATAAAAATGTGAAGTGTTTTATTGCTATTATCTTTTTTCTCACGGAACTCGTTTCTGCATTCAGAAATAGATTTTTAAAAAAGAAGAGTAAAAGTGAAAATAATAAAAATTCCTGTATTAGAGTCAGATTCGCTGCGCCCGACTTGCTCTGCTCAAAATTTTTAGAATTTCGTTTTTTTCATGAAAACCTGCTTTGCTGATAATTGCAGCAGTCATTGATTCTGTCGCCCCGATACTGTTACCGGGCAACTGGTAACGGAAACATTACCCATTACTTGATGAAATATTCCATTTCTAGTTAGATCAGTTGCCAGGTGAACAAATAAGAATGGTGAGTTTGATTTTAGAAGTTACAATAGGATGAAATATTTTATTTTTATTTAGATCAAATATCCCATGTCGATCGTTTCTCCCACTGGAATCTTGAGGAACTTGCAGAAAAGAGGCCTGAAAACGGCAGTATTCTGTAAGAATACACATGGGGTCGCTGGAACATGGAAGTAGTCTCCTGACGACAAACTTTCCCGATTTTTTCTAGTGAGTTCTGAGTAAGCTGGTGTGTCATTTAGCAAGAAGCGGCACAAATCATGGGAAAAATTGGGAAAGTTTGTGCTCGAAAGATTGCTTCTATGTTACAGTGATATCATCTGTTTCTCTATAGAATACAGAGATTCACTCTTACTTTTCTGCTGGTTTTCACAGGACCCGGTTCTTTTTTTTACAGAGTGGGAGGTTTTAGCGTTGAACGCTGGTGGAAAAATTCTTCCGCAATAGAGCATAGCATTTGGCGAAACTTACATTCAACGTTGAATCGTGAATTGCAAAGAACTCCAATTACGAAAGGCTTGCTAGTGGCTAATAAAAATAAAGACTTTTTACGAAACCTCAAAGGATTTCAATTTCGTTGCAAATTCTGAACCTCGTAAGGGTTCGCGTGGCACCTTGTTTTCTTTCAGTGTACTTCTTCAATTTTTACTAGAATGATGCTGATAACTGATGATCAGTTTGATTCGAAAATGATTACGAAACGAGCATGCACCTAGCATACATTTGATGGTCTCTAAATTTTGTACTCAATTCGACCCATCTTCATTCACATACCATAAGAGAATGTTTAAACAATTGATTCTTGCCTGTTAATCACAAAAAATTAAGTAACTCATAGTTTTTATTCAAAATTAACTTGGGTTTCCGGAGAGAACTTCGAGTCATATTAATGCAATTCCCTGCAATTTTACATTGCTTGCCATTCTTTAATGTAGTTTATTGTTCTTTAAATGACTTTTAATGCAAAAGTGTCGCTATCTATTGTATTCGAAACTTTCTCTTCCCCTAACTGCAAAGAATTCTCAGCAATATTTCAAATTGAATCAGAGAGAGAGAAAAAAAATTACTGCACTCATTTATTAAAAACACGAAGACCAATCATATTTGTGCGAAAATAAAGCTTACACAATTAATAAGAGACACCCGATTGCTAAGGGTTTTAATTTTGAATTTCAAAGTGATTACTACATCATCGAGCTACTTAGAGTTCAAAATCTGTCGGCGTGTTTTTCATTATTTTTCTTTATCAGCCGATATAGCTGGTAGGACTGCATAAGAAAAGTTGCGTCGGAAAGTTTAAAACGAATCATTTCAACAGAAACACCGCGGTTATCATTACTTTCAAATATGAAAGATCAGTAGACGAATATATTTCATTTCTATTAAAACTTGTTTTGTAGTGTGAGACATACTATTTCTTTTAGCACAACACGGCCAGCTTCACCCAACAATTATGAAAAATGGAGAGAAATATTAGATCAAACATTGAACTATAAATACGATCCATGTGTAGCAAAAGCTATGATATCGGCATATGTCAGTCCAAAATGTCATTGGTAGCTTAAATTTAAAATCCGTCAGTCTGTCGACGACGAGCTGTAATATGACCTGAATATTATTTGTCATCTGAATTAAAAATACAAAGATTTCAGTTGAAAGTCATAGATTTGCAGTTTATAATAAGTTCAAAGAATAAATCTATCTTTAATGGTATTTGACTGGTGTTTGATAAATGTGTTACGTTCAGCGTACGTAGGTATTGACAGAAAAGTCATCCTTCATAACATGATGTATTATACATAGTATAAGAAAATGTCAGACGGCTTCTCATTAATTGCCAAATAAATATGATAATAAGGAGGCGCATTTAGGAACATAAAAGTGTATTCTTTTGAATGCCCCCTTACGCACGAGCTATTACGTATTAGTCCCAACGATCAGACTGCGCAGATTATCTTAGGGTGAATTGCATAAAACTGTTATGTTACCTTAGCTGGAGTCAACGACATAAGGCCTTCTAAAATAAAACAATTGCAACGGACAGCAAATCTTCCTAACTAACTATTTGATACAAATAAATCTCATGAAAATTTGCCATTTTTCCACAGATATAGCGTTGTATCTTGACTGGATGTTATTGATTTTGGGAATCCCTTTGATATGATTAGGGTTAACATAAAAATCTCCGAAATTCGTACAATTGAAGTTTTCAAAGAAAGATACACGATGAATACATGGGATACTGAAATGCTAGACACGTGTGAATACATATAGCAATGGTGAAGTCTCACAAAATATAAATCTAGATGTTCGACTAAACAATCTAGTCACTTGCCTCTTTACTTCATTCCTATTAATACTGAACGTGATTTCCTTCTGTGTAGAAACGTCTGTCTCATCGTTAGTTGCTCTAATCAAAGTTAGAGTGTGTTTCGTGTTGGGTAAACCATGAATGATATTTTCTCTTAGAATATTTGGTTATGAATTTGAGACGTTCATGAAATTGAAGCAATTATCGGGGTACTATTGCATTATACATGAACTAGGCAGAATTTTTAGATTATTTCTATTTGCTCCAAATATCTACTGAAAATAAGAATTTTAAAAACAATTTTTATCGTCTAGTCTCCTGTACTATTTTTCCTGTGGAAAAGATTATCTACGTCCTAGGATACTCACTTTTTAGACGGTGCTTTCAACCAGAAGAGAACCGAAGTCAGTATTAGAGGAGCTGCGAAAATACATGCCTTTGTTAAACTCTTCAGGTAATAAATGGACGCAAAAGTATCCTCGCTTACACCATTTACCTATCACTTCTTCTTCCTATGAGGTCAAACGAATTGCAAAACATAGACTTCCGACATCAGATCTTACTATTTCTTCTATCAGTTCATACCTGAAGATGTAGTATGAGTCATTGCTTGGCTTTGAAATGACTCAATTGATTCAATTAGATGTGCAGAATTGTTATGATTGCCTGTTGCATGAGATCCAGCATGAGATTCGTTCTTTGAACTAGATGCTTTTCTAGGTACAGAAACGGGTTCAAGCAATCGATACGATGGTTCAACTTCTTTCAATTGTATTATATAGAGACCAGTACCAATATCGAGACAGGATTTGACTACGAATTGTCTAGCGGGAAGCAGAAGAATTTCCTCCTCTTGAATTGAGAATGAATGCTTCTGAATATCTTTACCCGAATAGCAATCTATTTGAAATAGAGTTCGGACTCCAGTTTTACCATAAAACATAGCAGATTCCAAGACTCCAATAGATGAGGTACATGATGCAAATCCCCACCAGACAAAAGTACTGTCAATAGGATATTGTGCTCGTAGGTCCTCTCGAATTCCTCGAACAACAAAATGGCGTTCAGATGGAAGGCGTGACAATGCTGTCAAAACAAGTCGTAGATAAAGAAACCATGGGATGAGTTTCTCTCTATCCTCTGAACGTAAAGTTTCATTTAGCATGACATACAGCGAGTCCTTTTGTGGCGAAGATTCGTACGTGTAGAGCATGATAGAAGCAGATTCATCTCTCGTTAGGCCATCTTTCGGATGTTTGCACTGCTGTTTGATGATGAATACGTTACGCTGCACTTTCGGTACAAAATGAGCAAGTGGTTCTACGGCTTCCTCTAATGATACGACGGGCAGGTCTTCATAGCCAGAAATTGGTGCGAGCATTCGTGTTGATAAAACACCAAAATCAGAGAAACGTAGTGAAGGAGTTGCTTGACCATTCATATTGAAATCAGTTTCTAGATCTGTTATCTGGAAAATAAGATTTAATATCTTGATAACATGCTTCAATCACATGAGTCAAGTTGTTAGCATATTTGAGTAAAGTTTGCCTGTGCTCATCAAGGAATCTGTTTCCAGTACATCTCAGCGAACTCTATCCAATGGTATTCTCAAAGTACCGATAACTCAAACTTTGATTCTTTACCTGGTAGATGATGCTACAGGAAATAATACTATAAACTATCGATAACCTGAGCATACTGTGGAATAGAGATCATCGAGTCTTATTTGGAACACTCATAACACACTTGAAACAGACTCCTGGACGAATATGGGCAACTCTTAAACGAATATGATACTAACTTCACTGACGCTCGACAATCAATCAATGTTGAAAGCAGTTCATTGAGGATGACTTGCTGACAAGACTATACGTACTGCTTAAGCCACTTAAGACGTCTCTAATAATTGGTCACTTTTAGATATGGGAGTTCTACAGACTCTTCCCATGCTTCAGTTTCAATGAAGTCCTCTATTCTGAAATTTCGATCCTCCTCAGAAGTATGCATACATTCAACACTTAGTTAAGTCCTAGAACTTATGAACTTTTTCGTTTGAGATCCACGAGAAAGAAAACCTTTGCATCAAGTTGTCTTTCTTATTATAACTGAAGTTTTTTGAACATACACAATGCTTTTTAAAATTCGATATCAAGTTACTGATTAGTTGATTGGAGTAACATTACCTTATAGGACATACTTACTCTGAAGAACTTCAACACATTTCTTAGAAAAAAAATTTACATTCGACTTTATTCTCTGTTTGGATTGTGATATGAAATTCAATTAGATAATACCATGTTCTTTATAATAAAGTAGAGGATACGAAGTTAATATGTAAGTCAATGAATAATATAAATCATCAGCGTCGAAAATATCTAGAACCTTTCTTAAAACATCATATAAAGTGATAAATCATTTTGAAAACTATTTCCTTGATACGTTTCGCTGGTGGTCTATGTAGAAATTCAATTTATCAGAAAAGGTTTGTCATTCCATGAGAAGGGGTAAAAACCACACCCATTTTGCCGATAATGTAAGACAGTCGATCTGAAATTCGTATGGAGGCTTGTTGATGGTCGTTTGTCGATATTAATTGATTGCAAAAATTTCGAATGAACTGTTTCGACACAGAAGCTTTTGTTTCTTTTTCTGTGTGCAAAAAAAGTAACATATAAGTTTATGTACAGAGGAAGAGCGATGGCAACTATTGAAATAGTAAGTGGAACGTAAGAAAAAACAATGAGCGGAGGTTGCAGTAAGCACATGTTATGAAGTGCACTAGCAAAAAATCAGAATACATCGAATAATGTCTAACATGCTCGGAACAGTTTGACGAAAGGAAGACAAAGAATGTCACTCACGTTTCAATGATCGAATTGAAGTATCGCATTACTACCTCTTCAAAACGTTGATAGAATTGAGCTCCGTGCGATAATTTTCATTCATGATTTTTGAATTGATGTGTGGAAATAAAAGAATACTGACAGTTTCGATTGTGAAACATAAAACAGTCAGTAATAATATACAAAGCAGAAAGTTATCCACAAATAGAAGAGTTTCCAAAGAGGCGGTTAACACTTTCGTCATGGCTACTGTCTGAGTATCACCAAGTTGATTCAGTAGGCAACGATAGTTTATGAATTACCGCATACGATTTTCAAACGAAAAAATACGATACAACTTTAGATGGCTGTTTTCAACGCCCCATAATTAGTGATGTAGTGTTGTGCATAAGTACTACTTATTTGAGGCGTACTTCTGTAATTGCATAAAATTTGAACAGGGCAATCTCTTGACATCCAAGAAGTCGTAACCGTAGTTTATATAGAGGCATTAAAAATTAAAATCAAATTTGAACGAAATCATCTAAAACAAATGCTAGAAGAACGTTGACTGTTGGTGGTGCCTCTATCAAAAATCTGTCAGAATATGAAAAACTGGCTTTCAATTGAATCTTTATCCATTTTGATACATTATTGACCAAACTATACGCCATTTATGTCAAATTTTTATTGTTGCTTTTTGTATTAACATGTTTTACGCAAAAAAAGCTTGTAAATCATTCATAAACGTTTCAATGATATATGTTGCAGACGCAATTAAAATTTAGGAGAATTTTAGATTTTCCTGATTTTTTCTCCTGCGATATATATTATGCAGTATTCGAATCTTGTTCCAATTTCCCCATTGTGGCCTTGCTCTTATGAGAATAAATGATTACTGTTCGGAGTAGGACATTGTTCGCAGTAGTTGATGATAAAAATATACTCATGACTGTTTTTCAATTTTCTTAAAATCAATCTGTACTTAATTTTCTTCCCATCCAGATCTATACTATCATTCGGAAAGGCTGTGACAATTTTACGATTAGTTCCACTCGTTTAGTATTCTGGTGCGGTTTTATGTCCATCATCATATATTTCATAGTCAAGAGCCAAATATGAATAAAAAAACAAGTTATATTTAGTATTTCTCTTTTCTTTTCGTTCTTTTATTGTAAAGAAACAAAAAGATTAGAATTCAAAACAAACACAACCTGAATTTAACAGGGAAGTAACTCGGTGTGCAAAGGAAAATATAGTGAGCTTCAAGGATAATTAGATTGTAAGAACCGGTATGACTGCTGCTGTAATTCCTTGTAAATACTATCTGGAAACAACTTATCGTAAGTTAATCAAAATGGCCGTAAACAGGACGGAGTTATACCATCGTATTACTGCCTGTGTTGTACGAGGTAATACGACAGCGTTATGGACCGTATTTAAGCGATAAACGACAGTAACTACATTGTATGATAATGTTTTTTACGATCGCAAACAACACTGTGACTTTGTCCGTTTTGATCAACATGAGACATTAAAAATGTTAATGGCACTTGCAAAATACAATAAGAAAAACTCTTTAGTTGTTCATTTGATGCAGATAGATTTGCTTTTTAGAATTTTCTGGTAGATTTCGGTTCCTTCTCTATGAAAGTATAAGATGCTCACCTAGAGACCATGCTTCGAGTGTTTGGATTTGTTTTATTGTGTTCTTCTCATTTCTACTGACATAGATGCTCACAGCAGATCACTGAATGGGATGGGATAATCCCATTCCATTCCATGGGACGAGTTGGCACGAAACATGGATCCATGTGATGGAATGAAGGATTCGTCCCAAGGGATACTCTATGGATTTTTCGATCATGATATTTTTGTGTAAAAGATGAGGTTCGTAGATATTGACGAGAATCAATCTCTTATTTCGTTCTTATTTTCTAGGGAGGGTTTTTCTTCGACCATGTATCCATTCCTGGGTCATCGTGATGAATTCTTCTTGATAAACATCTCATAAATCTCCAGCAATGTTTAGACTTCCAAAATAGAAATTTTGCACGTATCGGAAATTTCCTTTTTTGAGAATCTAAACACACCTCTGCATCTCATAAAGAAAACGCGATTTCTATTCTGCGCTCAGCGTCAGTATGTAATCATATAGCTTTAGAACAATTCCTTGATGAAGAATTGTGACTTTAAATATCCTTGAATGTTTTGATGAATCAGAAAGATAAGAAGTGAAGTGAAAACCAGTCGATTTTCTTTTAAGAATAATGTGGTTCTAAAGCATTATTGTTGTCAAGAACATAAGAACATATAGCTAATTCGTCTTCTATTCCTTAAAATAGATTGTATTTGAAAAGTGAAAAAGTAACAGAGGTTTCAGCAATAGGAAGATTTTGCAACAGATTTGATAAGAAATATAATTTTATATTGCATGAAAATCTCATGGGATGGGACGGGATGAAAATATTCTAAAAGCGGTCCCATGGGATGCGATGGGCTGATTCTTAAACCGATGGTATGGGATGGGACTGATGAAGAAAATTTGCTCCATGGGACGAATTTCTCGTCCCATCCTATCCCATTCGGAGTTCTGGCCCACAGTAAGGATTTTCATTGGAGAATTCCGGCTGAACTTTTCTTCCTCTTGACTAGACACAAATAATTGTCAACTGAAAATCTATCATTGTTATGCTTGACTCGAAATGCTAACGAAGGTATCTGTGTCTTGATATTAATTCATACTATCTATATATCAATTTAAAATCTGCACCAGGTTTAGCAGTTAATCGTTGTAAAGAATGATTGATAATGCTAAATTGAAGTTTCTATGCTATGACTTATGCAATGCAATACATAGGATTTGTGTTGGTTTTTTATACGATTCGTCAAAAGTCATTTAAAAAACTGCAAAAACTTTCTAGTTTCAGAAACGTTTTAATGAAAGTCCTGCAAACATGCATTCGTTGAATGAAAGATTTTGAAATTTGTCTTTATCGTGTACCGTGTCATCACAGTACATGTTAACTAATATATGTCATTTCATTTGAAAACAAGTTCTACGAATGGAATGATCCCCTTAGATTAAATAAGCCATTTTGGATCGTTTCTTGCTTTCAGTTAAATTATTAGAATCTACCCTTTGAGACAACGTTAGTTGTGTTGTCTTTCAATCGGTATCGGATATCAGCCCAACTTTTTCAGGGCATCTGTTGCTTATAGAATCTATTTTTAATAATGCTTCAGAAAAACTACGAATTTCCATAAACATTGCTATTTAAAGTTACTCTTGTTTCCCACAACACTTGTTGCAGTAATAGCTGGCAACTTAGGATATCTCAACGCAAACCATTAAAGTGCCAAGACTAAGAAGCTCTACTGATAACAGAATACAAGCGATTTTGTGAATATTTTATTGCCTTCACTAGAAAGATCATCTAACTGATGGACACGTCTTGATATACTAAATAAATTTTTCTTTCTTTCTCTCGCATATTTCTTCTGAAATAACATTCAATCATCTTCGATGTCAAATTAGCTGTATCCTGTATTAATATATTTCAACACTAAATTTTTAATTTTTTTCTTTTTATCAACTGATGTATTTTGTGCAAGTGAGCATTTTCTATCAAGCATTAGCTGTATCACACTTGATTGTTCACTTTC
Organism: Rotaria macrura; assembly: GCA_900239685.1. Classification (NCBI taxonomy): domain Eukaryota; kingdom Metazoa; phylum Rotifera; class Eurotatoria; order Philodinida; family Philodinidae; genus Rotaria; species Rotaria macrura. Next base: position 226,680 of record OENT01000075.1, on the reverse strand, counting down.
TGACTGCTCAACAACTTCTAGAATATGGGAATAGATGAAGTGTTTTAAAGATTCCTTTATGATCCAATTTATATTCACGAAAGAATCGATCTTCTGACACGGTTTGATACCTATTTTGGGGCTCACTCGAATTTCGTGTGGCAGTATCTATTCACTTATCCCATCTAGTCAATGTTAATGATTCATTCCTTTTCATGGATGCTATGGATCTAAAGTTTTCAAATCGTAATGTCGTTGAATAATTGAACGTTGTTGAAGTTACCCAGCAGTGCCACATATCCAAGATTTTGGAGGGAGAGGTTAGCACTTCTCCAAAATCTTGGATACGGGACACGGTTCTTTGTTTCACAAAACCCATGTGAAATAATCATAAATGACTTCTGAACGAGTTTAATAAAAAAAAAACAAGGACAGAAAGATATTTGAAATCTTATCCGTATTTATTTAACAAGAAGATTCTTTCCTACAAAATTCATATGCATAAAGAAAAACAGAACAAGTGCAGTACAAAAAAAAGAAAGGAAACATTTGACAATGATTAAAACAAAGCAGCATAACATAATGAATTTTGTTTTTATTTCTAAGAATAAAAGCTTATTATGTATATTGGTCAATCATAAGAAAATGTTTACATGATAAAAAAGGAGCAATTTAAAAATGATACAGGATGTATTTATTATGTAGTGCTGATGATTATTTTATCCGAAAAAATATATATCTTATACTTGCGTAGCTTTTGATGATGCCGAAAGTGATATTGATTGTCTTTGTTGAGTAAAACTACAATGGGCGGACGATTCATTAGTCTGTTGTAAACCAAGACGTTTCATTAATTCTAAAGTTTTTTCTGGTTTTCTCATGATTGGAGGTGGTAGAATTTTATTTTGTTGATTCGATTCAAGCGATGATGAACTGGATTGTGAAACATGTTGTAAATCAATAATTGTCCTTGAATGTGATATTGGTAAGGAAGATTTTGTGGGTTGCGATGTAAGAAAGCCGTTTGATTTTGGTAAATTCAATACAAGATCAGGTTCATCAATGTCTGGTTGTTTATTTGGTGAGGATGATATTGAACGGAAATATTGTGCGTGACATTCTTCAACTGTTTGAATACCTGATAAAATTTCACGTAAAGCTATATCTATATCCAGGATTTGTTGTTCATTGATTGATGTTAAGTGAGATGATGATGATAGGGACGGTGGTGACTTTGATGATGAATCATCATCAATCGTACGATAAGAAGGCATTAGATGATTTTCAAGGGTTGAAGTCACATGTTTTTCTACGTCAATCTTTACGTTAAAGTCAATTTCACGTATATAAGCTTTTTCAGTTGATTCTACATGTTGATCATCAACCGATGATAAATTTGATAATCGAGAGTCTTCATTAGATTTCAGAGTAGTTGAACTTGAGATATTTAAATTATCATTCGTTAATGCTAGTAACATAATTGAAGATAATGGGTTAGGTGTTAAAGCAAGTTTGGGTTGTTGCTGAACGGGAGCTGAATCACGGCGTCTAAAATTATGAAAAAATCATAAAGAAAATATTATTTGGAAATATTCAAACTATTAAGAATTCAATCAATAAAATTTAATTCAAGAATTCATGAATTCTTTATTTATATATATATAGCTCTTGTGTTTGTTTACACATTGGAATATTGATTGTGTATACTAAATATATTGCTATAACAATATAGAAAACGACAAGGAAAAATTTATTAAGCCACATGCTGTTCAACTTAATATTATAGATATAAGTGTACTTATTAGAGTTCGACTAGACGAAATATTTCCTAGAACGATGACCAAACAGCTTCAATTTGAGCTTTGGTCTACATGCTCTTACGACAATCTTCAAAGGTATTGTGTGTTTCTGTATATTTCATTATTTGAATCATGTCAACATCCATAACTTAGATTGCATCAAACAATACAAGTGTCATTGTATTTCTTTCACTTTTCTTTTAATACTAGCATAATGATTTTCAACGTCTTAAAGTAGAATCTGTCAAGTACGTCATTGACTTTACTTCATCTTCTTCGTAAGACAATATTTCATCCGTATAGTGAGCTAGAGATGAGAGATTAGTCAGTGCTTAATATACTAACAATCGAACGAAGTCAAAACTTATCGTTAGCTGAGAAATTTATTTACAACGAACTTACGATATTGTCGGTTCATAACTTGTTGAAGACTATTACACACCTGTTGCTACTTTTCCCCCATGAGAATTTTCAGTTATTAAAAGCCTATTCTCGAGAATTAAACGGCTGATCGATGCTATTTTCTCACAAGTATGGTGTCTTTTTATCAACTTTTCTGAGAAGAACGAAATCCATTTAGTAAATATTGTGATACATAATAGAGCACATGACAGATTCATCGGATTTCTACCTACACACGTTTTACTGATACATTTCCCTCGTGCTCCCTTGAGCATCCTTTATGGATATTGTTAGCGTTAGAAAAACACCTTATGCAGTAATTAATTTCGATGTAAAGGGTGTCCCAGAAGGAATCAGCTTCTCAGTACTTTACCAATATCTACGTTGATTTTCAATCGGACGGACTGGATTCTTTTAACCAAAAGATTCTTCATACGATTCTCTACAAATCTGGGTATCGCATTGCAATGTAAAAAGTAAGTGTGAAAAATTCTAGGCTAAACACTGTAGGATACCATAATGACGGGTTTTGTAACAGCGTTATTTTTGAAAAACCTAATTATCTTTTGTCTATGTTTTGATAAGCACCTAGTTATACTCGTCTCTGCTTTTCAATATTTTCAAATTAATTCTTTGTAACGACCTTTAGTGAACGTCATTTAAACAGGATAGTAATGCACAAATAGCGATATTTCACAGATAATGATGTGAAGTCGCCGAAATTCATGTTCTCGACTACATTATTATACAAGCCATATAATACATGCCAGACCGTTGCGTATGCCTATTAGGCGAATGATTTGCCTTCAAAACAGCAACAATATTTTATCATAAAAAGTTAGTTTAGGGCACTGGCGGAGAAGTTGTCTAAACTAACACCAAAGGTGTGCCGAAAAGATCGAAATATGTGAAAAGAAAAGGGTTGGCTGCACGAGAGCTAAAATGTCAAAATAAATTTTAATTCCCATCAAGAGCTACTCAGTCGCTCATTCGATTTTTCTGCATCTCACACGTCTCACAACTAACATAATAAGAACTGGAAAAACAAATTAACAAAAAAATCCGTCATTTTCGTATCCTACACTGTAAAAAAAATCCGTAGAATAATAAACGAAAAGAACGTTTTTGAGAGGGTATTAAACAAAGAAAAGTATTTATGAAAGTGCAACGGGATACAAACCCTTTTTTCCGTGTATGACGAAGATAATAAACGGTTTTTACGTTTATGATTTAGAAAAAGGGTTTATCAGATATTTCAAAAACGGAAAAAAGGGTGTGTGTCCCACTGCACTTGCATAAACCCTTATTTTTTACAGTGTACAGTGGTTAGCCTAGAACTTGTCACACATTTTTTCTAACATTCCAATGCAATACCCAGATTTGTAGAGAATTGTATGAGGAATCTTTTGATTAAAAAAATAGAGTCTATGCGATGAAAATCAACTGAGATATTGGTAAAATACTGAGAGACCCATTCTTTCTGGGACACCCATTAGAATAATGTCTTCACGAGAACATGGCTCGTCCTATCTTGACTTAAGTATTCTTAAGCAGAACAGTACACATCTTTGATTCTTAGTTATATATAAAATCAAGAGTGCTATGCTGATAGTTTGACTCATCTGAAACATTAGTGGATGGAACAACGAGGCCCCAGTGCTCGATATCATTCTTCATTCAGAGATGCCTTAGGTAAAGTAACTATAATGAAATCAACATCCGACTAAAGATAATACCAATATAAGGATAACGAGATAATGAAACTATATCTTGCAATGTTTTTATCTGATCTCTATCAACTTTTTAACGTATTCATAGTATATCAAAGATCCTAGAAAAATCTGAGTTCTCAAAAACACTCAGTTTTAAGAAAACTGATGTATTTAATATTTGAATCCAAAAACAGTGAAGCCACTCTATATAACATATATTGAGACATTCAGAAACATCACATAACATGCATGCATCAAACTCTTCGTAATTCGAAAAGATCTATTGTAAAATATGTGAAAAGTTTTCTTCGCGAAAGCGGATGTACTTGAACAATTGAAACCTAACGAATATCGAATCGAAATGTCAAAACTATAAGAGTTTTCAGAAAACTCTCTCTTCAGAAGATGAACAAAAAAGTCGCGTACATCGATGAACACACAAGCGTATGAATAATGTTCAAAAATCTTAACCGAAAATACGATTACACTTGTAAAAGTATGTTTCTAAACTTTTCATTTTAATTAGTTTGTTTTTACTAACCTAGATTTAAGCTTGATGTAGCCATCAGGAATGAATCCTGACTGATTTCCACCAGCTATATGACCTAACCACCATTCATGATTCATTTTTTTGTAAATAAACATAATTTGATTTTTCTTGAATGATAACTCTTTACTTGTTCTACCATTGTAATCAAACAATGCCACGGCTTTCATTATTTCCGTTTCTAAAAAAAAGAACATACAGCATCGAATTTTTGTTTCTTGATTTCAATTTATTATCAAAAACAAATTTCGACAAATAAACAAATAGCTGAATAGAAATGCAGAAGCCATGCTCAACATGCTCAATCTATCGGATGGGTTTCTCATTTAGCTTTATATTCTTTACCAAACATCAGTCTCATTTAATAAATTAAAATCTTCAGTACAATAATCAGAATCTTGTGAGGCTAGAAATATTTCAAAAAGGAATAAATATTTCAGTCTTTTCAAAATCTTCTATACCATCATCACTTGGCGATCGTCGTATTGAGCGTTCACTAATAATTTCAACTTCATCGTCTTCATCTTCTTCGCCATCACTAAAATAAATTTTTAATTCTTTTTTTCTCAGAAAAACTAAACTATTTTCTATCTCCTTACATCGGAATCGTAATAGCAAATTTTTCATAAATAGGTTCATCGTCGTGAACTGGAAAGATTTCTTCATGATGTGTTATCATTGCTCGTATAAGTTCAATCGTATGTGTTAAATATTGTACTTGATCTTTATCTTCAGGTATTGGCATAAGTGTTGGTGCTAAACAACTTGCTAAATTTGATGCATCCATCATATTTTCATCAGAATATTCTGTTAAACTAGAAAAAAACCAGTTTTAAACTATGTTTAGTGAACGATAAGAAAATCAAACGAAAACGTACTGATTAAGAAATGCAAAAAAATAACGCATAACAATAAATATCGGACGAGGAAGAAGTTTTACAGCTTGACCAAGATTTTCCACACATTTATCTTCGGATTCAATATCAGCTATAAACAGCAACAAATAAAACAAATAATTTTCATATAGTCATGTATGCAACAACATTTTTATTCCCGTTATAAAATCAAACATAGCACTTGACTTTGAATATTGTACAGAATTCTTTCTGATAACCTCTAAATAGGGTATGTTGAAGAGAAGTTTTTTGACACTGTGATAAAGTTTAATTTTTAAGTTTCGAACAACATTATCTGTATGCTGAACAAATTAAGAATCACCGCAATTACTTATTTGAATCTTTTCAAAAAATAAAACTTTCACAAACTTAGAATCAGTTCAATCAATCCACTTATCAGTAACTATGCATAATCATGAAAGTTTACATACATAGATTCAATGGATATCTTGAACATAACTAGTACGTATTCATCTTTATTTCTGCTCTGTACTAAGTGATGTTCAATACATGTTTTCGGGATTAAAATAGAACAAGTGTCATCAAACTGTGGGAACATGGCATTAATACATATTACGATATATTTTAGTGTTCATGAAATAACATTGAATTTCACATGAGAACAAACGTTTTAAATAGATCAATTTTCTTTTGGTTTTACTTAGTGTCGTATTCGATGTTGAAAGTCAGCGTTTAGAGAAGCATGAAACATCTATAAACACTAGTTCTCTAGTATAAATGCGTAGGTGACAGTTTGACTTTTGTAATTCTACTCTACGTCGTAAGCACAGTTTGAGAAATTCAGACTGAAAGACTTAGAAAAATAACATTCTCCTATGTTGGTTGATACGATTTTAGAAAAAATCCACCGATACGATTGTTCAAATTACTGACCTGTAAAAGCTCACTGTCTTATGAAAATATCTCATCGAAGCAGTTTCAAAGCAAAATTTCTACATCGATTTCAACATATCTAGTTTTTAAGATTCTTTTAGCAAAATTTTCTGCAGTGAAGATAGTCAAAAAGGAAATTGGATCAATTGCGAATCATTTATCATTTGTGGTTCAAATACTCCACTTATATGTTCAGTACACAGCTTCAGATTAATAGGCAATTTTCGCTATCTTTCTTGAATTTGGGTTAAATGCGCTTGCTTATATAGATGAGAAAAAAACGTTGTTTCCATACGTGCATGATCATGAATGAATATAGATCTTCACTTACTGATACATAAAATAAATGAATCAAACATATCTCGGGCAAATAATGGTTCTTTTAATTCCCGAAAATATAATTTCAATACACCAGCCACAGAATTCATATCACGACCTGTTATATTAACTAACGGATCTTCACCCTTTTCAAAAGCTTCCTTGAATTGATTTATATCTATTTGTGCACCAGGTACACGAAAAATACCCTTAGTAAAAGATACAAGAGTCAAACAAATGCAAAATTGATTGAAAATGAAAATATGTACATACTTGATTATGTAAACCGAGTCGATTTATAGCACTCACACATGATGAAATAATTAATGGAATATGTTGTTGTGTTACTTGAATATAATCTAATAATTTTCCGCCAAATAAACGTGGACGACCAAGAATTGGAGCACGGCCGATTTGTTTCGGTTTTGCTGGACGACGTATAAGACTAAATGTCAAGGGTTACATCAAGATGAAAAAGAGACTGAAGCAATCTATGTATACTCGAACCCTGTTAAGTACTAAACGACTTTTGTTCTTTCTGATTTAACTTATAGTTACAGGTTAGATAATTCAATTCTTTCAACCCAAGAAAAATCCATACGCCATCTACGATTAGGACAAATCCTCAGTAATTTTTATCGATGATCTAAATCGTTTAGATCTGGTTTGACATATCGTTTGGATGAGAATGTTTAAGTTCGAACTCAATGCGTCCTAAATTTGTCACCTATATAATAGTGTCCATGTAATCGAATGTTATGAAATTTTGAATGAAACTTTAAAATCAAAGATAATAATATTTTAGAGTTCAGCGATAAAAAAAACTATGATATCGAAACCAATGATCTGGAAAATATTTGTTAACTTTTTTTCAAATTCTAACTGGAAAAGATATTAGTAAAACCTCTACGGAACTAACATATGACATACAATCGAGCTGCTTGTTTTGTCGATCAGCCAATAAATCTTTATATATTTCATTTTATAAATTCTCATTTATTGAAGGTACAAGTAGATGAGAAAATATGTTAATCTCAAATAACTTGCAGTTTGTGTCAAAGAAATACACAAGAATGATTAGTATATTACTTTCGAAGTAGACTTTGCTCGCTTAATTATGACGTTTGCAAGCATCCATAACGATCAAGAGTTGTTGTTCAGAGATAGATCGAAATAGTTACTTTGTACGGTTTAGCACTCCTTTAAAATCATTTACAATTTGAGAATACGAATGCGTCTCTTAAAGACAATAAGCTATTATTCGTTATGATAGAGAAAATTGTTGCAAAAGTTACAGTTGAGATCAGAATAGAAACAACGAACGATTTTCAACAGAGTAAATGCATTACTATTTGTGTCATACTTCACATGACTTAGTTTATTCCTTCGTACAATCTAACAACATTACGACTAGACGAACGTCATTTTTGTTAAGATAAATATCTAGATAGTTTTAAGGTTCGATGGTTACTCCGAAAATATCGAGGAATATATCTACATCTAAAAGTAATACGACTTTGTAAATTGTTAAGAAGATTTGCTACACTAGGGAATGGATCTTTTTTTTCTCAGTTTCAATTTCGTTTCATCGATCTTCGTAGAAATTATTAGTGATCGGTATGAACCACTGCGATTTATCACGATTCTTGACTAGGAATGTACTCTCACATCTTGAACGATCGAACTACTTTACGTTTTAAAAGGTTACTGGTCGATGGAGTTCTTTGTTGCTCTGGCTAAAATCTACATGCAAGAATATTTCATACTTTTTATCTTCAGTACTACTGACTATTGGTGCAGCACCCAATGCTTTTTGCATGATATCATGACGTGCTTGTAGACGTGAGATTAAATTACTGCTTAATGTATATTGTTTGAATTTCTATGAAATAAAAGAGGTTCTACATTCATGCAGAATAAACATATTCTATCCATACCTCTACATAGTAATCTTCGATTTCTTTTCGTGTATTTTTCGAAGTATTTTGTGGTAAATTTAGATCTTTAAATAGATCAGAAACATCGGAATTTTTCGTATTGATATGTTCCATAAGTGATTGTTCAGTTGCTTCAATGGTTTTGAAAATCTATGAAACAATACACAAGTTACATAGGAATTACGTTTAGCAACAAAACAAAATGGTAATAGTGAACATTATTAAATGACTGCAGTTACAAGGACAATTAAGTTTATTCGATAGTTATACTGCACTGTGTACTTTTGTTTTGACCAGTAATTTACGCTTTTCGAGGCAGAAAACATCCATTAGCATGCGTATATTTGTTAACGTCAAAAGCAATTCATCGCGTGTTACATACGATTGCTATCTAACGTTAGTGCAAATCATTTCATCGATTATCAGTGAAGCATACACACTGAAGTTACAACTGGTGGAATATTTTGTAAATTGAACTAGACTGTTTAACTAAGAGATAGATCTATTGAATATATCAAATAAAAAATTAGTTCGTTCAAGAACACATTATTCATACTTGCCAATGAAGATGCTAGAATATTGAACTTTCATTAATCTATTTTTATTTCAATTGATTACTTAACACTACTGGCAGAGGCTTCCTGGGGATCAATAGAGTAGTCCTACTGATAAAAAAAATATACTAAACTACAAAATTACAATTATATTTAAGATATCTTGTTTTTTTAATCTTGTGGTGATTTCTTGATACTGACATAAATCTACAATTCTATTAATATTCGTTGACATTCTATTTTCACTAGAGCGACATAGAAAGAAGCATTTCAAAATATTCTCCTATCGAACTGATGAACTACAAACAATTTGTTATGAAAAGTTTCGATCGATATGCTCTTGAAGCTGCAAGATTTCTACTCGATAATTCTATTGCAATACTCTACATTACATGCTTTTTCCTGCATACAATTATCGTTTTTTTTAGATGCCAGTCAGTTATGCTCAGGAATAATCTCCATCAATGACTCTTATTTTTCAATGACATCTGATATTATGGTCACTGGGAACTCTCTAGACGACACTTCGCATAAGCACATGCATTAAAACATCATCATCGATTAACAAATTCATATTTCTTCTGCTCGTTATATCATGATGTTTTGTAAGCACGTCAATCTTTTCTCTTCAATAATATTCTCAGTCGATTTAATTGCCATCTTTTTTCTGTACATTTTACTACTGTAGTAATTAGTATAAGAATCAATACAAGTGCATGTATGTAAATTATTTAACTTAATTTTTCCTTGCCATAGGCAACATTGTTTAGGAACTCTTTGTTTATCAATTGACATCAATCTTCGATTGATTTGTTTTAGTAAACTAACCTCATCATTTTCTGTTTTTAATGAAGCAAGTCGATTTTGCATTTGTATAAAACGTGATTGCATTTCATCACGTATTAGCACTTGAGCATTTACAGTTGATACTTCATCACCTTTGTGTGGTTCAAATTTAATTTTTTTCGTTATAGTAAATATTGATGAATAGTATTCTAAATATTTCTGTTTGTCAACCACTGTATCTAAATCTGCGATCGCTCTATTTAATGTTTCAATCGTTCTGAGAACAAATGCGGAAAAAAAAGAAAAAGACAATTAAAATGATAATCAATCAAATATTTAAAAGTAAATAATAAACTTACATTTGTCGGCCACGTTTGATATTTTCTTGTGCTGATAAATACATTTGAATACACTTTGCTATCGATGTATGAAAACCGAAATTCATGCAATCAATCAAATCAGGTACATCATCAGAACAATATTTTTGTAGTGCAGCATTCACAGATTCAACTGTCATTAAATAATCATTACGTGCTTTAAATGCTTTTACTTTTGTTTCTGTATATTTCATTTGTCTCTGAAATTTAAATTAAAAAGAAACATTTCCTTATTCACGATGTGCATTTGAATCAGAGTATAGTGTCATAGTTAACAGAAAGATTCTTCCAATTAATGGTCATTAAATTAGTTAAACTGTACTACGTATTTTGTATTCGTCTTGTGAATATTTAGACTGGTCTGATAACGATGAATATCGATGCGACCAGTTGCATAACTCAACGCATTCCAGTCCTAACTCGACTCTTTTTCATAGATAGTCTTTAGCTTGCTCATGCCTGTGCCTGCATCCCGCAAGTATTCTTATTCTGTAAAAGAAAGACTTATCAGTCTCTTAAATATTTGCACTACGAAAATGTATCTGTCAATATCGATATTCAAATTATGCTCTAAATGAAGAATTCGACAGTTGGTAAAATATTGGGAACTGATAGAGATTATAGGTTTCGATTAGTATATAGCATAGAGGATGATACTGTTTCAGTGTTCTTACAAACCTAATACTAATCAAGAATCAACCTACGTCACAAAGAATTATTTCTTCCGACAAGACAAGGTTAGACCCTTCCAGGTGTATTTTATTAAGCCTGATAACTTTTAACTAAGTATGCCCCTATTCATATTTGAGTGCAAAACGACAAAATTGAATCTTCTATTAGTTTGGAAAGCTTGTTTCGTAAAAATATCTTAGCTTAATTTCACGTATCGATATACTCGAATAACAACCGTAATTCTATGTTCGACGCTGTATCATTTCGAAATGAAAAGGACAGAAATAATTTTTACGGATAAGAACTTTTCCTATGTACTTTTTCAACACGTTTTTCCATCGATTTTTGCTTTTTGACGCTTTTAATTTTTGCCATTTGTTGTTGAATTATGCGTAACTTTTGCTCCGCTTGTTTACTTTCGCTTTGATACTGATGATAAGTTTTCATTGTCTAAATAAACAGTGCTCTCTGTTTTTTATACAGATAAGATAATCAAAAACATATTACTTACACTCTGCAATTCATTAAGAACCTTATAAATATCTTCATGACTGGCTAAACCAACTGATTTACACTAAAGAGAAAATATGTTTGTTTTTATTTATGATTTCATAAGCAAAACTTTGAGTTACTTTCATGAACACTCGCCGTGTATCTTCAGCTATTTCATTAAATTTATCATACATATATTTTCCACAAATATCAGACATAATTGTATGATATTTCACATGAGTACGAGTGTCTTGAACAATAGTATCCCATAGTTTATAGATAGATTGAAATATCCATGTTTCTCGCCTGTCAAAATGAAAATTGGGCATTATTAAAAAAATTCTTGTTACTTGAGAAAAATATTTTACCTTGCTTTTTGTGCTCGATGCTTCTGACCGACTTGTTTATGTAAATTATCTAAATTTTTTGCATAATCAAACTCAACATCGGAACGGCGACGAAAATATTCTTGAATTTCAGCAAGAATCGATAATTGAGTTTCAATTCGTTGTTCCAAACATTTCAATTGCTCATTTAATTGAAAACGGATGTCTAATGGGAAAGAAAAATAAGTCTATGTAAATAGTTTTTGCGTAAGGAGGAGAAGAAAAAAAGATATTTTCCTACAAAATCTATATCGATCATAGTTTTTTTTTAATGAACTCATGTTTGAATTGATTGAACGAGAAAAATTATTTTTTGCAGATGTAACACCACATGTATAATTCACCATTGTTCAAATGAACAATATTGATTGTCGTCTATTATTACAATGATTGTTTATTTCTCTCTTTCTCATCTATACGTATATATATATATATATAGCAGAAGAACAATGTTAAATTGCAATGAAGCAGGACAAGTTCAACATCATTGAGCGGTCAACTTCTTGCATTCATCGTTTTCTTCTATTTCGTATTGTTTACAGGTTATTCATTAAAAATGTTTTATTTTTATCAAACATTAGAATACATATTATGACACGTGTAGCTAATATTTTGAATTGTGTCTTACACGTAAAGAAAAGAAAATAGACAACATAATGTGAAAGGAAAGAAAGATAGAGAGAAGGATGTACTAGAACTTCTCAATGATAACATCCGTTAAAGTATTAATCCGTGATTAGACAAGCTCTTAATAAGATCTTTCAATTAATGGCTTCGGGCTTGTCATGTCATGTCATTAACTACTTTCTATTATAGTCTCTCGTATTTATTTATTTTCTTTTCTTTTTTTTTGTCATTTACTAGACGGAGATCTATCTCATATTTCTTTTTTGTATTCTCGACTTATTAACTTCAATTCATCATCATCATCATTATAATATCGTCTACTGATTTGAATAGACGACAAACAATACGTTAAAACATTCTATCGCACAGTACATTTTTCGATAGACAATACAGTCTACATGGATCACGATATTTTAATGAATGGGTAGAAAATTTATACATGTATGTGATGTGTATGCGTCATCTGTTTGAACTCGATATCTTTTAGTTTCTCATCCATTCATTTTAAATATTAATACTCAGATACATCAAAGAAGGTGACAGATGACTTATAAGTTTATTTAATCCGTTGAATATTGACAAGAAATTATATTAACATCAGTTTATATTTACCTTTAACGATTTGATCGAATTCGAGTAAAATTTGTTTTTCTTTTTTGTAAAGTTTTTCAATTGGTTTATCATCGTGGAATAATGTTGGAGACGAGGGTAATGATGTCGTAAGAGCTAATGGAGATGTACTCTGTATTGGTAATGATGAAAGTGGTGGTGGTGGCGGCGGTGACGATGATGCTACAGTTTGTGATGATAATGAGGCCGAAATAGAGAGAATCGTATGATTCCTAGGATTTGATTCAATGTTCGACATTACATCTATAATATGAAGAAGAAACGCAACACGAATGATTGATAAAAATCATTACGACGCTCAATCTCTTTTCCTCCATCATGTCGCTTGATTATCAAGGCAAGAAAAAAGATAGACACGATCGTACTGTCAGATAAATAAGTGACACACAAGAATAGAAGATGATACCCAACGGAGTTCTATAGAAAGAGAAAGAAAGAAAGAAAGAAAGAAAGGTGGTAATGAGGTCTCTTTTTCTTGTTTTCTGAATCGACTAATAAGTAATAGCGGAGAATAGGAAAAAAAAATCTCGATACAAGACAACGAGAAAAGAACTTTGCTCTGATATCTTCATTATGTAAAGTATTGCTTCGACTGCATTCCTGTTAAGCACAACCGATGAAAGTCGAATAAACAACAACAAATAGTTTAGTCGCAACAACAGCATCGATAATAACACGCATCTTCTTCTTCCTTTCTTGTGTACCAATTTCATCGCTCTCATCTCATCATACATAGAGTTAACATACGTTATTGGACTATGCCTTGTCTATGTTGCTACTACATATATACTAATGACAAAGACTATCATCAAGGACAAATAGTTATCGTGATGATGCTTCTATAGCAAACATACATACAAGACATTCTTAGTCTTGTCTATCATTATTTAATATAGAGTAAATGATGTTAATCAAATATATTAAGATCGATATATATCATTATTATGCACAAAGAAGAAATGAAAGAAGACAAGAAAAGCATGAAACAGTAGATTTATTTACCACATGAACCATTGAGCAGACTTTGACAAATAATACTCAGTGAGATTCTTCAAATTCAAGTCTTTTCATTCAATTAGTTGGACAATGATGGCAAAATGATTCGTCAAGAAAATAGCCACCATCATTTCATACCGTTTCCATAATCTGTATACTAATTCTAGTTGTGACATCTATCGACAACAGGAAAAGCATTGCATTTTTGATAAATAATCTAATTTCAATAATTGAATTGGGTAACACTAATGTGTTGATACTTTCATTCGACAGGAGTACTCAATAGATAAGTTTATTAAGTTGATCTTAGTTTAGGGTACTACCAAAAGAGATTATTTTGCATGTGTAGTAATTTCAAAGTTTCATTGACTTATTTGTCATGAAGAAATGATAGCATTTTTCTAGTTCATAGTTTCATTGAGTGTAGATGAGATTTTCACATGAGTACTTAGATGATGCATAAGAATATTTCTATGATTTATTTTTGACCTCTCAAATTTATTGTTCGACATGAATGTTCACACGACGACATAGTGTATTCATTTATTTATCTTTGCCCTTAGCAAAATATACTGATGTATTCTATCAATCACAGATTGAATCATTAGTAACTCTGTAGAAGCCATTACAAAAATTCCCAATTCGATTGAATCGAACGAAATGAAATTTTGATTTCTCTGGTCATAGAGAGATGCCATTGAAATATGTCTGAAAATATACTCTACGTATTCGTTCTATAGGATATCAGTAATGAATTTTGTTGTTTTTCTCCTGTCATTGTCTTATGTTAGAGCTTAAAATCATTCCACATGTGTTTTCTTACTTGACAGTCGATTACATTTCTACAATAGTAATTATGTTAGTTGTATAAATAATCTTTTAAACAGAGTCGTAGAAAAAAGGCTATACAAGGTTTTCAAAGTGTTGTTTTTATGGATTTGTTAGAATGTATCTTATAAAAAATTTGAAAATTAATTATTTCACTAATGCTGTAATACCAAATGCTTTTGTAGTAGTACGAAATTTAAAAGTCTCTTGTGCTCATAGAGCTTCAACATCTATTATCATCTATCATGTTAAAAACGAGGTCATTCGTTTCAGTTGACTAGAACTTTCAATTTCTATACAATATCGTATTCATGATATATATGATTTTAATGAAAAACTGTTTTTAATCACTGATATTATTTCGACAAAGGAGGGTTTTCAAGAGAGCTAGTCAAATAATATTCCATTAAATATGAAGATAAAAAGTTCTGCTGATTATATTTCATGTACAAGTATCTATATAGTTCTATGATTTTGTACCTACTGTACACGTTTCATTGACATGAATACAGAAACGTTTGGATAAATCATAAAATGAAACTTCTAACTTTCCTAGTTTCTATTCTCATGGTTACAGACGAGTGCTCTCCTATATAACAAGAATTTTTCTATTCTATTGGTTCGTTGGCAAAAGTAAAGCACTCTGATTAAAATCCTACCTGAATTTCATCATTTCGTTGAATAAATATTTTATTTAAAACGATTCAGATTTTATGTCAATTCACATCTATCAAATTTTCACATGACGATAATGAACGAGAATTTTCTACTAGCCTAGAGTAATAAATTCTAATGCAGTGCATATTTACACTAAAATCGAAGTACAAACTCTACGAGAGAGAACTGTAATAAGAAAATTCGTTTTGAATGATTTCATTTCATTTGTTTTAATAGATGAACAAGCTAATAAAAATCTATAATGAAATGAAATTTTAAAATATGCCATCATTTTCCATCGTGACCTTCGATTCCTTTGATGATCCATATGTTTCAAATATATTTCATGTAGCTATGGATTGTATATTTTTTATTTAGTATTCTGAATAATTGAGACAATATAACAGTATATGATAATTCATCCGAGAAAATTATTCCTCAACTTTTCAGTTGAGAAATGTTCCCTGGTTGAATTTCCAATCTTGTTGATCTTTAACCAAAGAAAACTACTCGATATTAATACATACGATTATTGAAGTACTTATTCTGATAGTATCTACCACTTTAGAATATACGAAATAGTTATAGCCTAGGATTGCCAAGGATGCATATTGATAGAAAATGTCATGTGCTTACAGTATACTTCGTTACTTCTTTTAATACAATGCTGTTCTATTGAAACAAATTTAAAATAAACAGAAAACAAGATTACCTGAATATCTGTCGACTATTGTGTTTTTACTACGCTTCGACGTCTATTGAAAGTCAAAGAATGCAATGCAAGAAAATATTCATGTATAATTGTAATAATACATATAAAAAGTCTTCCTTTTCTAGTCGTGTGTAATACAGTGATCGTTTTCTTCAGTATAATTATTTCATTACATGAATAAAATAAGGCATGGTATACAATAGTACTAAACAGAATATACGTCACGAAGAATTGAAATTAATCATTCAGTAGATATAATACTCACTTATATCATCTTGTCACATCAATACGAACTATTCTATATTAGCTAGTGTCTCGCATATCACGATGCGTTGATAGACACTGGCCATGTTATGATTCGATTTAGATTTAAATAGTGAACATTAGTGCGTAATCAAAACATTTTCTTGAATGAATACTTACCTATAAGTACTTTTTACTAGAGATTTATACTACTTGATTATGTAAGTGTTTTTTTTTCTTTCCTCCAAATACGGTCTTAATTAAATTATTTGAAAGACACATGTGACCTTTTCAATCCATCAAATGTAAATGATATAGAAGTAGAGAGAAAAAAAAGAGAAATATGTAGAAATGTATTATGTCAGTTATTATTGGATGTATTGTTATGGTAATGTAAAGGTCGACAGGTACAGATGGTCAACGATTCATTATATTGTGTTAATTAAGATGATCAAAGAAAAACGATCAACTGAACATGTCAAGAATCGATTGCTTTGCAAGAATTTCTGACTTTGTTTGTTTTGTTATTTTATTTAACTAATACTAAGTGACGCTTTATATAAATAGAATTTTATGATTTTTCTAAATAAATTCTTCAAATGTTCTGCTCACAAACTTGTGTGATCATGTTTATTAAATTTCATTGGTTTAAGTTTAATGATACGAATATTGTTAGCAATGAAATGAATAATTCTTACCTATGCAATGAGAAATTAAATTAAAATGTTATACTTCTGAATTTCAATCACATAGTTTGCCCGTGTTGATTGTGGCAATGACTTTAGGATTGATTACAAATGACACGAATAGATATTTTTTTTTATCAGTTCCAATCTTAAAAACTCGTTTCATTACAAACATTGAATAGGTCTGCATTCATTTAAATACGAACAATCGTTGAACTGATGAAGCGGGTCTCAGTGACTTTCGAGTTAGTCTAAATAGCGAATTTAAATGATAGACATTGATTATAGTTCATACTAGGTAATCAGACATTATTCAGATTGACTCAAAGCTTGAATGACATTATGAGATGCAATGTTTATATGGAAATTTTTTCTACCACCCTCGGGTCTTTGAATTTGAATAACACTTTCTTTCGTCTATTGACTAGCATATAGGAGTGTGACAAAATATTGTTTTCTTTTTTTTTCTTTCTTCTAGATATGATTACTAGTTCGCCTAAACAATAAAACAACATTGATGCTGATATTTTGTCTCGAATGCGCTTCTTTACTAGAAAAATAGTCTTCATTGTTAGATATCACGATAGTCTGTATAATACACTTGATAAAATAAATACTTTTGCGTCGAGAAAAATTTCATTGAGATTTCTGTCTGATCATTCAGGAAAGTTAAGGTGTGTTCCAAAACAAAACATACATATGATGTATTTTTGTACATATTTCATTACGGATTCTTTTCTCAAGATTACATTTAATTACATTATTCTTCATTGATGTTTTCAACTGTTTTCATTAAGAAAAGATTGACAAATTTTCTGTTGATTATTGTTACATCAGTTTTATTGATCTCATTGTTTTTAGTTGCGAAGTATTGAGAGAGATAAGATAATGAATTTTCAACAAAAATAACATCTATTGAAGAGTCATCTACAAAATTTTAGATGTTCATGTTGTTTTCATATCTATTATTTTATTCAGAGAAACCCAATTATACTGAAGACACTACGTGACATACGTGTTGACAACAATGTTTTCAGTTCGCACAAGCATGGCATAGTGAAATGAAGTGGCGCTTGTGCAAATTTGAGTCAACACCAGAGTTTCAATACGTCAAGTAGCGATGACACTTTCTCTAGTATTTGCAACATTAAAGTGAACTTATTGCTCATTAAACACATCATAGAAGATATTTCATCTAGCATATGCCTCAATTGAACATGAAAGGTCGGAAATCTTCTATTGTGCACAACAAGATAATGAGTGACAACTTAGTCAAATAGAAACGCCAGAAAATAGGTGACAATTTTTTTTAAAATTAAACATTACATAGGATAATCATATAATAGACGGATATCATTAAACTTTGAATATTACGTAGGTACTTGACATGCGATTGATTCGCATCAAATAGATCGATCAGTAGATAAGTCAATAGAGAACAACGACCCATTTGTTCGTTGAACGATGTATTCCTGTTCGTTTGCATGAGTAAAAATTCCATGAGGATTATCGATTTTAATCACGAACATCTTTGGTCATTAATTCTTAACTATTTCAGACACATTGTATTCAATTAATAAGTTTAGAAAGATATCGATTAGGATGTTCTAACACGCATGATAATCAACTAGAAAAAGAAAGATTGATTAGAGAAAATCATTTCATATTGAAAGAAATGCTTTGTCTGCGTTTCGATAAAAGTCATTAGCGTGCAACACCAATACTGTAGGTTTCTTTTTGATTATTATTACTACTATTTATTGAGTATAGATTTGATAGCATGCATTGTAGTGCATACTATGATTGTTCATTTGAAAAAAAAAGAAAATTAAAATAGTCTTTGTCGTTGACTAATATGAATAATTGAAAGTCATTTGAACAAGTCGGAAGTTATTTTCTGTGAGCTGTTGTCTTCCTTTTGTCTATAGTTTCATTTCCTGTTATAGTATAGAAAAAGAGATGAGGACAACCGTATGTAGAGAAAGAAATACGATGTAACAACCAGAATAAGTTAATGAAACTCATAATAGACTTGTATAACGTGTCATGATAATAGTGATGATGTTTTTTTTCTTCTTCTTCTTGTTTTTTCTTTTAATCGGAAATAGCTGAAGTAAAAATGTTTATCAGAGAGAAAGAGAGAGAGAAAGAGAAATCAAGATTTTCCTTTTTCTCCTATTTTGTCAATCCTTGCTAGTCAAATTATTTTTCTAATGACGGACAAGTCAGAAATGCCTGAAGTGTTTTATATTTACTAATGAGTTACATGTCCTGGCTTTTCTCTTCTCTTCTCTTCTTCATGTCCTAGAAAATTGCTTATCTTTTTTTTTAATTTTCTCAGCACATCTCTAGATAGACGACAATACTAGTCAGAAGAAAAAGAACAGTATTCTATTTAAAATTGTCAGTACACAGTTATCTTTTGTTCTATACACTAGCATTCATCTAATTGATAATATGCTGAATACATCGAATAATGTTTCATCAGAAAAACTTGACAATTCTTCAATGACAACAATAAATATTCTTAGTCGTCTTCGTAATGCAACCGAACAAGTACGAAATGTACAAACAACTATTGCTAAAAATGGTAAGTCACCGACGTTTATTTTCCCAATAGAATTTGTAAATCATTATGTTAGACATTTTAGTAATATTCACTTGCTGAATATCTTGAAATTTATCATATTTGATTTTTAGGTATGGAAGAACATGCAGAAACATTGGTGAATGTTGGTAAAGAATTAGACGGTACGTTTATATTTTGAGATTTGTTTTACTTGTAACAAACGAAATAATCAAGATAGTGCGATGTATAATTATAAAAAAAAAAGATAACACATGAGTGAGAGTTGTCTGTTAATTATATCATACATCAATGCGTTTTGAATTGCTTGGCGAAAAAAATGATCTTTTTTTGTCGCATTAATTTGTAAGCATCTATATTATATTCAACAGGAGATTGTTGAATCAAATAAGAGATGTATTAGGTTTTCTTTCATGTTTGCCTTAATATTTTGCGTTTGACACAAGTCAAATATTCAATATATTTTTTTGTAATTAACTGAAAGGAAAACTTGAATCTTTTTCTTCAATTTTTTTTTCTTCATTATTTTACCAAGGTATTCTTTACAATCTTGTTGATGTACTTTCGGATGACACACGACAAAGTGAAATAACTATAACATCTAATGATGGACAAATAAGTAAATGGCTCGAACAAACATTTTCATCTAAACAACAACGTACAATGACAACAGCAACAGGACGCTTTGAATCTATAAAAGCTATTATTCAAGCATCATCCTTTGTTAATGCATTACAAAAACAATTACGCATGCATACCAAAGAACACCTAGCTATGATGCTTAATTTGCCAGTTAATATCAATCAGTTGAATCTTTGGTCATTTAATATGATGGAGCATAATGAACCAATTACGTTCACTATGTTGCTTACCTTTGATGCACATGATCTCATATCACATTACCGTATTGATATTGAGACTTTAAAAAATTTTTCTCATGCACTTACTGAAGGCTATACTAGTATGTAGATGATAAATTAAATAGTAACTAATTAATAAATCCATTCCTTTCTTTTCATTAGAATTCCGAGCAGCTTACCATAATGATTACCATGGAGCTGATGTTCTTCAAACAACCCATTGTCTATTGATTAAAAGTAATTTATTACATGTTTTCACACATCTTGAAATAACAGCATTAGTAAGACGACCATAAACAAAAAAAAAGCAAAAAAGATTCATTTAAATAAACTGTTAATTTATACATAGTTGTTTGCTGCTGTGATTCATGATTTTGAACATCCTGGTCTGAATAATAATTATCTTGTTAAAACAAAAAGTGATTTGGCTTTGATCTATAATGATTTTAGTGTACTAGGTAAGAATAAAAAATTTTACTGTTTCTCGTAATTGTATAGTATTGTATTTTTCAAGTGGAAAAAAATTTTCACAATTGACATCAATAAGGATTATATTCATTGTGTCATGTTTATGATAAGTAGAGTAAGTAGGCATACGTTCGTGAGAAAGAAAGAATTTCACAGATTTTTTTTGTGTGTTAGAAAATCGTATTCTTTTCATGGCATAAAAAATTACTTTAAAAAGAATTCTGTCAAAAATTATTAGCGCTATTCTTTCGGAAGTAATATGTGAAACGCGATATAGCTGCCATTTTTTGATTCCCAAAAGACTCATTTAATTCTCTTCATTTTCGAATAGATCTCTTTACAATGTTGTCTTTTAGAGCATCTTTTACAAGTAGAATAAAGAATTAGTTAATGTATAATTAATATTTGATTGTGTCAAAGTACGAAAAAACAGTATACTATTGACCTTCAGTCTATTCGAATCCAGTTTCATGAAGTAACATGTGGTCATATAGAAATACTTTCTTTTTACACTATTGAAAATCTTCCATAGCTAATAATATATTGTATGACATGCATTAATATTATTTATGATTATCACTTATTTTTATTTCACATTTCTTTATCTTAATTTGTCTTCAACAGCATTGTCCAATCATATTATGTGACATGAACGATTCCGATTAACAAACGGATACAACATTTGATTATTTTCATGTCACATATAAAAATGTGATGTACTGCAAGACTCAGCGATCACCTAGTTTGCTCTATATTTAGAGAGAATACATTGAAGAAACTATTGCATTCAGATTGGGTTATGTTAAAGAAGTCGTTCGAATCCGTATGCATCCATTATCGTGTTATTTATTACGTGCAGGTTACCGTTCAATGAAGGATGAAATTAAAATAAAAGCTAGAAAATAATCCCAACAGATGAATGCCATTTGTTTAACAGATTCTAGCACCGTATCAACTAAAATGATACAATATCTTTAATAGTGATCGGACAAAGTCGAGTTCGTGGTTTTAGAATCTCTGTATGAAAAAAAAGTTTTTAAATGATCTATTCTGCCACCATGGTATGATCGAGAGAGCTGAAATCAAAGCAGAGCATCACTTTTACACTCTCTAGCCACAATGAGTTTTCGTTATTGCAAATCTGATATATTATTTGAGGCTTTCATGTTACGTCAAATTTTTGCTTTTCCTATTGAGATCTATCTGTTTTTGTGTGGTTTCGTTAAGAAAATCTCTCTGCTAATAAAAATTTATTTCCTACTCTGTTCGAATATTTCCTGTAGGTTCATGCTTACACAAAAATTGAGTATGAATTACTTCTTAGAACATCTATGTATAGATTGTAATTGTTTTATCCGTTGTGCGTCATGTCCTCAAGCAGTAGATTTTCTCCGTATTATTAATGAAAAGTATACATGACGAACTTATAGCAACCCACACAATCTATATATAATAATGAATTTTACTCGGAAACATTTCCTATAAGTAGACATGATTACGTGAGCTATAGTGTTCGAGTAGCACAATAGAGCCTGAATGTATGCAAAGCTTAAATTACTACGGATTTCGTTACTAAAATTTTCATGTCCGCGAAGATAAATATGTTATTTGCTGGCTGTTTCTTTCCTTTTGTTAATTATTTTACCGTTCAGAATTCATTTTAGCTATGTTTTCATTAACGTTTTATCTGAAAAAGGAAACATTTCATCAATTTCGTGTGTTCCCTGTTATGTTACCATCACTTTTTATGTTTCTTCTAGTCAACTACTTATGAATATGACGAAAAAAGACAAATAAGCATCCAATGACAACTCATAAAAGATGCAGAATTGCATCAAACAAAACTTTTGTCCGAAACTGATGAAATTTTTACTTCTAGTGACACTTCATGAATTGACTTTGATTGATTTGACAACTGAATAGAACTACTTGAATTTAGATTGAAGTCTCTGTGTAGATGAAATCATATGTTCGACATTTTAATTAATCTAGATGTTTCATGAGGAACTCTTTCGAACTGTGCCGGAGTGTTTTCAAGTCTAAATTAAATGGATCACGTAAACTTTGATGAGTTTCACCTAGTCAAAATATCACTACGTGCCGACTGCCTATTCATGATTAGAACAAATCTACTTACGATTAAGAAAATATTAAATAAATCTTCCAAGTGAATATCACTATTCGAACGTGAATACCAATAAAAGTAACTTATTGCTTACAGAAACCTATCCATAGTCATCCGATTTCTTAGAAATATGAGATTCTCATGTAGCCGATAATTGCCTTAACATGTAATTATTGTCATTATTCGCCATTACAATACATTATAATTGTGAATAATGGCAATAATTACAAAATAATGCAATAATTGACTACATGGAAACCTCATATCTCTAAGAAATTGGATCACTATGGATAGTTTCTGTAAATAATAAGTTGCTTTGATTTCTGTATGCATTGAAACAGTGATATTTATCACAACTCGATTTTGAAATGATGAAACCATAAGCACGAACTCGTCTTCAATAAAAAATATACTTCGCCATTTGCTAGAAAGCCCAAGTGCCAGTTGAAGATTTTCCAGACTGAAGATAGAGGAAATTCTGCGATAGATAAAAAAATATATGTTGTAAGAGAATTGTTGCAGATTGAATACATTTTTATTGATAACTCTCTAATGAGTATTTTCTTCTGATATTCAGACCTAGATGTTGACCTATTTCAACTAGAAGTTTTCGATTATTAAAACAATTATTATTTTCAAGACCATGATAATTGAATGGGCTATTAAGTCTTCAGCAATACACTTGACATCTAAACTGTTATTCTATTGTATATATATATAAATTATTGTTTTTCTAATCTACAGGAAGTTTCTATTGCAATGATTATGTTTGTCATACCAATCATAATATGATTTGTAGCATCACATTGAAAAAAAAACAAATGTAGACATGTTTTTATGGTTGAACGGGTAAAGATGGATTGAATCTATAAATTTCGATAAAAATCCTGATGAATTTTACTCGTAGTTTTACTTGGCTACCATTGAATATTGCACAGATAAATCTGAAAAATACACTAATACACACACGTGGAACAGACCTCGTTGTTTCTATAAAAAATAAATAAAAATCTCACTAACACTTTTTGAAACATTATATATCATCATTAATTTAATATAACTTGATTCATTTCTAATGATAGTATTGTATCATATAATTTCAAGATTTTCTATCATTCTTTTTATAGAAAATCATCATTCAAGTGCAGTATTCAAACTCTTACGTGATAAACGTTTAAATATTTGGTCGAATATGAATGCTGATGAATATCGAATATTTCGTTCACTGGTTATATCTCTTGTACTTGCAACTGACATGGCTAATCATGCATCACTTATTGAACGTATGTCAACATATTTCTTTTTCAAAGAAACAAAATCAGCAACAATTGCAACTGATTCAAAAACTCTATTACATACATTATTACATGCTGCAGATATTTCAAATGCAACCAAGCCATGGCCTATTTATATTCAGGCTGCTGAAAAGGTTATGGAGGAATTTTTCATTCAAGGTGATTTAGAAAAAATATATTACGATGATAATAAGTCAACGTTCGATCGAGAATCAACTGATATTGTACAATTACAGATTGGATTTATTTCACATATTGTCTATCCAACTGTAAGTGAAAATAGATCTATCATACATGTAGGATAACAACAAGATTGTCTCCAATATGTTTAAGAAAACTTCAACTTATATTTCATGAACTGTGATCATATAGAAATTTCACATCAACTTAAAATTTTGTGCATTAGAACCTATGAAAGTCCTTATGTTTTTAATGAATAATTTAACAGAACAAATAAGTAAATTGAAGTCGAATTGAATTTGTCATAAGCATATACTTAACAGTAGATTGTTGTAGTGCTGAGGAACACACCAATGTAGTATAAGGGTTTTCATCTCTTCTTCGTCCAATTCTTGATAATAATTCAAATCATTTCATCTCACCTTGAAATTTCCACTAAAGTCATCAATTCTACACACTCAAATTATATACAAAATGAGTTCTCCGACGTATTAACAACAACATCGTTACATTTAGTCATGTCTATATGAAGGAGTGCTTTGAAATATTCTTTTCTTCTTCTTTTTTTGATAATTTCTAAGCGGAAGCTAAGAGGAAAAAATTGGCACTTTCTATGAAGTACGACGAAGTTTTTTTACTTTTTTACACTCAGCATTACAGTGTGCTAATCTTACAGTAATATGAATCAATAAAAAACACTAAACTCAATGGTAATGAACCATCTTTGCCTGTCATTATAGACACATGTAAGTAAATAGGAACGAAAGTTGAACTGCATTCTGCTATTCGAAAATGACAGAAAATTTTCAAGAGTTTCTTTTGAAATTTTTCGCTAGTCAAAAGTATAATAAGTAAAAAAATGAATGACATAGCGTAAATAGCATTATTTCTGACTTCAGTATTTTACACGTATATATTTTACTCACCGATAAAGTAAAACATGGATCGGCTGTATTTAATATTCGATGTCTATTTGATAAATCTAATACTGGTATCGATTGAATGAAAGAACATTAACTAATGTTATTGCTTTCGTTTCCCGGCTACTATTCGAATGAATTTCGTAGACTTCCACGTGATTATGAAGTCTTGCAAAATCTTAATGATCAAAATTGGCGTTCAAATATTGTCTATAGATAAGTCTTCGAGTTAATTTTTAGCCCATCAAAATTTGATATAACTCAAGCGTAGTCGTTGGATCAGTGAGCATGTTTTCATTTGGATAGTTTCTTTCGAAAGGAAGACTTAAAAACTTAGGAATATATAAATGCTAAGTAAGTAGTTGAAGAAAAAGCCATGAACACTATCATGAATTTTATAATTTCGATAGAAACACTGGCTTTACACAACTCTAGTTTGAAGACATCAATCTATCATTTAGCAACGATAGAATAGTACTAGTCAAATACTCTGATATGTTTATTGACTGTAAGAAGGATCTTGAAACAAAAATTTTGCTCAAAATTGTTTTACTCTCCTTTTCCGAAATTCTATTATAACTTCAGTTGTTTTTCCATCAGTTATTATGACCCTTCTTCTGTGTAATTAGTAGCATCAATTAAAAACCAGCCGAACCAAAGATAAAGTTATCAAGGTGGGAATTTTCTAAATATAGATTATTTTCTCATATGATTGTAGAAAAGTATGACATCTTGTTTCAGTGAGTCATCCTATTTTTTTCTGATCACTTCACCTGTAGAGAATATACTTCTTCGTTTTGTTTCTAGTTCGATGTTTTATGTAAAGTACTTCAAATGGATTCATTAGATCATGATGCTAGGTTGGCGCCAGTAAATGCAACACATATATTTCCATGGCAAAATGATTTACAATTAAATTTAGAAACATGGCGGCAACTATCAAAAGATAATGATATTCAACAGTTGCTCATTAGTAGAAAACCTGTTAAACTTAATTCTGAATATTTACAAATATATGTGGAAAGAGCTAAAGATTGTTTGAAAAGACGATCACAACATGAATTATTACTTCGAGGTTCACCTTCTATATGATTTATCCATATCGAATATTTGCGCGAAATCTTATTTTTAATAAATATGAGGGGAAAAGGCAAGATATTCGTCTTGTTTTAAATATCATAAGGATCGACCGATCTGTTTTGATTTTTGGTATTACATTAAATGCACCAGAAGTATGCCAATGCTGATAACAATTTTAGCAGAGTCTACATCTCTCTTTTGTTTCGACAGCTTATCATATTTTGAAAAGAAAAATCAATACTTGAAGTTTATTGATGCTCAAACAAATGCGACCATCAATAGATAATTCTGCCGTCACAATATGATTTATTCCAGAATGAAAAATGCATATCGATTTGATCACGAACCGGTCTAAGGTCGATAGGTCCTAATGAAATGAATTTATAATAGATTATCTTAGAATGCATGAAAAAGTTTTGTGATAGTTGTTCACAAGTCCATACATAAATAATGTAAAACTCCGGTTTTTTTTCGCAATAAAGATTTTCATTTTCGTATTGTCTCACGTTTCGATTTCTTCAAAATTCAATGTAGCTTGACTGTACAGATAATTACTTGAAATAAGTCAGATGCGTGAATCACTTTTCTATATTCTAGATGAGTGCAATAGCCAATGTGTTTACACGTGAATGTGAGGCAACTCTAATTGTTTTTTTTTCGTTCACACTCTTATCTACTTCACTTGTCAAAGACAGAACGGTGGGTTTCAGTAAACAGTTATTAACAGAGGAACACCTCTTAGATTAGAAGTCGTCTGTTTGAACACTGTGACACTTTTGACCGGCATAAGAGTAATAATAAAGTAATTTATGATAGACTGTAATCATGATTTTTTATTCACCATGTATACCAATCCTTTGAACTTTACAATCTACGTCTACCAAATCGCACTTGGAGAAACACTTTCACTAGATTACATTTGACACTCTCAAGAGTAATCAAGATTGTTATTGTTCTTATGGATGTGTGGGTGTACGTTAACTGAACACTAATGAACATCGACAGTGACGCTCACTGCACACTGGTAGGTTCAATGCCACTGATCACTGACATATTGATCACACGGACACCAATGACCTCTGTATCACTAGTGCACTAATACCATCGGCGTCACGGGTATATCAGGCACACTGGCTTCACTGACAACTCGTCATTAATGGTTACATTCCCTAGACTGTGAGGCTAGGGTCTAGGGACCATAATTCACCTGTGTCTGCCTGCCTACAACTCTTCGTACAAATCATCATTCTAGTGGCACCAATGGTAATTTCTGTTGCACAAGGTGCCATTACAATGGCAGAAATGACGATATCTGTGGTCAAACTGCCATTTCTGAATCACAGATGACCATTAAAGTGGCACCGATTGCCACTTCAATGGCATAAATGATCATTTCTGAGGCAGAAATTACGACTTTTATTGCACATATTATGGGCGAATCCGCTGGAAGATCACGCAGAGTAGCCTCACCCAATCGAAGAGTGACTGAAAGGACCTGGTGGAGTCTCGGTAAGGAACTTTAATCCCTCAATCGTTAAATGAGAGAGCCACGGGGTCCAGTAGCTACGTGTAAGAGGTAACCTCTTGTCCATCTGAATGATATTTAAGTCCCCGTGACGAGATTTTTCCAGTCTAGTCTATCGGTTACGAAGCTGAGAGCGAGTCAGCCTTCACTCGAATCCAAATCGTGGTTTGAGAGCTGCTCCTCACCTGTCTGTTGCATTGACTTTGAATAGGTTTGCTTCGTCAGTGTTCTTGTAAATTTCTCGATTTTGTCTCATCGGCCCTCCACTTTCACTTAATTACTGTCTGCCTTTCTCGTCTCTTCTCAACTTATTTGGCCATCTCTCAGGAAATTTCAGGATTTATAGTAGAAACAGCCAACTTTGTCTTCTGTTCATATGTTTGCATACGTGAGTTTTGGAAGTGCAGGGTCCAGCGAATCGATTATCAATGCGCGCAATTTGTAATATTACAAGATATGTGCTTTAGATAAGCAAAGAATGATCATGCACTAGATGTAATTTTTTTTCAAAGATTTTCACTTATAACGTACTTATCTAATTCTTCGATGAATATGAATTAATCTTCTTGAAAAAGAGATGCATCTAGTTTATGATCATTCTTTGCTTATCTAAAGCACACATCTTGCAGTACTATTTAACAATAATTTACGAGGTGTCAGTGAAGTTATTGTGCCTGACATACCAGTGACGCAGACGGTATCAGTGTACCAGTGATCAGTGACACTGAATCTACTCGTGCGCACCGAGCGTCACTGTTGGTGAAAAAACTAACGGTTTTTGTCGAGGTTATCGCTGACACCGTACTAGGGGTGCAACAAATCCAAGGCCTTGGGATTAGGTGTAAATAGATTTGGATTTGTTCTCGATTGAGATTTGGATTTGATCTTAATCTACCAAAATCTGATGAGACTTTGTAAGATAAAGTCAAAGAAGGGAGAAAAGAATCTCAAGTCTTATAAATTGATATGAAATTGTATAGATTTGGTATAGATTTGGGTTTGGGATTTGGATTAGGGATTGAGATTTGATTTCAATATAGCACGACTACAAAGTGTGACTCATGTTCGATTGAAAACAAATCCCAAGTCCAAATCAAAATCTAAGACCCAAATCCAAATTCAAGCCCAAGTCCAAACCCCAAATTCCAAACGTATCACCAATCCCGAATCCCAAATCTAAGCTGAAAAAAGTAATATAAACAATACTGTAATCCAAATCTAGACGAAATCCACAGCTAGGAACTCATGTCTAACCATACCACAAATCTAGAAACCAAAACCAAACCCAAGTCCAAACATCAGAGATTTGGTAACAAATCCCAAATCCATTCAAGATTTGTTGCACCCCTACACCGTATATCCCTAGTTGTAGTTGATCATTGAAAAAAAGACATTTTTCATATAGGTTAATATTGTTAAAAAGAAGAATTAATTTAGCATCATGAACCATTTTTTGTTAATAAATAGGGGTGAAGACAAAAGTTGGCAGTTCTTCCTGCGCGATCATTGGATTATGACAGGTTTTTAAAAGGTCATTTGAAGGACAAAATAAATACCATTACAATAGATTTTTTAGCTGGTAGTTTCACGGATGATCAGTGGTGACATCTACTTCGTTTCTCAAACAACTTTTGAAAATACCATAACGAAGTATGATAAAGTGTATTGCTGATACTTGCATGTCATTCATTCATGTTTTCCATAATTAAGTAGTGCAATTAATTAAAACTGTAAAGAGATCAAGACAGTTTTCCAAGAGAAAAACGGCGTATTTCAAACAGAGAAGCACGTCGAATAACAAAGCAGATCAAAGCACGTAGGAGACATGGAATGTTTTTAGAAGTAATCCCACGTACACTTAATTAAAAAAGAAGCATGCCAAAGTACAAGAAGCAGTAGTTCAAAATAATATAGACTGGAAGCCTGTTTGTTTAAAATAACTTCAAGATACTGGAAGTATTTTAAGCCGATAAAATGTTGAAAAGAGAATCAACAGTACTAACGTATTCTTACAGCAGTTGAAATTACTATAAGCGATCCCTCACCCTAAATTAGAAGATCCCTCGTAAGGGTCTCTCCATAGTAATTTGTGTTTTCGTCAGGGAAAATTGGTAAAATTTTCAAGATATTTGGCGAAACATGATAGAAGACCCGGAGTCTTTTATTATGAGTGTGATCGGGGGGCTGGGGGAGGGGTTGTGACGGCATAATCCTCACTGATGTTATCTTGATGTTTGTGTGCGCATTTGTTTGTTTCTCTTTCTAGTTTCCCTCTCTTATTGCTTTGCGCCTAAAATTGTTAATTCAGTTTAACATAATTATTCTCTCTTTTTCTTCATCATCTACTCACTCTACTTTACATCTCTCTCTTCATTGAGACACACCTACATTCCTTCTTCTGATATCTTCCACTCGCCATTCGAGCGTTTCTGATATCTACTTCGAATATTTCTCTCTCTCTCTCGTTACTCTCGTCAGTTACTCTCTCATCTCGTTCTCTATCTCACCTCTTTTCTGTTCATATCAAATATATTATCGGATACTTATCCGACTTTAATTTTACTTTGTCTCATCAATTGTATTCTACGTCACAATCCATTATTGTGGCACCCGGCATTTTTAATAGTTGCGCCTCTCGACCGACTAACGACGCAACAGGGGGCTTAGCTCAGGGTAAGAAGTATGTCGAAGTAAGCGTCACGTATTGCGAAATAGATCAAATTAATGTTAGATTCACAACTCTGCCGTTTCCCTTGCTATTTTCATATAAATTTCTATCTATATTGAGTAACATTTCTTTTTATCGAGATTCTGTCAAAATGAAAGAAAAACGTTGGTCAAGTCCAAGAAAATAGTACCATAATATTTTTCAAAAGTTATTTGAATCTCCGAGTAGATATTATTACAAGTTTTCTTATCTTTTAATATTTTGAAGTCAAGTAAAAAGACAATATAATCATAAAACGATAAGAAGATATTTATACATCATGTGCATTTTTTTCCATGCCTTATAGTTTTAAAATTCTTTTGAACAAAAGATGATTCAACGAAAATGATGAAGCATTCCTGTCTAATTACGAAGTTATAAGAAAACTAGCTTTCGAATTACTGATAAGTATCATATTCATGATAAAAATTATTCAAGTAGATGAACTTCGAATTTTATCTCACACTCTGCTTTGTAATGTTGTTTTTGCATATAGCGAGTAAACTCAGCAGTAGAAACGTTTCTGCGACACTTGTTACGTATCCAATAAATGTTTTGATTTCATTTAGAGAAACTCGAAAATCTTGAACCTTGTTATCTTTAAAAGAAATCTCATTGGATATTCTTTTTATGATGAAATATTGCTTGTTAAAACATACGTAACCAGTTAAATAATATGACGACGAATCATATACGCATAGAGAAAATAAATTGATGCATGAGACCATTCGATCAATATGGTACAGTGTATTTTTTGTTCAGAAAAACGTAGCGAGTAAATTGATTGTATTCGTTTATTAACCAATAAGTCGAGATTTATTCATCAAATGATCTCGATTATAGTTAATACAATAGTTAGAATTGTCAATTATGCATGTATCTGCAAAATAGTCACAATTGTAAAAATAAAAACAATGAAACGTTAACTTCTAAGTATTGCATAGGATTTCAATACGAAATACAATTATATCAATGAATCATAAAAATGATTAAAGCATGGACCGTATACATTTATCTGGTACACATCAGCAGGATACAGCTATTAGATTATCGTATTCTAATTATCGATGCTATCATGTTCCAATGCATGATGTGTGAAAAATTAATAAAGACATAATTGATCGAACAATAAATTCCACCAATTAAAAAATGGCAAGTCAATACTCTGTCGATGGTAGGCTATTACAAGAGCAATATTAGCTTAACGATATTAGGTCTCAGTAGTAATAAGGTAATCTTCAAATAAAATGTCTTAGAAATTTGAAGCACTTCGTTCCATAAGTAGATGTATTTATAAGATCTATCCAATGGTTTAAAGAATATAGTGATGCAAGAGATTAAAGCACCGAATTTAACTCCGATGAACTGAAAATGTTCACTGAATTTCCTGATACTTTCTAATGTACTATAATGTTATCAGCTTTTCTGTTATAGCTTTCACATCTTTTCAATGGTTTTTTCCTTTATTTTGTTATTGTTTGGGTCTAGTCTGTTGTGCCTGTAGGACCGTAATGTCATGGAGTCCTTTATACAATACAAGAAAAAATATATAAAGTGCATCAATTTACATCAACGATTCAAAGGTAGTAATCCGTTCCTAAACATGTCGAACTTATTTCAAACGTTTAGTCATAAAATCTAGCGTTCAATTGTTGCATGCGCGTTATAATTTTCTACTCTCTAGATAATACAATAGAAAAAACTCAGCCGGCTTTTCAAATTATAGTTCTGGCTTATGTTTCCCTTTTAATATATGTACACTAACTACAGACAGGTTGTCTTGTATGATCTCACTGATATTTTGCAAGACAATATCGAGTGATCGTAAAAATTTATATTTGTAAAGTATGTGTCTCTAGACAAACTAAATTAGGTCAGTTGAAATTAAAATCAATCATATCCATAATATTCAACAGTGTTTTAGTATTAAAAATAGCAAGATAACAACAAAAATCTTATTCCCAGCAGTAATCTAACTTTCTACTTCATTAAACACATGATCAAGTTGTTTGCATCCTATGAAAGATATAATAAGATATATAGATTCAAGAAGTGTACTAAATTATATTTCGTTTGATTTCTCCTTTTTTTTAAACTGCTCTATACACATGTACAGTCTGTAATTAAAACCATATTTAACTTTCTAATTTTATTATTTGTGGTATAAGGAGATATTCTGAGTTAATATGTGATTTCTTCTAATCTAAATTTTAGTAATTGACAAAATAAAAGATAGTACATCTAGTCAGAATATAGAGTATTGAATCTTTCATAATTTTAAACACCAAATCGTTGACAAATTAAAATTATATCTAAAAATTAATAAGTTCGAGTTCAAATGCGATTCAAATTTTTCGGCAGAGATTTAATAATCACGGTCAATGTATTTCATTCTCAAACAGAAACTGTGTTCAAAATCGTAATGAAATTAATGCATAGAAACAGGATGTCCTTCCTGTTGAAAGCCACAGGGGCGGATGTTTGCAGCATTCTATATATTTTTTGATATATTTCTTCTTTATCCTTTGTGACTAATTAATACTTCAAAAGTAGACAGGCAAACTGGACTGTACATATATTAAGGAGCAATTGCTAGACAATCTTTTAACTAACGCATCCGTTTTGTTCATGATATATTTGGAACTGAAAATTTATTGACAAAAGATATTTTGAAAAAGAAAATTAATCCTTTAATAGCACACCAAGAAATCCAACGATTTCTTTTATGCGATTGTATGCTCTATTACAGAATGAAGACACAGCTATTTCTTAATAATCGAACTATTTGAACTAGTCGAGTATTCTAAGGAATCGTTAAAAAGAATCATCTACTAATTAGGCTAAATATGCCAGTTGCTACGTATATTTATATATAAACATTATGAATTTACCCGGCGTGACTAAGAGTTTTAGACAAACTGTCACAGACATATTTCTTAAATTAGAAAAAAATTTCTATCAAATAAGAATCTGAAAGCCTTTCATTACTGACACCAATGAAATGATTCATGGAACATAATCAACAAAAATATTCTGAGTACTATTGTTTTGCTAACAAAATATTACGCATGAAGTATCATCGTAAATCGTAGATAGCTGAGTTGCATGATCTAGCCGGATGGAAAATAATTGAGAGATTGCTTTTTAGTGTGAGAAATTATTTATATTAGATTCTATATAAAATTAGATTTATTTTGCAAGCATAATCGACTTTGATTGTAGATTCATATCGACTTAGATAATTGAAGAATATCCTTGTTCTACAAAATCTAAAAGTTATGGATATAACATCAAGCAGTGTTAGTAGTGGCCTTTCAGCTGCACCCTATCAACTGAACATGTGGCTTGGTTCATTTCTGTTAGTGGCAGGTACGATCGGTTGTTTTGGAAATATGATTGTATTCAGTTCTCGTTCATTTCGAAAACGAGCCTATTCAATTTATCTATTATCAGAAGCAATGTCTGATTTTATTTACTTTGACTTTCTCTTGCTTACAAGAGTTCTGCAGAAAGGTTTTCAAATTCCAATAATGACACGTTACAATGAAATTTGTAAAATTCGACAGTTTATCTCTGATTGGAGTAATCAAGTATCATTTAGTTTGTTTTTCTTGGCAACTATCGATCGTCTTTTATCAACGCAACGTTCCAATAGTAAGTAGAAATCAATATTAACTAATTAATTAGATATGAATCATTTAGTTTACCCAGCAAAATATTGAGCATCTGTTGATGCAGAAATATAAAAACGGATCGAGAAGATTTTCATTGTTATCGTCTGACGAGTAGAAACTATAAACTAAGCACAACAAGAAAATAAAGCCGAATTCGAAGCTAAAATTTCATTAAGTATGAAACATGCTTGAGAATGCATTCATTATCAATAGTCGCTTCTTCAGAGAGTTCCCTGGACAAAACGATGAACATGGAGGCACAGTTAGGTTCAGTCGAATTTCACTCAATGATTTTCTCACATGCTTATGCTATAGCTTAAGATAGTATACTACGACCTTTCAGTATTTGTTACAATTGAATCGATTCATTATTCGACTATGTAGTAGAATCTATCATGAGAGTTGTTCTATTCTATAACCATAACAACTTCATTTTATTGATCAACCAATAATAATATGACGCAAAATCGAAC
This sequence comes from Rotaria macrura, assembly GCA_900239685.1. NCBI lineage: Eukaryota > Metazoa > Rotifera > Eurotatoria > Philodinida > Philodinidae > Rotaria > Rotaria macrura. The sequence continues at coordinate 191,656 of OENT01000075.1, read as the reverse complement.
CTGAGCTAACAATTGATTCTTTGAAATCGAATGTGAAATATTATTCTTACTTTTGATAACTTCAGAATGACTATTATGTTTGTATTTCTGTTAGTTTTCACGTATTTTGAACGAAACCATTCATGTACTTTCGCAAAAACATTGCTTTTATCATCACTGAACCTTTATTCTATCTGAGAGAATAGTCATTAAGATTTTTATTTCGATTGAAGAATATCGTCAGTGGAGCAATCGCAAGGCGCTAGCTTACAAGATGTCTTTAGCAAGTGCTCTTATTTGGCTCTTGATTCTTGGCCATCGACTTACATTATATAGTACACGGCATGGGACTTGTGAACCGTCACCAGGATTTTATTCTTACTATGATAATTATACTGAAGTCGTTTTAACAGCCATATGCCCACCGATAGTGACAATCGTTCTTGCATATCTATTGATAAAAAGTGTCCGTGATGTCATTCAACGACAAGTTGCTTCTGAGATTGATAGACCATTGGTGACCGTTTTACGTAGATCCGTTCTACAAAACATGGATTCTCAACTGAAATGGATGCTTATTTTACAATCAATTATTGCCTCTGTAACATATATACCTTATGCAATTCAACTTATCTATTCTCATGCCACTCAATATTCGACAAAGTCAGCTTTACAAGTGGCTATAGAAAAAGTCATGATTGAATTGATTCATATATTGTCATACACATTTTTTGCTTCTAGCTTTTACATATCATTTTTGACAAATGGTGGTTATCGTCGACAAATTAAAAGATTATTCAAAATATCGAGGTATGATTATACTACAACTCGTACAAATACTCTCAATCGTACCAATGCAGCAATAACTAAAATAGCGACATAAAGACACCGGATAGTTCGAACAGGGAGAACTTTTTAGTTAGAAATAAAAATCAATTCTCTTCTTATGCGGAATAGCTATTTCAAATAAACTAATCTCACAAAGTAATTCAAATAGAAAGATCACAATAATAGATGAAATTCAAACAATAAACGACCAATGAGTGATGTTTTTGCTAAATTTTTCATCTCTATTTTTATATTTTTTCGATACATTCTCTAAAAACAAATCCATGATTTAAAAGAAGCTACAACAAAATAAAGAAGCTTCTTACATTCATTAAGTATGAACGTATCCCAAAAATTCTAGTGTTTATCATTTGAACTAACTGAAAATTAGATCAGAGTACTAAAACATTTATTTGCAAACAATCTCGTTTCTGTTTGGTAAAATTCCTATCAGGTTTCTATTAAGTATGTTTGTAACATTTTGATATTCAAACGTCATGCACCTATAAAAATCATATCAATTCGTTGTGATTTTAATATAGACTCCTAGATGAATAACGACATTACGACGAATATAGTTTATTCATTCTTTAGAAGATACTCGAATTCGAGTACTATAAATTGAATTTTTTCTAGAACTCATATACATTTTCGAAGTAAGTAATTGGCATAAATTTTCAGGCGAACTCTTTGCAGATCCTTCTTCTACTATTTCTTGGAGACTACAGCAATGAAAATCTCTTATTTTACTCACCTTGGCAGTCACTATTAACTAGTGTTAAACTGAGGCAAAATTTTGCATTGTTCAAGCGAATATTAACCTTTAGTAATGTCAAACTCATAAATACAAGGACATGTCAAGTCACCTTTTCAATGTCAATGAGGTAACAACGGTTGTTTTTTTTTCGTCAGAGAACATGAGATACACTGCTCAGACGTTCTTCTTTTTACTATACATTGTACACATTTGCCTTGTCCCGACACATCGTTAGAAAACTCATACTAGAAAATCTTTGATAAAGAATAGAAAGATTTGTTAGCTACGTAAACTTCTTTTATTCTATCCATATTAAATTAGTACCGAATTCGAAAAAATACCATTCCAATAATAATATTTTGTTGTGCCTAAATCTCCTACAAGTATGATGCACTTGCCTACGATTTTCTTACTCTTCTTTTCTAATTGATCTTTTTACTGTTTCTCTAGTAATTGATATTTGTCGATTCGACTGTGCATTAATTTCTTATATCACCAGAAATCCGTATTTGTTCAAATAAAGAATTTGTCTACGATAAATGTTCAATATTTAACTTCGGTTGCCAATATTTGCTGTGACAGTCGGCATTGCCACAATTCAAAATGTACAAATAACTGTACGGACTGTTAACATCTACTAGGAATAGATCTTGTTTATTGATATCCCTTGTAACAGAAGAATGAAAACGAGACCACTGTTATTCATCAAAACTCTCAGTAGTCATAAACATATAGTAATTTGTGTTTGCATCGGAAGAAAGAGGGAAGGATGGTGATAGGTTGCTAAACTTAAATATCAATTTTATACGCATCTGGATTGCTCGAAAGTGGATGCGATTGCTACAAAGAAAAGTGACCCCATGTCGGAAAGAACAATTATACAATAGATGATCTTGTTGGATATTTTTCTCTTGTTTTTCGTTAATAATAACACTTTCGACACAATAATTAGTACACTTGGATAAAGCTCAAATAGTTACCTCTAATGATGTTACAATGAAGCAAGTATTTAAACTGATGAATTATATTGAAAACAGTTCAGAAAGAATGATGATAGATATCTTAAAATTATTTACTCAAGTTTGACGATGTTACTTTCGATCCAACAAAACTTGATCGTCTGAAAACAATCGTATCATTGAAAAGTGTATCCCTACAGTAGAATCTAGCAGAACAGAAGAGCGATAAATTTAACATCGCAATAAAAAGCATTTTGGAGACAGTATTCTTCATATAACGTCGAATCTTTGCACAAAACTCATGGGAAATATGTGTAGCAAGTCAAAACAGCATGCCATAGGCATAGTTGTTGATAATAAACAACAATATGAGATCTCAAGTAAGGTTGACAACCGTACACATGTCGATTTCAAAATCTATTCTAATGGAGTCCAAGCAAAGCAACAAAAGTAACATGTTGCTATACATTATTCGTGAGAAAGACGCAGGTTTCAATGAAAATTTCAATCATTTGAAACCGAAATTCATATTTTCTCAAATATTCGATAGAATTCTACTCAATAAATGGTTTTGTTAACAAGACGTCAAAACACATATCAAGGTAATGCTGCAGAAATCAAAATTTTGTATAATTTCAACTAATCTATGAATCATCAAATGCATTTGGGTGACACTCATGTGATTGTATACACGTATAGAATATTCAATGCAGCAGGTAATAAGAATAATCTACAGTGAATTCCAATGAATTCTTTTTCCATTATGACGTACACCGACAAACCGAAATATTGTACAAGAGGCATATCAGTGTAAAGCAAGAGGAGTTCTTGACATTTTATCGACATCAAGGACTGTCGATGATCGACTTCAATAAATTGACATTCAATACAGGAGTATTTCTATCTTACAGATATTTTTTGTTCCCCCAGTTAAAAAGGATTGGTATTTCATACGTTGGCTTAGCAAGCTTACGGGAAACATGAAGTAGACAATCTTTTCAAATTGATCATAGATCCAAATGTAAAATCGTGCATCCTGTTTCTCGATCCAGGATTTTAATTTATTTTAATAGAGAAGATGAAATTCTATTCATCATGTATGGTTATGTGTTGTAATGGTGACATTCAAGAACTTGTACATAACCTCCAAATTTATAGATCGAACCTATGAGCTGAAATCTGATGATGATCGAAAAATCACTCGATCGCTGGCGTCGAGTAATCGCCAGTTTATCTATGGAAGCATGGGTAGTTTATATTATTACTTGGGATAGACATTCGACTAAAGTACTAGAACAAAACTTTATCAAGCGACTGGATGTTTGACAAACATTGTTTGACAGACAGTCAAGGGCAACTCAACCAAACAGTTTCATCTAATCTAAAACCTTTCAATGTCGTAAAAATATTAAACGGAGCTTATGACACCGGTGTTTCTTCTCTATAGATTTACACTCATATCCATACTCTCATACTTTTACGTGTATATTACATCTGATTGGAGTTGATTTTAAATCATATATCTATATAAATACATTTATAATGCATCTTAATTGAATTCATCAAAAGACACCGAATCGTTATTATCGAAGAAGACCAATTTCAGAGATCAAAATTTCATAGATCGGTTTTTGAATGAAAACAAACGAAGAGAACTTTCAAGTGAATGATTTTTGAAATCTTCTTCAGTGGCAAAGAATTTGCGATATGTGCCATTGTGTATGATGAAAATACCTATGATGAAAATTCCAATCGTTCTGTTAATCGAATTTACTTGACGCATAATTCGTTCTACTGAACTGTGTGAGTGAAAGAATATTTGAACTTCTAACAGACAAAGAAACATGTACTAAAACCATCGATCAGATTACATACGAAACAATGGAAAAGAGTATAGTACTGTTCTTTCGTTCATAAAAGTAATATCGACAGGTCATTAGATCCGTGTGACAACTCTCACTTCTATAATAGAAACTATAAATTGTTATCCGTCGAAATCAGATAATTCTGAAGCATCAAGTTCAATATTAGCTATTCATAAAACATGATAAACTTATTCAATAGTTAGACAAATTTAACAGCCATTAGATCTGAGCATCAAAAGTTCATAATTCATAACTAATTTAGAAGACAAGCTGTCACTAAAATTTACTTGTTAAATTAGAAAAAAAATATAGTAGGAAATAGAATTTGAAAAATCTTCATCGTTCAACTTGATACAATGCTTAATTTAACATCGTCTACAGTGCAGCGTGAGCATCATGAAAATGTCGAGAGCAATATCTCGTTGCATGAAAAATCATCAACGTCATATGAATGATCGTCATTGACAGAAGTAATTTTATCAAACAATGTTTTTTCATCACATAAAAAACTCACAGAAAACTTGTTTCCTTCTTCAATGGCTAGTTTCACAGCTAGAGAGAACAATCGGTTTTCATTCGATCACGAAACTGATGAGTGGTCCTTTCATGATGTCAGTAATAAGTTTTTAGCTACACCATACGGATGAATGATAATAGTAGACTTACATCTTTGGATGACTGTTAATGAAATTTGTATTGAACTTTTGATTGCTTTCAGTTCTAGTGAACGTTTTGAACGAGCAGCTTATTTGATTTATCTTTGAGAAGAAATGATCTCTACGTTAATTTAATTTAATTTAATTTCTTTTTGATTAATTAAACCTGTTCTTTACAAGGTATTTTCGATTCTAATCATGACACGCTATGATATTATGTATGCAAACTCTGAGAATTTGTCGGCCTCTGAGGTAATCAAACTTCGTTTTTTCTATTTTTATTTACAACAATCGGTCGGCTTTTTCTCAAGGCTAAATTCGAATAATAAACTGAGGTAAAGATTAACTATTTTATTTTCAATTTCATTGAACAATATAGTCTGTGTGAAATAATTACATAGAATCTGCGTACAAGATGTCTATAGTAATTAAAAGCCCTCATTTGGTTGTTGCTCATTAGTCATCGACTTATAGTATAAAGCACAATCAATAGATTCGAGCTTTCTTTGTTTGTCGGACACTTCTATGGTTACAATATGTCGACCTGGAGTTATAGTTATGCGTGTGTAGAAACCTATTAAAATTGTTCATGTTAGATATGATTCAACGGTTAGTCGTTTCTGGTAACTATTCAACATCAGTGACTGTAGAATATCGAGTAGTACAATATTGTCCCAAATCAATTGTATCAAATATTCAAGAAAATTTTTCATTCAGCAAGCTCATATAAAGTGTTTTCTTGTTGCTTCTAGGTATTTTTCACTTCACAACTATTGGCTACCGTTGATAAAGTCAGAATTGCTTAAAAAATTCAAAAGAAAACGAGTACACAATTCACACGAGCAGAGCGTTTTATTATTCAATAAAAAAAGTAACATTCCTAATTTCAAACATACATTCTTTTGAATACAAAAGTAAAATTTAGTCACTTGTAATTTTGAATATACTTTTAAAATAAAAAGATTTCAGGATAAATAATTACATAAGCGCTCAATGTTCGAATTAAACTCTTACCATTGTTGCATATGTAATCAAGTTGAGAATGTTGATTTGTCAAACTTTCAGTCAGTTTGCATTTGAAACTAAAATATATGTCGTAGATACGCGAATTGTTAATGTGTATCAAGAATCGTTTATCATAATTCATTCTGTGATGCGTACGTGGCACGAGCAACGAATTGATGGGAATCTTATTAAAAAAAATTAATTTGTGGAAAAATTTTGGAATATTACAAGACATTATTGTTGATTATGAATAGAATAGATGAACAAAAATACATTGCTGATTAGTCTTGAATATATAAGATGATAATTACATGAATGGAAATCAATGGTGCTTCTTGTCATGATTATGGATATTACGTATATGCCGTTGTAGATTCGATGAAATCGAAAAAGATCGCTCACAATATTTACAACCATAAGGCTAGAAAAGAGAGATTAAACATTTGAATACAATCGATGAACAAGAATACAAATCCATCAAATAGAGCTATACTCATCGTGTTATGTATTTTCAGTAGAAGATAACGAAGATTATAAGCATAGGTGTGTTTTTTCATCCTATTCAAATTTCGAAATACCTCATAGCACTCATCAAGTGACTCGTGAACTTTGTGAATTCTACACTTCCATACGCATTGAATCTAGTATTCTCGAAAACATTGAACTACCGACTAATATATATATACGAATAAAGGTGACTCCATGAAATTATTTTAGTTGCTCAATTTTATTTTCGAGCTTTACCCAATGTTGCTTTGAACTTATTTAATTTCGGATTTTCAAACATTTTCAAAAGAAATAGATTATTTTAACCCCCTAAATATATGAAGTGAACAGAAATCTTATCTAACAATTAAATAGCATGTGTATAAGTTCATATTTTATAATTACGTATTTAATAATCATAATTTAGACCTTAATCATACCCACATCGGTGGTGAGATCATCCTTTTGTTCTCGATCTATGATGTTAATTTCAAAAACATTTCAGCGTATCATTGACACAGGGATAAAAACATGAATTGATTTAAATTTTAAACACCAACGAAGTCGATGTAGCTATGATTCCAATGAGTTAGTACGAGCTCAGAAAGTCTCCTTTTCCATAATATCACAACTTATCTCAATGAATGTCACTTATTGTAGAGGAAACTTTCACAAATATGAAATCAAGAATCATCGCATCGAAGTTGACCCAGCCACTAGATGTAACTCTACACGATAAAAGTATTTGTCTGAAAATAAACCTCAAATTCGTATTTTGGATTTTTAACATATATATTATAGACATAAAGAAAGTTAAAATTACTTGTTCGCCAGTATGCGTTCTTAAATGTCGAATTAAATTTGCTGAACGAGGAAAACCTTTTCCACAATGAGAACATAAATATTTATATTGATTTAGCAAACGACTATTTAAATAATGTGATTGATCCATTGATAAATGATGATATCGACGATGAACTAGATTCAAATGATTTTCCGATGTTATGGATTGATGCTTATCAAGTGTTTTTGTTGATTTATATTTGCTATGCTCGACAGATAATGTATTTTGCTTGTGACGTTGGTCATTTGATACTGATGAGCGTGAACTAATTATGTCAGATGAAAAACGAGACGAGTTCAATGGTGATAATGAACGTTTTCGACAAGAAGATTTCTTAATACTTAAATCAAGTGGAATACTATCATCATTTATAGTTGATGATTCTGTATTCTTTTTAGTTGAATTTAATGTTAGCGGTAATAAAAACGAAGATGATGTACTATGAATAAGTGGATTCGTAGTATGTAAACATTTTAGATAAGAAAAAAAAGAATATGATAAAGTTGAATTCCACAAGCTATGGTGTATTGAATATTTATTTAATGATATTGGTACATGTAATGGTAACGAAGATGATACAAGACCCATGCAGAAGCGTCTTTAAATATAAAAATGATACTTCATTATGACAGTTCGAAACAAAAGTGATAAAAGAAAAATGATAGGAAATATTCATGTTACGGAGAAATTTTTATTGTAAATGCTCTGTGAAATAAGTCGAAAAGGACTCTTGATATTCGTTAAATTACACGATAGAGACAATAAGAAAAGATTCTAAGGTAACATAAATTAAATAGGGAAGAGAGGGTTTCCATCTATTTCGAATACGAATGAAGATCAATAGATCCCCGTATTCTGATAAGAACTCCATCATTGATTGAAAAACGTCGTAAGAATTTTGTTTCTCAACAAAAGTCAGTCATGAACATGAATTCTTTGAAGAATATTCATAGACCAATTACGTTAATACAATAGATGTATTCTTGATTTTAGGATGATTAATCATTATAGAGATTTCATCCATGCAATACGAATACGTCCTCTTAAATCCATTTAAAATCATGTCTAATAAACTATTGTGTTTCAATCGGCAAATCTCGATACCGTATTCAATACTCTATTAGTGTTTCATTATTAAATAATCATCAAATCAAAATATCGATGATGCTTTTTTCATAGAATAGTTAGAAAGAAGATTATTAGTTCTTCATAAATCTAACCTATGTGGAGTGCAACTTCTGTCACACTCTTCATATTTGTAAATGAGATATTATTAAAGTTTATATAAAGTGCTGGTCTATTGGAATAAGGATTTTAATAAAGCGTTGTTTTCAAGAAAAAAGACTTAGACGATACCATACTGTCTCCTCACTAGCACGTTATAAGGAAGAATTCATATTGAAAATTGCGTGACCTTCACTATAGAAGTCGATTGTATTTTAAAGTACTATAATCTTACATCAAATAAGTTTTGTCTTTATTTTATCGTTGCAAACATGGAACATATTAATTGCTTAATGAATGCTCTACTTCAAAAGTAGTTAAATGCATTCTAATGAATGAATATAGAAATGTTTTTTAAATAAGTATTTAATAGTAAAAAAGATCGACAAATATCAGATAAACCTTAAAATTCTATTGGCTTCATGCAAATTGAAATAGTTCCATAAAAATTCCAATGACTGAAATGAAGAGAACACTTGTTACATAATGATTACTATCTTGTCTTAGTAGTAATGGAATCATCATTCATATATATCTATCGTGTATGATGTCTGATTAAAATTTGAAATATTGAACTTAAAATTAATAGACTTAGTTATAAATGGCTATTTACCGATGTTTATTCAGCATTGTGCTTGTGATAAAACTCTGTCCACATTTTGAACATGAAGCTGTTCTTCGACAATCAACATGCGTTCTTTTATGTCGACAAAGGTTTGAAAATTGTGTATAGGATTTTGAACAAACTTCACATTGAAATGGTTTAATTGATGAATGTATGTGCATATGTTGTTTTAAACCACTTAATGTCGTAAATGACTTTTCACATTGTGAACACAGATGTGAATGATGAATGTTATCTTCTAAGCCCAAATCAGAACCTTTTACATGATTATCAACCTAAATTAAAAGAAAAAGAAATCATCAATTTTTTTCTTACGATTGCATACAATTAGTGTTCTTTCGACATGACCACACATAAAATTAACAACAACAATAACAGCTATTTCATTTGTATGTTCGTCATCATTAGTGTCAAGTGACTCCATAGATGAATGACATATTTCAGTTTTCATTCAATGTCTGCATGATGAATACTTATTTATCCATAATTATCATTGTTCAATGAAATATACAGAAGAACATATTTCATTTTTCTTCAGTTTTAGTTTTATTGACAAAGCCGTTGATATTTGCTTCGTATTTAATAATCAAGCGCATGGTTAATACTTACGCTAGTTTTATCGTACATTACATCTTTAGCTAGATCGTCATTGTCCTCAAGGCTCTGGTTTTCTAGTCGATCCATTGCTTTGAAATTAACAGATGAAGAGTGATGAATGCAATCTATTATAAAAAGAAGCTAATGGTTCTTTCTGAAAAGTCGTTCATAAGAAAAAGTAATCAAAATACCTCGATTAATAGAGTGAACAATAACATGAGTCTTCATTGTCTATTTCACCGTCGTACTGATCTAGAACAAGTAATATATGTATTTTTTTTGTATTCAAACACATTGAATGTATCTATGAGGTTCATCATATTTGTTTCTCGAATACGTTCCATTGATATGTCGATTATTCAAATGGATATCAAATATCTATTCAGGAGGAGAAGAGCGACTTTCATGTGTGTCTAGTGAACAAACAATAACAATGAGACCGTCATCATTAGTGCTTTCGTTTTTTTTTCTTGCTCTTTCTCTCTCTCTCTCTCTCTCTCTCTGTCTGTCCCCCTTTCTCACCAACAGCTCAATAGTCGAATTTCAATGATAAATTTTCTATTTCCCATTTGAGAGCTTCCTTCCAAAGGGATGAGAAGACAAAGAAAGACACTTAATATATCTTGACACTATTGTCTCTCGTACTATGAATTTATTTACAGACGAAAAAAAAAATGAGAATAGAGATCATGGTCATTGTACTCTACGATGATCGATAGCTAGTTGCTAATTTATAATGAATGATAGAAAGCAAACGGCAAGTTCATTAAAAATGAACACATGTGTGGCATGAAATTTATTTTACAGTTAACCGTTCAATATGAAATCGAAATAAATAAATTTTAGTAATGTACAAACGATCAAACTTGTTCGTTTTTTTTAAATTGAAAAAAAAATGAATTAGGAGAAGACCAACAACAATATTCCACCTATCACTATCACCTTCTTCGATCTTTCATCCATCCAGCCTACAGGAAGGCGACGAACAAGAAAAAAATAGTCATCGAGTAAGTAAAGTAAAATTGAAAATGTCATTTGATCTTTACGATTTAAATTTTCTTCTGAGAACAAGAACACACGGTAATGCTGACAGATGCATGTGTATACTCAATCAATAATAGAAAATCAATAGAAAAGAACTAAATACAAAAGAAAACTCGTCTGCATTCCATCTATCATGTTACAATCTATTTTTAAACACTAATCTTGTTTTCATTATTTTTATCATAATCAAGTATAAAGATAGGAATCTTTTATTATTATTATTAATTACAAATTCTTATAACTATTTATTGATAGTCGCTGATTATTAAAATACAGTATGATTAACACATATGTAATGAGGATAAAGCTACAGGTTAGAAACATATCAAACACTCTTCGAACTCGTTAATTTGACATATGTCTCTATCTAATCACTGTCAATACGACATAATCAGGTGTATGTAATCGAATTGATGGAAAAGGTAGAAAGGAAAATATCGAAAAAAAAGCTGGAAAACGCCGCATAGAAAATGCAGAATGTAAAACCATCAAAAAAAGGAAAACGTCGAAAATAAAAGGTACAATAACAACCAAATGTCGAAAACAAACTATATGAGAAGATGGCGTAGAAAATTATTGAAAATGAATATGTAGAATTCAAAAGGTATCTATAGAGAACGAAATTTTAGTTTCCGAGATAGTGTTGACTCTTACGAGAATAGTTAAATTTCTCTCCCTTTTCTTCCACAGTGTATAGTAGTTAACTGCTAATACAAAAACTATATGTACATCAGTATAGTGAAAATAACAATCAACGAATTTGAAACGATTAAACCACGATTCACCAAAGATGAAATCAGCGCAACGAAACTATTGAGTGGTTTAGCATTACTACTTGGGTCACACAAAAAAAGGAAATAATACTTATGAACTTCAATTTTTCCCTTTCTTATTTTCTTTTATCATATGATTCAATAAAAGTTTTCTCATGTTCAAAGTTATTTAAAAATTTCGATTTTCGACGTTTTCCTTTCTGTATTTTCTTCATTCGACGTGTTTAGAATTTCTATATTTTCCTCTTCGGCGTTTTCCTACTTTTTTTCTACATTTGCCTATTCGACATTTCCCTTTTCTGCCTTTTCCATCAAACCCTATATAGTCTCTTAGGAAGCAAGTGGTATGCTCTCTCTCTTGAAATCATTAGCATCAATGAATCAATGATCCGCTCAACTGCCTTCTATGCATATTGTTTTCTGATGAATTTTCTGACATCAGAATTCAATGTTAACAGAATTTTAGTGTTCAATACAATGTTTCTATTATTATAGTTATTATCAATTGTTGACAATATATGAAAATGTAGAATAATATTTAGATATCATTATATGTTCCTGTTGGTTTTTTGTTAATATTACTATATCAATATATCGTTCAGTATTCAAGGAATAAGATATCTTTGTAGATATTGTTTTACAACGAATCTTTTACTAATCAAAAGTCTCTAATGGATATTATCCAAAAAGAAATAGTTATTTTGTTGATACATTAGTATGATAACTAAATATCGTAAGAATCATGTTTATTGTGTTTTTTACATTGAGATTTTCTTTGATCGACATCTTATAGAGACACGGCGAGTCATTCAATCACACAAGTGGAAATAGAAAGCTAACTGAAATGCGTTCAAGCGTGAGAACTTAATAAATGTTGAAGATTTTTCTTTGTCAAATGTTATACTATTAAAACTTCTATTTTCGTATTTCGTTTTCATAGATGGCAATAAACAGATGATTGACTTTAGTGAAAGTAAAATTCTTTTGAATACTTGCTCAATATCTACTTCATTTTTATTTACCTCTTGAACATAAATATATTTATCCTCTGTTTAAACAACTGCTAGCAATTCTTCTTTGGTTTGAGATCATTTTTCACGAGAGTTACCTATGCGTAAATAGTTATATCAACTCTACAATTAAAACGTAAAATTTCAAATTCAATCTTCATCATTAATTCTGATTTGTTCTTTCGATTTGAACAAGGACAATGTTCATCCATGTTGCTTGCATTCAGATGTATATTTTATTTTTATTGCTTTTGTTTCTTACACGTTCACAAACCAAGTAAATGCCTTTTGACTATGTTCACATCCATCCATGATACTCTTCTGCTCCGTATCGAATGAGATTGATATAGAAAGATTTTTCTTTTTGCACTCATATTAATTGAACTAAATAATAAACATGATGAATTATTGAAAGCGATATTAGTATATTTTTTTTAGTAAAGTTAGCAGTAGTATGAAAAAAGCACATCGTTTTGTCTGATGTTTCTTGCGTCGATCCATTTGTCAATTGATGCCTACTCCCAAACCATCGTAGTATTTTTCTGCGATTTTTCGTGCTAATTCTTTAGTTTTTTCTGGTCCTTCGACTTTCCATGCACCCATTGCATAATGCTGTCCACCAGATACTGCACCATACTGTTCACATGACCAACCAGCCGGCAATAAATGGGCATCCAAATGACCTGGCCACTTTTTGTATGTTTCTTCTCCCTGAAAATGAAGTCATGAGTTTTCTTTCAGTCTTTTGAATGAATACTTGTATGAAACTAATTACATACGTGAATATTATATGTAATAATGAACGAAGCTTTTTTCTCGTTTGCTACTTCTATATATCCAAGAATATCCTTAGTTTTAGTTCCGTCAATGGAAAATGCATGAGCTTCATTTCCATTTACTTGAACATAGAATATCGATTCGACAGGATCGAATGTGTAAGTTATATCAGTTCTGTTATGCATGAAATCTGGTAATGGAGATCCAAATTTCTCGACGAAGATACCATCAGTAGGTCCAAGTTCTATTGCTGATACAAGATTAGGTTCATCATTCAGAAATGATGCGTAATGTGTCAATGCCGAAGAAAACAAACAAGTAATTGAACGAGGAATAGTTAAGTAACCAGCACCAGAGGTATCACGATTTTTCATTAGACAACGATGCTCATCAACACTAAAATAGTATCATGAATTAAGAATATTATCTATGATGAATATCACATATTCAGTGAAGCTAGTTATATCCCACACGTGCAATGACTTCTGAATGTCTGTACAATTACGAAAAGTGCTAGACACCTGAATCTAATTTAACTTGTTCATTTTAAAAGTTAAATTGCACATCTGCTATTCATATAACTTTTCATCGAAGTATCGTAGTTACCTAAGGGTTTTCATCATATCAAAAAGATGATTAGCTGAGAATGGGAATATAGTGAAGCTCGATTGATCGTCAATTGACCAGGTAGATCAATTTTAAGGAACCATATTTAAAAATCTGTTTTAAGTCTGATCTGAAACTCGAAAAAGATCAAGCGACAGAAATGAACTATCCTTGTCTGGTCTACATTTAAAACTAGTATATGTTGCTAAGTTGAAACTCTCGATCTCATCTGATTGATCTGTTATCACTCGGATAAAAAGAGTTAGAAAGGAATGATTCCCGATATTAAGATGAATGTTCATATGTGATTTTTCACTAGGAATAATTTATCTCTCCGATCTCGATAGTTCTTATATTCTTAAGTTTAACTAGATACGGTGAACTGAACCTCTCATTTTTGAAATATTCACGTAAAAATGTCAAATTAGTTTGCTTCTAAAAGCAGATATGATCATTCGACTCAACATGGTCAATTATTTCAACTGAAATGTTAATAAGGGCGAGGATGACTCGTCAGATAGATGAGATCGACATTTTCAGTATACAGATTTTGTTCTTACATGTAGAGCGAACAAATACAGTTTATTCTGCACGATTGATCTTCCGAGAAGTTCAATAAAAAACCCTACGATAAATCCCTTTAAATTATTATGTTCGACGATCTTCACTAATCATTCGTTTAATCAGTCAATCCTCGATCAAGTAGACTTTGCATTAATATAACGGGTCCAAAATCTTCTCAATACTATGGTGAGAACAGTAAATTCGTATGAAAAGTTATTCTTCAAATAACACTGTAGTACATTCATTTTTCAAACAAACAATCGAATAAATTCATCAATTGATAAGTAAAATGCAGTTCTCTGCTTATCCCAGCTTTACTAATAGAAAACCTATCTAGGAGTTAGATACAAATATGAATTTCACTAGTTGCTGCTTCATCAAATATATTATTTCATTGCAGGGATTCAATGCCGAAGAATTATGTATGCAAATATTTATAAGACTACTTACTACACGTTCAACTTCATAAAAAATAAAATTCGATAGTTTATTTTAGTCGTTCTCCAAAAGCACTTATTAGAGTACGTCACCTATTCACGAAGATATGCCAACTATTGCTACTACAAAGTCTATAGTCCACATAACTTTTATCAGAAGTCAGTTTTTGTATGTAAATCAATATAGTTATTCATATTTACGTAGAAAGCCTTGCATTTTTGAAACTCTCATCTCATGTTCAATATAAAGTGCTATTAGCATATCAATTTTATTAGACAACGGTTTTAGATGCTAAATTACGATGGTTTTAATGGAGAACAGGATTGGTTGTCATCAATTTTCTTCATATATCATATGATACTTTTTGTTAGAAAGAGCACTACAAAATATTGGAGAAGCACGATAACTCAGCAGCGTATTCACAAGTAACGTACTCATCCATTTTAGAACTTCGCATTGTCATAACTCAATAACTTAAAGTAACAAAGCGCTAAAATTTACACTTAAACAAGATATGTGACAGTTCTCATTTCAGTAACATTTTCATTTCATTTAGTCGAACTATGATGATTTTAAGAAAGAAAAGTTGTGGTAACACACTCATTCAAAAGGATCCCTTTAATTAGACCCTCCGAAAAATGCTCACATTCCTAGAAACTTTCTCATTCTGAAATGTTCTAAACCTATTTTAGAAGCTAAGTGAACTAGTCTGATAAATTTTCAGAAGTTTGTTTCTACACAGCTATCATAAAGACATCACGGTAACGTACTCATCGAATTATTTTGAACTCCTTAAAAGAACATGTTTTTCATAGCTTTGACGACAAACGAACGTTATCCAATAATGTCAAACTGTAGCTCAATATTCCATCATAACACTGTTATATCCAATTTTTCAAATGATAAAGTAGCATTCGAAATCTGAAGAAAATTTAGAAGATCGTTTTTTTCTCACTGTATTTGCAGAAGAAACGTTTGATTTTAGCTGAAAACTACAATTTATTCTCGTCACTATTCAAAGTAAATGCCATAATCGATCGATAGAGAATATAAAAAAAGGTATAAAAAAATTTTAATTAATAAAGTTCGATCACTTGATGTTAATGAAATTTTCTGCTCAACTTTGCTCATTCAAAGCCTATTTTAGCTGAATAAATCGTAAAGTTGAACATGATTCGTTGATCCTTTCCCAAAGCAATTGAGTTACTGAATTGGCACGACTAATGGATTCGAACTAGCACTTCAAAGAACAACTAGTAGCATGATTTTTATTTGAAAATCTATCTCTTGACAGAAACTTGCAGGATAAATACTCATACATACAATTTTTCAGCGAACTATCTTTCTAACTGCAAACTAATATCTTAGTTTCAATAAAAAAAAACTTCTATGCTTTTATCTTCTGTTTCAGTTCAATGGTTGAATGAACACCAAGTTCATTGATATTCATGCCAAATGATTTTCATGTATTTAACATGTCAAAACTGTTTCTCGACGATCAACAAAAGATGTATAAAGATATTCTCGATATGATTCTTTTTCAGAGTCTTGAGAAGAACTCCATACAACTTCCGTATTGAATTAAATCTTTAAGACTTCATCGATACTATTGAATTGATTTTTACACATAATATTTTTCAGTTTAATGATGGAAGAATATCCAATTTAGTATGCACTAATCTATCTTTCTCTAAAACATTCATAGGAAATCGAAGCCCTTTAAAACGATGCAATATATGAATTTTCATGAACTACTTACAAATATGTGTCTTGTGCTCTATAATTACTCCATGCAATTATGTCTCCTGGTTGAACGTTCCAATCATCATCAATGGTTTTACCATCCGACGGTTGAAAATCACTCAGATCAATAAAACATTTTCCTTCGCTCAATTTCGATTTAATAACAACCTTGGGATTAGTCGCGAGATTGAAATATGCCATTAGACACTAGTAAAATGATCATGTGCGAGAATGATTCATATTAAAACATATTCCGCAATGTATTCGATGGATGAAAAGAGTCGAAAGTGTCAAATCTTAGTATCAAATCTTTGCATCAAGCTAATAAAAATAATTCTTGCCAGAGGTCTGTACAGAACAGACAGAAGAAAACCAAGCAAAAAGTAAAGTGAAAAAACGGTATTGTATAGAAAGAAAAAAAAACATTAAGTTAAATGGTATACTAACAAAAATTCATCGATCAAGATAATAATGACTATTTGATGTTCTTGAGAGTGAAAAGAAGAGGTGGTGTACCCATATTGTACTTGTTTGATTTATGACATATAACTTCATAGACTTCTTTTCTATATATATATACAAGCTTGTTGATAGAAGTAACATTGAGATATTTAGTTTGTAGCATCCCAGCAGGAAAATTCTAGATAATCATCTAGAGATTTAGAAGTATCCTAAGTCAACAATTGCCTAATGACGTAATCTCTGCATAATGGTTTTCAAAAAGATTTCTTTTCCACCAATGTCGATCCATATTGTATCTGCTATAGAACTAGTCGATAGGCAAGACCTTCACTCTTTCGCTTCCAAGTCCACACTTTACTTGCTGTAGGAAGTCCAACTTATCAATTATTTCATATTTTTTGCCGAATTCGCTAATCCCAACCAATAGACCCAAGAAGATCTCGTGAAAACGAAATATAGTTCCTTACATAAACTAACTATCTTTCGTTTCAAAATTATTTTTTCCATGCGAGAGAAATTATTTGATTGCTCATCGATTGACCGATCAGATTATAGCGCACATAAATCATCTCAAATGTTTTTTGCTGCGTAGTAAAAACCACAGGTTCCTACATTGTTCCTATCAACAAATGTTCAAACAAACTTTGAACAGATTTATTCGTAGAGATCAAAGCAAACTTTTGTAATAAATGGATTGAATTTTGTGAAAAACGGACATTTCCAAAAATAGATCAGAATGAAACAGCTTATGTGTGCATTGCGGCAGAGAAAAATGAATTAGAACCTTCAATGATGCGAGAACGAAAGACTATTTTATGTAAAAATTTCATTTCTATTAACTAGCATTTATAGACACATAATAAACATATGGAGCCAATACTATGATATAATAGTAATATTCGATTGTTTGTAAATAGATATTTGTTGTACCCGAGACAAATATTAACAAAACTGAGCCAAAACTTTTTGTCAACAACAAAAGAATTGATTTTCGCGCAAGGCTATAAACATATGAAAGCCCATTAAAATTTGCATGATTGCTAATAAAAGCTTATGTTATAATCGAATTCCGATTTTAATTGATTCTGTTGCCTTCAACGTCGATATCGTTTTTTTCTTCTGTTCAAAAGCTTTTACTTCATCTTGTCTTTCAAGAGAAAAGGAAGATCTTCATATAGATTAGACAAACATACGGATTGTTTTACTTCTTTTCACATCTTCATTATTCATCCTCCAATGTCAACAAACGATTAATCAAATGTAGTACAGTCAAGAACATTGAAGGTATATCCAACCTACGATATGACTAATGAAGAAACAAGCGAAAGCGTCATAGATCTAGATGAGAATGTATCTAGTTAGTTCTCTCGTGAATCAATTGAAGAATTGCATTGCTTACTTGCGGTTACGTTTGATTCATTCTTTTCTTTTTTATGTTCATCCAATGAGAACCAAAAAATAAATGTTATTCCTAAATTAGAAATTTTCGAATAAGAGAATTAATCTTCAGTTTGAAAATAACATTCTGTTCAATATAGGACGTGCTGATTATACAACGAGTAAAATTTTTAATGTTTTTCAGATGCAACATATTATGTTTTTTTTCATCGTCTTCATTAGCTTTTTCAGAAAGCAATTTGTTGATTTTTAGTATGCTCTAAGTGAAAGTCGATACGTTCGACTGAGACTCACAGTTAGACATTAAAGCGTTATTCTGAAAATCTTTGTCGTCTTGTGCATAAAAATAACGAGATCTGCTTAATGAAATAAAAACCTTTTCCTGTTGCCCTTAAATAAACAATCATGCATTGCAGTTCGAACATTGCAGTCTAGCAAGAAAATCAAAAGAATTCATGCATACTGTGTACGAGTGAATAAAGTTTCAAAAATCTTATTTATAATTCGAATTTTATTCAAACAGAACTAAAATACAAATAATAGTCTTAGACAATGTTTTTATTTTAAAATTATAAACGAAAAGCATCCCATAGCCGTTTTGTTTTTAAACGAAGCACCCTTTTGTCTCAATCCATTTCCTCTACACCCTCAACATAAAAACGAAACGATATTAATTATTTCACATATTGAGTCATATTATATTGATGCTTTTTATAATTTTTAAGAACAACAGTAACACTCATGTGACAAATAATAAGAACAAAAGAAAAAGAATGAAATGTCATTAGGTGAAACAAATGAAATATTGGAATAAGTGCTTTATGTTTCTGTACATCAGCAATCATCTTATCAGACTAATACACGCACGCACACACACAAACGCAAACAGCGGCAGGCGAGAAGGTATCACCGAAAAAAAAGAGAGCGAGGAAAAAAAAAAGAAAAACCGGTGGCATATAAAAAAGAGAGAAAAAACCAAAGTTGTTCTTCTATGTCCATATCATTTTGGTGTTAGATTTTTAGCACATAAATCTTCATAAGCAACAGCTTCTCGCATTTGCAACGCTTTATTACGTAATTCAGTTAAATATTGTTGTTGATTATCAATAAGAACAATTAATTGTTTTGCATATTCATCTCGATCATAATTCATATTCGTCGATAAGTCAAGTAAACTTTGATGATTAGCAACAATTTGCGGTAAATCATCGATGAATTCATTATGTGATTCTAATGTTACATCTTCGATTTCTTGTGAACGTGCAATAGCTTCTTCAAATTTACGTGTTGGTTCAGATTTTTGTTTATGTCCTGTTGATCGTTTCGTATTTGTTGGTTGCTGTGGTTTAGGTATATTTGATTGTTGTCCAGCATAACGTGATGTTGGTATTGTTTGATTCGTATTAACACTAGCATTATTATTATGACTTATTCCAGCTAAATCTTCTACGTATTCATCATCATCAAGTTCATCTTCTTCGTCCAATGGTTGACCTAGCATCATATCATCATGTCCGCCAAGCATTTGTCCACCATGATTACCACCTCCACGTTGTTTGAGTTCTTCAACATTTAATTCTTTAACACGATCAGCATAACGTAATGTATTCAATGTATGTTCAACATCACTATTTCCAGGCGATACCATAGCTATCATACATACTTTAGATTTTTCACCTATAAATGAATCACGTAAAACTTTTGTTAATGTTGAACCACGAAATGGTATATGTTCAGCATTACGTCCCAATGAACGAATACATTCTTTTAATGTTAATAATGATTTATTGATTTGTGCACCTTCCATTAATGTTGTTTTATCATTTGTTTGCGTATCTTTACCACGTTCACTGCCAGCCAAATCAATCAACGATATTTTACCATATTCTTTGGTCATATTCTTTTTCTTCAATGTTATTTGAAAAACAGCATGTGAACGTGATGAATTTTCATTAGCTGATGTCGTACCCGATGTACGTACACTCATACCACGACGTATTAATGTCATAACATCTTCAACTGTTTCGACTTGTTCCTCTTTTTTACCGACGACTTGAACTAGATTTTTATGATCTTCTAATACACGTAAACGTTTTTTTTCATTAAATAAATCAAATACTTTGGTACAATAGATTTCAAAAAATGTACAATAAACATCGAATTGACCTTTGTTAGGTGGTTTATTTAAATGACGAAAGATGTCATTTGCTGTTAATGCATAGATTCCTTTGGAAAAATCAACATCACGTTGACTTAAATCACCACCCATTGTATATGTTTTACCTTAAATAATAATTGAAATAAATAAGAAGAATTCTTTTAGTCTAGTAATTGTTACACAAGACAATGAAGAAACTTACCAGAACCCGTTTGTCCATATGCAAATACCATAGGATTATTTCCTTGAAATAAAGATTGTACTAATGGTTGTGCAGTAAAATGATAAACTAGTTCGTTATTACATGTTTCATGAAAACCATAATCAAAACGAAACTTTTGATTTTCAATATATTTTGTTAAATCAACTTTAACTTTAGGTAGATGCACAATAACAACCTCTTTATTGGGTATTGTTAATACATCGATATCTTTTTTACTCAATTCTTTCTTTGTAATCGGTCGTTTTCTTACACAAACACATATTTTTAAATCTTTTTGTGGATCATTCATTTGTAATAATTTAACATCCAACTGTTGTCGATATTCGCTAACCATCGCCTGAAATTCCCATGCCGGTATAGATTGGTCGATTTCAGATAATTTTTGTCGACGTTCATCTTGTTTAGCTCGACGTTGTTCACGATTGGCAGCTATACGTTCAATTTCTTTAACGACTTTTGACTTATTCGAATCAGTTACTGCTTGCGGTAATGGTAAGACTTGTTGTTTCTGCGGTGATACATCATTATTAACTTGTACAGCTGAGTTCGATATAACAGCAGGTCGAGCGGCAACTACAGGTAGCTGTGATTGTTTACGTACACTTTCCATGTCATTATTTTGTTGTTTTGTACGACGATTTGGCTGTGAAACAGTACCACCATTTGTATAATGATCACCATTATTATTTGTATCATGTTCAACAGCACCATTATTATTGTTATGCGATGATGGATTATTGACGGATGTAAAAAGATTCGGATTGAGTTGTAGGATTGCATCTAAATCAACTTCTTTACCTTTGCCTTCATTTTTTTCTTGCCATTCAACTGTAACACTTTTTGTTTCATTATTGATTTGTGTTATAACAGCTTGATGTATGCGACCGTTTGATCGCTGTATGTCAACTGTTAAACCTGTATGAAGACAAGCAAGTAGTTGTTGTTGATGAGTAGTCATTAAGACGATTTATTAATTAAAACATGTAAAAAAAGCCGCAACGTTTTTGTTTCGCTTTTTAATCAGATCTACAAAATGAAACAACAAATAATCAAAGAAAAAAGAAAATAATTTATCAGGCACACTTTTATTTTGTATTTTGAGTGTAATATTTTTTTCTTTTTTTGTTTCTCGATGACTTCAACTGCATCATCATTCATTCTGTCGTTACTTTACATTTTCAATACTATACCAATGAGAGAACGCGAGTATCAACTTCAATGAACGAACGATTTGTTGAGAGTTCACCGTTGAGGAGGTGTTGCTAAGCAATAAACTACAACGTCAAAAAAAAGGAGACAGACAAGAATGAGAACGAGAAAGAGAAAAAGAACGAACGAGAAAAAGAATCATCGACACATTCATGTTAATGGTGGCGAAGAAACGGTTATGAATGATAAGTGTTTGTCGATGCTTGTTAAAAGTACAATTCGTATATGTATATATATAAATATAAATTGTAATCCGATTAATACTTATTGTAAATATGAATATTATGTTGTCTCTATGAAAAAATAGTTAATCAAAAAAGTTTTTAAACATATATTTCGATGTAATCAAATAATTGTTTACTAAATCATAAGCTACTGTCAATTGTCTTTTGTAAGGAAAATAAAATAGGAAATACATAAAAATAATTTTTTCTCATATGAATATTTGTTTTTTGCTTCATTTTCATAACAAAATTGACGAATAATTGTGAATTAATTTGGGGTTGAATCAAGTTAAAATAGAAAACAATATTTTAAATCTTGATGAATCATTGATATGAAATATAATTGCGGATTTTTTCTATACCCACAATGCTTGTCACCTAGATCAGACCAAGAAGCAAATATTATTGATTCAATAAATATTATATTTCTATAATTTCTACGGATTGACGAGATTCTATTTCGTGTCAAAAGTAAAATATTTATCAACGTTTTGCTCTCGAACGTTGTAAAACTATGACACTGCATGAAATAAAATTAATTGTAGTGATCGAAAAATGTTTCATCCAATCGATCATCTAGAGAAATAAATGTAGAAGTGATCGTAGTATAATTATTTTAAAATGCTAACTGCCACCCGTTGATCTATACGATTGGTACAGTCAAGGATGAACAAAGGCCAAGGTCTGTCCTATCATTAAATAGAAAAACTAAATAATTATCATCATTGACACAATGCGATCAAGCAACAGTAATACATACGACCATGCTTGAAATAGATCGAAAAGTTATATTGCAGATTAAATTTAAGGAAAAATGTTTAAGAGATGACTCAGAATTATTAACGTCTACAGCAACATATTCAATAGAACAGGGGTCATAAACAATCGTATTTTTCTTTTTCTATTACGTACGATCGTAATATTGAATCATGTTACATATGACCATGAAAATTTATTCGCATGCGTAGTAGTTTGACATGTGATGTTTTTAAAAGTGACGATCATTGTTATTAAATGATCGGAGGCATTGTTCAATAGCATGAGTATATGATGTAATAATTACCATGAGGTAAAGTATGCAGCAAAGTAATAAAACGAAAATCACATTCTGGCACTAATACGATATTAATTATTTTGTAATAATCGTAATAGTACTAATTGTATTGATTTGAATGTTAGTACAATAAGTGAATACATGCGCTATGAACATTGTAAGAGTTCGTACAGTAAAATAACATATACATTGGCACAACAGAATTTCTATTAAGCAACTTTTGTTAATAATGCATATGTATTCTATGACTTTAGAGGCCATGGAAATGAAAATCGTTTTGATAGAGACCTTGTTCAAGTAGTGCTGTTCCTGGGAAGAAAAAAGAACGATATTATGAATGAATAAAGGAAACCTTGTTCTAAATAATTTGCAAACGATACTAATTCTGACTTAGAAGCCTCATGATGATCACATCATAAAATTGTTTACTTTCGTTTCAACAGATTCACACTATTTTAAACGTATGATTAAAAACAAACCAAACAACATAGTTACGATAACCAGCTCTTACTAGTAACTATGTTCTATTTATGTCTAGCACAGTATATTCCTCTATCAAGAAAGCTAAGATGAGATATTTGTACATGATTTTTGTATTTAAAAAGATTTCATTTTCATATTACATTCCAATTAGTAATCAATCAAAGTGGAAAAATATAAAATATATCTTTAGGAAAAATTTGAATTGTTGTTTGACTTAACTATTATTATTTATGAATGATGAAAATTTTCAAGATAATATATACATTTCTAGAGAATTGGAGTTCTAGTAGTGTGCAACTTACATGCTCAAAGATAATTTATTCACTTCCAAAGTACGTATTGATTTTGAAAAGATTACAATTACAGTTTTGTTTTCGGTTCATGACAAAATTTACTATTTTCTACTTTAAAATATAAAATTAATCAAAATCAAGTGAAACATATTCTATCGTCTGACATGTATGGATTAAATATCAAAGTGCTCGTTGACATATTCTATAAAATAACACAGACACAGCAGTAGAACTGATGATAAGGTCACTATGGTTAATCTAGGCATTTTTCATGTTAATACAGTAGTATAATGAAATGCCGTACGAACTTCATTATTTTCTTATTAGAAATACCGAAGCCTCTAGTGTTAAAATACTTCGTATGAAGATGTTATTGAAAGTCAATGAAAATTATAGAAAATAAGACTTTGAAAAATTTTGCTAAGACTTTCATGTTGATTGTTTTATGAGAATCTATTTCTTGAAGCTTTGACATACATATTCGAGAATCCGAAACATATACATCTATTTCAAGTAATGAAGGCTTTCGATTGTTATTAGAATGATTGATCTAATGTACAAGAGAATGGACATCAGAAAACGCGATTATCCATTCAAGATGTACGATGAGAAAACATATGTTTAAATTAAATAGAATACAGATATTTTATATCGTATACCAAGCACGGGTGTTTAGTAGAAGACTCATCAAACTCTCCTTGTCATTAGAAGCCTGATCACTAATGGAAATCTCTCTTCATCTGTCAAGGCATGAATTCTATCCTTTTTATTTTAATCAGCAAGAGTTAAAACTATTGAAATGAGAAAAAATTTTAAAAAATCGTTAATAAATATCTGAAGAGTTCGTTAATTTTTACATCGATGGTTCTTATTATAATTCCTACGTTGCATAACTTGAATGAGATGAATAAATCTATCATTAACATAACGAAATCAAATGTTTTTGAAATCAAAATAAACTTATTGTAAAAGTTCATTTCAAAGTCATTATTTTGCTTTTTCTGCAACTTGACACGGGCTTTTAGAAATGTCTCCAATCGAATTTCTTCATGTACTAATCTATGAGAAACTTCAATATTCCCAATAAGCAGACAGTTCATTACAGTACTATATCAAATATGAAATATGAAATTCATGCGGATACATGTATATGTTGACATGAGTCTATCCCAAGTATTTTCATGTCTCATGTTGAGTAAGAAGAGCAAAGTTTATTCTTAATTATTTAATGTTAGAAGTGTTGAGAATTTCGAAAATATTTAATAAAGTTTTGTATCACATGTTTTATTTATCATAGAAAACTTCAATAATTTATGAACTATTTTCTATATGTAAAAGAATTTTCATTTTATTCTCTTCCAATAAATTAAGTATACAGTCTTCAATAGTAACTAAGATTTCAAATTTTCATTTTTGACTCAGTCTCATATTCAATGATCGTCAGTTGTTGCCTATTAAAAACTATTGTTTATTGGCCTTAGTCATGTTCAGGGTGTTGATTACTATATGTACAAAATCGTACTATTTTTTCATGTGTTACATTTCTGACTGTGTGTTAGACTACTGCATTTCTACTCGACTTATAAGTTGCAGTATTTTTTATGTGTATTACGTAGAAATTGTACTTATTGTAATCTGTGAATAGGGTGCAACATCGAATGCTTTCTATCAAACGCTAATCATAATGACAATTGGTGACATAGCTAGAGATGTAATCGTCATCATCGTTGATGGAAAAGACAATGGTGAAAGAATTTTTCATAATCCCTCACGCATTCTCTAGGGGGGGGGGGTATTTTACGTTTCTCTGTTGGCATGGGAAGCTTTCATGGGATTCTCAATGATTGTGCTGAGATTTCAAAATTTTTCCAAGACCAGTCGATGATTTCTCTGAAGACAGCGAACTCGGGTTGGTAAAAACGCAACTACATGTATACTATTGAAAGCAGGTAAATAAAACTTGAAAAATGTCATACGTCCTTTTATTGCAGGCTGTTCAAATTCCGAACTAAGTAAAATTCTACAAGCTTAACCTAACTTCGTACACGCAGGAAATGACAAGAAATAGATTGTCTGTGTTATTAATTAATTTCGCGCTTTTAAAACACTACAAATATAGTTAAGAACTCCTAACCAATATTTTCCTTATCCACTAAGGTTATGAATCGTGAAGATATTTTCTCTCCTGCAGAGATTCAAATAATCTGTAGCATTTTTAAAAAGCTCGTGAAAAACTCTGAAGTTTTTCGAAAAAGAAATATATATTCCGATGTTGAGTTGAAACTTAACACTAATAGATATCTTTATTCGATTATTTTCTGTACAAGTTCAGAAGTATTGAATTGATTCTCTTTTTCGCGGTATTATAGATTGATATGAGTGAAAGGAAAATGATTTTTATTGCATTTCTATTGAAATTTTACTTCGACTCTTACATAGAGATTCAACTTTTAATGGAATGAATGTTCAATGATATATTTCATACTTGGTACTATTGCATTCCATTCAATCGTTTCAATAGATTGAAACGATTTGATTTTCTTCGAGTTTTTACATATTGGAAAGCAATTAATTCCTATATATAGATGATGATGTATTGATAACATGAGAATTGTTCACAAAGAATTTTATTCATTTTTAATGCACTTCAAAGTTTAGCTGAGTATGATCTTTTAGAAATTCATCCTATTCTTTTATAGTATCGAAACCCTATTGTACTTTTATTTATTACTAGTTGACAATACTTTTCAATATGATCTACTACGACTGCATTACGAACAAATACTTTTTATCGTTCAATTTGAAAGCAGTAGAATATATACAATTGAGTGTCTAAAAATTTGTATCATGAAATTGAAAAGAAAAAAAATTGATTATCAAAAAAAGGAATTCATTAACCAAGAAAAAATTCATCACAGAAATAAAAATTAACCACTTGTTGAAATCATACATCATACAAAACGTAGTTGTGATCTAAACGTTCGATATAGGATAGACTTATCAAAAAAGAATGATCTTGGTCGAAATGAATGAATTACAATGAATAATGGTCTGTGTGGATTTGATTGCAATATCTTGTTTATAATTCGCATATGAAGTTAAGCATGTCTTGCTCTGACGGAATCTCTTAAAATTGAAAATACCTGTAGCAAAAAATATCAGTCAACATCGACGAATATTAATTGCAAGAATGCTCTTATAATTAATGTGAGAATCATTCAAAACGAACGTACTATTTTAGTTCATATTAAGTGTGAAAGAAGATCTTAGCAAAATTAGATGAAAACCTCAATAGATTCTTCCGTAAAGACAGACAAACGAAGTCGCATTTCGATCGATTAGCAAACTTTTGAAGGTGAAATTTCGCTTATATGCAAGTCGAATAACTCATAGATTTACCAAAATAATCAAAATTTAGCAAACTATATTCCTACTGCCTACACAAAAACTCCCGATGCTATTCTTCTAATAGGAAACATAAAAAATGTCAATTATTTATAAAATACATGCTAACTGGCACGTTTGATTCTAGAATTTCAATTGTTTCATTTTAATACTAAATGAAAACTATTGTGATGGTAATGGTACTACCGTTATCTAAATATAATTGTTAACCTGATATCTTCATGAAAACTCTTTCTTTTCTATCTCGTTCGCTTATTTTCTTGTTAATGAATCAGACGATAAAGTTTTACATATTCGTTGTTCCTCTTTTGTTACGCATCTTTTCATATTTTTCATTAAAAATGAAATGTGCGTATCATTTTCTCTTTCCTCTCATTTCGTGACGAATCTCCATATCATGCACTGCCTAAACGAAAGTATTGTATTGCGTCGTTTCAATGTTTACTATAAATGTTGATATACTGTAGTAGTATGCTGCTAAGAAAATGGTTGAT
Source organism: Rotaria macrura (assembly GCA_900239685.1). Taxonomy (NCBI): domain Eukaryota; kingdom Metazoa; phylum Rotifera; class Eurotatoria; order Philodinida; family Philodinidae; genus Rotaria; species Rotaria macrura. The sequence goes on along the minus strand of OENT01000075.1, from coordinate 163,473 downwards.
CGCTTAACTATTAAGTTAATTACTACTGCTGTAGTAGATTTTATGTCCAACAGTAGGTGAGCAGATTTTTTGTCTTCATAAACATGGACTTGACAAGTGTCGGTTTTAGTCTTTCCTTCATTTCAATAGAGACAAAATTGTCCGAATATTCATTTTACTCTAGACTGTCGTCGTTCTCAAATTCTGTTCTGATTGATAAGTTCATTTTGTAGAACATTTTTGACATTTATAAATAGTTAGTCGTAAACTATAAGCCAATAGTTTAAACCAAATATGAGTTTCAAAGGAAATTATGAATCGTAAAAGTACATTATCAATATATTTATCGATGTTCATATTTTTCGAAAAAGATACTTATAGAATTTTGGTGTAAAAAAACCTAATACGAAGCTAATTCAGATAAATTACACAGATTTGGCAAGTAACTATCAGAAACATCCCATGATTCTTATGAAATCCCTGAGAACGTTCTAGTGATCCTCAAATATAATAGACAATCGTCATCATCAATAGTACCAGAATACTATCGATAAACGAAGAAGAATCTAGTGTTGAAGTTGATGAGAATTTTGTTGATTCTTGTAGGCTAGGATTTAATTTATGCATACAAAACTAAAATGATCACTATATCGATTTTCTAGGCTGAAAGAATAGGGTCTAAAAACCATAATTCTCCCCTGTCCGTCTGTTTGTAACAATGACACAAACGACCATCTACCTGGTACAAATGACCATTCCAGTGGCATAAATGACCGGCTTTTGAGGCACGAATGACCATATTTATGTCACAAACGACGATTTTTATGATACATATTATGGACGAATCCATTGGAGGGTCACACAGTGTAGCCACTTATAATTACAGAGCAATTGAAACAGGCACGAAGTTCCTATAAGGAATTTTAATCTGTTTATCATTAAGTTTTAGAACCTCGTGACCACGTAACTAGATGTGAGAGGCAACCTCTTGACCATTGGAAAGATACTTAAGCCCCCGTGACTTTATTTGTCAACATTAATATAAAATGATTAGGAAGCTGAGAGCTAGTCACCACCGCCCCTTTCATTGAAGTGGTTGTTCCGGAGCTGCTTCACATCTGTGTTTTGCATTGAATTTGGATACGTTTCTTTCGTCTCATTGGTACTCCAATGTCACTAAATTTTTTCCTGCCTCTCTCGCCTCTGCTGAACAAATCCGATCATCTCATCAGAAATGTCAGGGTGTGCGTTAGAAACAGCCAATTGTTTATATTATTCCATGTGTGAGTTCGGCAATTCTAGGGTTCAGTGAATCGATTTTCGATTCACGTTACTTGTATATTATATCAAACAATATACCAGACGATTAATCAGCTATATATTCGTAAGGTTAGTATACGAATTTATGAATTAGTAAATTGTTTTTATCATTGAACAGTGTATAAAATAAACATTTGAGTATAGTAAGTTTGATAAGTTCTAGTAAAACTGTTTGTTTTTTCATGTTGTCTTTTATTCGGCTATGTCATACAGTTAACAAACACAATGTACTACAGTAGAGCTCTATAATGGCTTGCATTTAATCTCGTATGCGCCAAGAAATTCTGAGATTATTAGATTGTCTATTTCAAAGGCTGAATTGAAAAACTCTTTCTTTTTGTAAAAACTTTAAATATTCCTGGATAAGTGTTTGTTTGACATACTTTTTATAGGACTAAGTTTAGAAAAATGACATGCCAGTTACTATAATCTTCAATGCTGAATTCCATGTAGAATTCTGGAAGTTTATGAATACGCTTCTATAGAAACACAATTGCTGTAGAAGATATACACCTATCAATGTTCTTGTTCAAACGTAGTCTCTTCATTGATGATCTTTATGTTCGACATGCCGCTGTTTAAACAGAGGTCAGCAATATATATTTCAATCCAATATATACCATACGATGAACCAAGGCTTTGCCGATAACTATTTTCCCAATTGCGATATTGAACTACTATCCATTTCAAAATAGAAGCTAGGCAGTAGGGGTGGTACTTTAAAGCAGTTTAATTAAAGTGATTTACTCTAAACGTCTTTTTTTAAAGCTAAAGTGAATTTTCTTTTTTTAAACCATCCCTATCCGGACTGACTGATTGATGCTCGCTAGACTCTCTGCAATCGATGAGACGTAAAAGTGAAAAAATTAACTAGTTTCACACAACTTTAAACTAAGATTAAAATATGAAGTTATTCAAACTCGTTTAAAATTGCTTCAATTTTTCATTTTTTTTGTCGTGTAGTAGACTGCAGAGGGTTTAGAGAGCATCAACCAATCAATTCGGATAGTGATAAGTATAAAAAACGAAAATTTACTTTATATTTAAATTTAAAGTACCGTCCATAGTTGGGAGAGAGTGCATTTCTCATGTAAAATTTGCTTGGCTGACATTTGATCATTGAAATGCATTCGAAATAAATATTTTTACCGCAATATTCTGAAGGTTTTTCTCATTCGATTTTAAGTTTTCACACGATTATTCCATAGAACGAATCGTCCTCTTTCGATCTACACAAGACTCAACTTTCTAATCTATTTCGTTCAGAAATTCTGAGAGATTTCGTGAGATCTAGGATTTCAACTAATTTATCTGCAGTTACCTGAAAAATGAACTTAGCGAGCATAACTTGTTAGATTCGAAGTTCATTAAACACTGTAATCTGAATGTTTCTGTAATTTATTATTGTGCCGTCGTCTGGAAATATTGTGTGAAGATTTCGAAAATATTCGGATTCCATTGCGAGTACGTTTCGAATCTAACGATAAAAACCATACGAGTTAGCGTGATAAGTTACGCCTGTTGAGTTCATTTGTCAAGTGATTGCAGATCATTTTGCTGAAATCTCACATCTCAAGAAAATACTCAGGGTTTCTGAACGAAATACATGAGAAAGTTGAGTCTCCCGTAGATTGAAAGAGGACGATCTATTCTATGGAATGATCATGTGAAAACTTAAATTAGAACTAGAAACACGTTCAAGATATCACTTTAAAAATATTCATCGAGAATTCATCTCCATGGTCAAATTTCAGCTAAGCAAATTTTAGATGCGAAATGCAGTCGATACTTTTCACTTTCTAATAATAAACACCGTAGGTCTTTTTCTTCTCGTTGTATTCGAAAAACCCGATAGGTCTCTTCTACTATGAAACAGATAATGGTGCGAAGTGAAAATGCGGATTCATTTAGACACATCAACCATTTATACTCCAATCCTACATTGAAAACTGATAAATATTCTCGTTATTTCCTATCCTCTTCTTGATGATCGTATAGATTTTAGCAATTGCAATATATATATAGAAATGGTACAAATTTTACAATGTTCTATTGATTCATCAGAAAACCAATAGGAACGACAAAAAAACAATATTTATTGCCGAGAAAATAAAAAGACGCAAATCAGCTAAGACTGAATCATGATTTATTAGTACAATCATTTAATTTCCCCCTTTCCTCTTTTCTCATTTACGGTTGTTTGGATTTCTATTCAATGTTTTTCTAGATTTTTTTCTTATTTATTCAAATTTCTTTTATTTTTCTTCATAGTACGGGGGAACTCATATTTTCAACTAAGAAAATTCCTAAATATATATTAATCGAATTTGTGTTTTGTTAAAAAAATCAATGTTACTTTTTATTTCTCATCGCATGTAATATACTGATCGTATCATAACATGCGTTACATCGATCAATCACTTGATTGCATAAATTTTCGAATTAATTCACTCAGCCTACAATTTGTCACGTGCTTTGTATTTCTAATTTCTCAGGGTTGTGTTCTCAATCTATTTTTATATTTTTCTTTAAACTTGACTTTTGTCGAACTTTTTAGTGAAAATCCACGTATTACAAGCTCACACTTCAATGTTATACTTCCTTTTTTTACGTGTTGCTCTTTTCAACATTTGTGAGCACAACTTAAGATTAATAAATTTTGAATGATTTATACTTCAAGATAATCAACAAAAACTAACAACTATTATGAATTCAAGTGTATTCATTTTATAACTAACCATTCAAATTTTTTCAAATGAAGGCGAAACCTCTATAATTTTAAATTTTATGATTAACAAGTGAGTTGTGAATCACCTTATCTAAGAATAACTGTGGAAAAGTTACCTTAAATACATATTAAACGTTGTTATATTTTTTCTTCTTGCGCACATCACCATTATTGTCAATCATCGCTAAACATTCGCCCTCTCTATTGATCGATGACGCTAGTAGTCTAATATTTACAAACGTAAGAAAAAGTCGACGAAAAGTATCAACATTGATTAAGTAAAAAATTTCTTTCTTGAACATTTCTATTTTCAATTATATTGTTGTCAATATGTCAAACAGTAAAAAAAATTACTAATTGTACCATTTGTGAATTCTTTCATCCATAAATAATGTACATCAAGAAAAAAATAACTGTAGTTGATAATAATGAGAAAAAAATGAAAATTCTTGTAATCCTGTCGTTTTATGTCTTCTAGATGACTCATATCATTCAATAGTTTATCAGAATGTATTTCATAATTATCTAATCTACATTCATTGAAACAATTCGTAGAGCAAAAGATAATATCACATTCATGAGCACTTTTATTTTATTGTAAAACGGTATCTAATTAGAAAAGGTATTTCATAGTTTGTAATTAATTTCAATAGAATTATGTAGAAAAAAGAATCGTTTTGTTTTTTCTTCTAAGTGAAATCACTTTTCGCCGCAATGTAATGGCCAAAAGTGGCTTTGTGCCAGCATGGATGAAAATTCAGAGTTCAGATGTAAGAAAGTCTTTTTTTATTTTAACTTTGTCTTTTGTTCTTAGAAGAATGTTTTATTTCCTATTCATTAAATAGAAAATAAATGGCAACCAAAAATTAAATATCGACCGAACAAATAGCAATAATCGTCAAACGCAACCATCGAATAAAAGTGAAACAAGTTCAACATCACCATCCCCGCCTATCATAACAGGTCGGCAAAGACACCATTCATGGGACATAATTGATCATAGGACGACTCGACATTCACCATTTTATTATCATAAAATAATCGGTAAAATTGTCGTTGTCGTCTTGTGATAAAATATCTATTCGAATAATTGAAAACAAAATAATAATTTGAAAAAAAAAAACCTTAATTAATATCTAGGGCAAAGTCGAAATAAATCTAATGAACAACAAATATCCAATGATGTTGATGGACAGTCAGAAAGTTTCTTTTCATTTACATCGTCTCATACGCAACCTCGAAGATCATACAGTCGAGAACGATTAACAAATTTATTAATTAAAGTAAGAATACTTTCATAAACTCTAGTATGATTTATTTCACAACAAAAATTTTTAAGTTGAATCCACCGTTGACAATACGAACGTGCTCGTCTATTTTTCTTAAGAAATTTGAATCATTTAGTACTGAAGTTTGTCGAGGAATAAAACGAACAAGAATTTTTGTCTTCTTAGAATCCTGAATTTAATGATCACGAATCATATAACGGATATCGTCCAATAAATAATTCTCAACGTCATTTACATTCCACTTCATCCCATTCGAAAGATCGTCAACAATCAAATACTCATCATAATACAACAAATGGAAATCATATTGATCGTTCATCAAATTATTTCAATGATGATCGCGAAAGAATCTATGGAAATAACGAACATAATTTAGATACGACAATAAAAACAAATGACAACGAACAAAATAATCATTCAATTGGTTTCGATCGTCTTGAACAAGATTTTGTAAACATCAAAATTTTCTTTTCTTTTTCATGTCTTTAAAGAAACAAATAGTCTTCATGCATTTCATTTTATCTTTTCTTTAGCCATCATTAAATGGTCACGAGAGAAATAAATCATCATCCAACGATCAATCATCATCCATATGGAAAAATGCTGCTTCAAAATTTCGCACATCTCATAATGATTCTTTCAAATTATTAGATCGTTCACTATCCAATAATGCAAATCATACACGTTTATTTGGATCAAATCGTATATTATCACGTAAAGATCGTTTATTAAGTACACCGAATAGTATCAATGGTACATCATCATTATCATCATCAACCTCGTCGTCATCATCATCATCATCATCATCATCATCATCATCGTCATCAATGTTAGCAACAATAGCAGCAGCAAACAATCGTTCAGCTACACTTGAACTTCACACAAATTGCAAAACGCAAACAAGAAATTTAGATAAGCGTAGTGACTTTTTCAATTCATTGAAAAATGATTCAACAAATGAACGAAATAAAAACTCGAATAAACGTCAATATAGTGAATCGACAAAAACGATAGCAACTAATGATAAGAATTATAAAACATCAAAAGGAACATTACTTCTATTATCTGTACCTGAAACACCAGAAGAAAAACAGTTGAGTATCATTTTATTTTGAACTATCAAATTAACAAGACATTTTACGTGTGTTTGCACGTTCTGCTTTTCAAATTAGATTACTAATGCGTATGGGTTGGAAAGAATGTGATGATATGACATATGAAATAACTGATCAAGATAAAGAAGAATATGAAAAACGTATTAAATTTTTACCTAAAGTAAGTATTCTATACAGAAATCAGTTTATTAGCCTAGTACGATAAGAAAAAAAACTGTTGTCGTAGTAGATGAAGTCCAACACCTCGAATAACTCTCATATAGAACTCTTTGAAGTTTTTAAATGAAAGAATCTGTAGTTGAATGTTTACTGTCAAACGATGATACAATGACACTTTTGTCAGAAGTCCGTAATGCGCAATAAGAAAATTAAAAAAACACACTATGACGTCTGTCGTTTGTATTTTTTTCTCAAAAGGAATGATTTCAATTGAAGCTCATGAATTATACACTTTTCTATCATGGGTAATATTTTACAGGCTTAATTCAAAAACACAGCTCTTTTGAAATTATTCTTATTAGAAAATTATTTAAAAGTTTGGATTGTTATTTCGTAATTGAAAAAGTAGGGTGTCGAATAGTAACAATTTAACAACAGTAAAGAATAAAAATTCGAAGAGTTTCAAACTCAAATGTGAAAATAAATTTTTCTATGATTAGAAGAGAAGTATGCTGTGAAGGAGAAAAACGATGATTTGTGATCTTTAATATAAGTGAGCATGTCAATTTATTGAATGAGACTCACACAACACAAAATTTTCGCAATTGGAATCAAGACAATTTAGTTTCATGCTATGTCTGCAAGCTTTCAAAATCCTTTACGCAATAAAAAAAAACAGTGAAAAAATCTTATGAAATTGTTTTTCATACAAGTCAATTTGGTAATAATGTTCGCAATACTTCATCGTACTTCAGTGACAATCACGGTGAAGTATGAGAACTCTATTGCTGAAAAGATTTATTAATAAGAAAGTTGAAAATAATATGCTCGTGACAAATGGTAATAATATTTTTGAAGCAGCCTAAAAACAAAACTTTCAGAAGATAATCTTAAATGATTGAACCTTTTCCACTTATGTGAAAACGTGACTCTTCTTTATTGTCTGAAGCGATATCCCTCTGAATTTATGAGTATTTTTAAGCGTAGATATTCTCTCATACTAATTTTAGACTTCAATGGAGACCTATGTATTTATTTAAAGTTTTAAGTCGTTATGGGGAAACCATTTTTGTTTTGTTTTCCTAAGGGAAGTAATGTCATTGACATGAGAAATAATTGTTGAACTGTCATTTCTCTACAGCGAGAAGCAAATGAATCGAACTTTTTTTCTTTTCTACGAACATTCATAGTTCATTAATATCTACATAATATGCATAGCCATGATTGAAAAACGATTAATATTTCAAATTTATAATCTGATTCTCTTTTTGTTATCTTGTTCGATTGAATCAGAAAAATATGACAAATATGCGTTTGATTGCTTTTGACTGAAAGAAAAAGATTAATTATGTTTATTACATTCTGTTATTTTTTTTTTGTTCTGTTTATCTTAGACGGATAATACATCAGCAGCATTGATGTCAGCTTTGAATCGTCGTGCATTACCATGCGTAGATATTCGAGATCTACTTCGATTTGAAATGATTGACTCGAATTCGGGTGATGACGATGATGATAGTTCAGACGAATAATATACATCCGGAAATACTGGTTCCATCGGTTCTTTTTTTTTCCTTCAGTTTTCTTCTTCCCTGTCTCCTTTTTTTTTATTTAAAAGCAAGAATAAGACCGGTTTATTTTCTTTTCCTACGCGTTTCGATTAATCAAGAGTTTGTTTATTCGTTGTTTTCTTTTTTTGCCATAGTGAGACATTTGGCATAAATACAGAATATACATTTTTTTCTCTGTCTTTTGTTCTTATTTTTGCATTTGATCTCTGTTCTTAACAACATAGACTAATTGTTTCTTCTTTGTTTTTTTTTGTTATATACATATATATACATATTTGTGTGTGTGATGTTTATCTACTTTCTCGGTTTTCTTTTCTCAACATACGTTCCGTACGACGTGCATTGTCACACATAAAACTGCAACGGTTTATTTTGTAATTGTTACTCTCATCGTCCTCTGTTTTTTTTTCGTTGCTTCTCCTGCTTTATTTCTTGGCCGTCACCAGGCGTACTATATTATTATTGCTGATGATACTTTTTTTCTTTTTTTTCCCGGATTGTCTCACGTCATTGCATTGCTTTAGGTTACTCTCTATATTGTGTATCTATTTTTTTTTGTTTTTTTTTCTCTTTTGAACATATTGAAACTACATACAAACAAAACAAAGTAAAGAAAAAAATAATGGATAAGCACGGAAAAGAACTGAACTTTTTCTTTTAATGAAGTTTAATCTGTAGATGAACAACAATGTTCACTTCATGCTATTTATCAATAGTAAAAATTTTGATGAATCGTACATAAATATATATATATATATATATATGTATCTATCTATTATTGCAAGCAAATGCAGTATGAAGAGAATTTGAATTCGATATTGTTTCTTTGAGAATATCATTCAAATCTCATGTTCCAGGTAAAGAAATCAAAACTGTCTATTTAGTAATAAATATATTCCATAATAAGTAGAGAGACGATTTTTATTTCAATAAAAGAACAAGTCAATAGATGATCATATCATATGGAATATTTAACTTCATAAAATTAGCAATTCTGAATTTAAAAAAGACACTTTCATTTTAATGTAAAATAAAAAGCATATGTTTAGTGTGGTATTTCTAAAGATGATGTAATAACTTATGCATACTTCGGTATACCTCGTATCATATTTTCTTACAAAAAGATGATACAGTACAATATTGAATTTATAAATTTGAGTTGCAAGTTAGTGCTGACATTGATGATCATCCAACACATTGGAAGCTCGTTTCTTTTCTCGATAGATCTGTATGTCATTCTAAACTTTATCTGATATTGAGTAGTAACTATTGCATGAGAGGAAAAAACAACAATTTAGTGTAATTCGTAAACTAAGCCAGGAACTGTTGACAAATATTTATCATCTACATGTTCTCCTATGTACTCTAAATAATCTAGTTGATTAAAAATAAATAAATGCTTTATGTGTGTCCATCGTCGTTTTTTTTTGTGTTCAATACAAATCAAACTAATAAAATGAAATGATTTTCTTTTGTCACATAGAAGTTTATTTGTATATTATCCAGCATCCGATGCATATATGAATAATTAATAGAAAATCTAAATAGATACTAGCTCGTTCATACATAGGAAATATTGAATTTTGATGTGAATTTCTTCGTATTCTTCATTCGTCTACATTCCTTTTTCTTCTTCCTCGGCTTATTGATTAACTTAGCTGAAATTCTTCTTCCGTTTTTTTTCCTTGTAATTCCGAACATATATATATACATATATATGGATAGATGACATTAACATATTCGTTATTAAAACGTCGCTTCCTATTAAAATCCCTATGGAATTTTTTTCTATTACTGACTGTGTACGGAGGATAATACTATGTAATTTACATGATTAGAAAGAACAGTAAGTGCCTTATGTAACTAAGATGATTCTCGAATGAATCGATAAGTTCAAAGACGTATCCGATACTACTAATGTACCGTAATAGAAAATTACTGAACAGTTGTTCTATAGGTTCATTAGTCAATGTTGAGTAAATTGAATTTTTAGATATGTCTCTATTATTCTACATAGGAAATGTAATTTATTCAAGCTTGATATATTTGTCATTGTTTTTTGTACTTGTTTGCGCTTCATTATTGAATTTATTATTGAGATTGATTTGGAAAAAAAATATTTTGCATGCAACTCGTGTTGGGAAAGCATTTTATATTAATTGATTTTCATCCGTTATTGTAGTTGAACAGGTTCACTCGTGAGAGTAAGACTTAAGAGAATTATTAAATTTTCTTCTTGCTAAATTATTCTAGACGGATGCTACCACTTATGGATGAAAATGATTATAAATATCCAAAAAAGAAAAAACGAAGAAGCCAACTCGAATAATAATTGAGTGTTGTTGATTACATTTATCACTATGAATATGTAGGTTATTATCAGATGTATTCTGTTTTCTTCGGCTTCTATAGTTTTTTTTTGTAGTACTGTATGCATACGTATATGTCGATTGGCATGTATAGGAAAGGAAGAAAAAACATCAGAGATCTACTGGAATTCATCATGAAATGTATCGTATTCAGTCCATGCTTTTACAGAAGGTGTAATATCGAATGCAAGAAAACAGAAAAAAGAATACAATAACAACATAGAATAACAACTAATGCAGAGAAAAAGAACGTATGAATCAAGTATATATAGATGTGTGTGTTCTTCTCTGACTGATGGTTCAACTCGTCGACTATCATATACTGAGGAAAAAAAGGAGTACTGTTGTTTGCTGAATCTAGATTTGTCTTTTTCTTTTCCTTGGTGAATAATTGAACGCATACACATGCGAAACACTCGCGCCGCATTAGTAGTAGTTACTATGCTGGATGGCAGTAAAATTGGAACGTGGAGAAAATGGAAGAGAGAGACAGAAGAGAGAGACAGAAGCGCAGTAAAGGAAAAACACTTTTTTCCTTCTTTCTCTTCTCTACTTTCTCTCTATATAATGTCGTGGATCCAGATAAACACAGAAGCCAACAAGAACGAGAAGGAAAAAAAGCGCACAAGCCGAAAATGATGAGTAATTATTATTGATCGTTCATCAATTTGAAGATGGGTTGTACAAGTTCGAAAGGAAATACTAATTCGTCAACAACACCGACAACACTATCGAATAACAATCAAGAATTAATCGATGATCAATTTCGTACTTGGTTAAAATCTAATCGTCCTAAAGCTGATGAATATGTCCTCAATGATGTCATTGCAACAGCTCAACAAGCGAATGACATTGATGATTATCGTACTATCGTTAGTAAAGCATTAGATCTACTTTCTGAACGTCACGATATAAAAACAACAAACAAATTAAGTAAACTTGTACAAAAAGAAATTTCGTTAGCATCACCTAAAAAAATTTCACATACTATCGATATTCTTAAACAAACAGCAGAAAAATTACATCATGGACAGATTATATTGAATAATAATGAACAACAAAGCATAACAACAATCAATGGCGAAGTATGAATAAGAATATTCATATATTCATACACAGAATTCTGTCTTATGAATACGTATGATCTTTATCATGGTTTTTTTTCTTCTTCTTAGATAATCAATGATACGAATATAAACGAAACTAAACATAGTCTTATATCATCATCAGGCGAACCCGGTATAAATTTAAAGGAAGCTTTAGAAAAAGCACGTATTCTTTTCTATAAGGTAAATTTTCTTGTGTTTTCTATGTTTTTGAAATTATCATGTTCGTATTAAAAATAAATCAAGGGTAAACAAGCGGCAATATTTGCTAATCCAAGTGGTGGTTATCTTGTTAAAATTATCGATGACAGTGATGATGCTCTCAATCAAGATGGAAATCTTCTTCGTTCAATTATTGTTACCGAAGTTAAAATGCGTCCGAAACCAACAGCTAATTCGCCACCACAACAACCGTCAAAATTACTAAATGAATATGAAATAGGTGATGACTTTCGTCGTTCAATTGATGCTGCTCTCAAAGGACTTGAAGCTATTTATCAAACATCACCATTAACAACTTCGCAACAAACTCAAGGTACTCCTATTAATAAACTATTATTATTATCTAATGAAACAAAATTAACATCAGAAGACAATATAACCAATTTAGCCGATACAGATCATCAGAAAAATATCATTAGAAATATTAATGATGAAGAACAACAGCAGCAGAATCCCATTAGAGAAGTCGATATTCAACCAAAACTAGTTACAGCTATCGATGACATGAATGAAATAATGTTAGATATTATTGAAACAGCAACCCATAGTGAAATTGGTAGTCCATTGTCAAACGAGGAAAAAACATCTAATGTTGAACGGATTGTGAAAGAAGTAAAAGAACACGGAGAACTACATGAATCAAAAGAAAGCCTTTCAAGAGAACAATCATCATCCAATCCTCTTACCCATGCATCAGGCTTAGATATTCAAGAATCATCGATTACACAACAGCAAAAAAATCTAAGTAACGACAATCATCCGGTATCGTTTATAGCTAATGAAGAACATATCGACAAAGAGGAATACAATATCAATAAACAGAAGTCAATGGTTGAATTAACACAAACAAATCTGTCAACAGCATCGGATAGAGTTGAAAAAGAACTATCATCAATGATAATCAGTCCAATAACTGAAGAACATGATAAGATTATTTTAGAACCATCATTAACACCTCTCGTTTCACCTACGGACATAAATACAACAGTTAAATCCCCAAGTCACAATGTAACTTATACAGAAATAATTCATTCTGAAACACGCGATGGTGAACAGTCACGCCGTTTTATAACTGAATCCTACGATGATAATCCATCAACGAATAATGATGAAACAACAACACTTAAAGTTGTTACAAAATCTGAATTTTCAAATCATCCATCATTAGGTGAAAAAATTATGGAACAAAGTGTTCAAGTTATAACTGTTAAAGTACGAAATGAAACAATAACAACAACAAAAAGTCCATCACAGACATCCGACAATGATCTATCTTACGATAAGCAACTAATTAAAAATGATGCTAATAAAATTGACATGACAATATAGAATTTTTGTTGCTTTGTTTTTTTTTATTCTGTTTTTCTTTTCTTTTCTTTTTTTCGTTTGTGTATTTTCTGTTTGATATTCCTTATAGATAAGAATCAATCATCTTGATTTATCACTTACTGTGCAGTTATTATTATTTTTCATATTGTCTGTGAGTGTGTTTGTCTATGTGGCTTTCATGTTTCTTTTTATTGATAATTGGGAAAGATGGTCTACACATCGATCAAAAATATAACTCTCAAGCAAACTACAATATATACATATATATATATATATCATTCGAATAGAGTTATATAAATAGAACATAATTGATAAAAGCACATGGGATAAATCTAATATTTAAATTTTTGAAAATTTCGATCTTCTTTTTATCAGATTGTAATAATTTCGGCCATTATATTCGAAAACAAACACATCATTGTATGATGAAATGATATGAATTAATTTAAGACGGAAGTAAAAAGTCAATGTCTATAAAAGATCTAAAGCCAATCCATCTGAAAAAAAGAATAATTTCCCTGATATGCTTATTTTTTTACGAAATCAAAACAATAGTATTTTTAAACCTGTGTAAGGTATTGAATGAAAAAAACATGGTGTGCGCATTAATGTTATTTTTCCTTCTTGATTAACTTTATTTGCATGAACTGTAAGTGATGATCGATGAATACTTGTTAATGATGAATCACTATTATAACTATCACACGATGATGAATTCGGATGTTGACTTGTACTACGCATACTTGCATAAAATTTGCGAGCTATTTCAGAATTTCGAGTATTACACGACGATGGTACGATAGATGTCTAACAAAGAAAGAAACAGATGAGTCTTAAGTGTTTATAAGGATAAAGATCATGGTTATACTTGACGATGATCCATATCCACAGATGAATTTAATTTATTATCATTTTGAGCTTCATCACCACCTTGCTGTACATTGCTTAATGGTTTATCAAATTTAGTCATATGAATATTACGAAGAAGTGTAAAGAATTTCGGTGATTCATTTGTTTTGGAATTATATATAGGTGACCAATTATATGAATGACTGATTGTAGCATGTTTCCTATCACTTGAACTATTTTCTAAAAGTAATTAAAAACATAAGAGAACATTTGAGGATAGATTTTGAAATAATAGAATTGAAAAGTTTCATTAACACGTCTCTTGAAAAAGAATGAAATATTTAATCATATGTAAAAATTCTATTAATTGAAAAGAACAGATGCCATTTAATGTTTTCTTTTGTCTTAAAAAAATATTCTTCAGCATATATTCGGGCATATTGACCTGAAAATATCACAACCATGTGTATTTTTCTTTGAACATAACAAAAAATGATGAAAATATTTCTATTGTTTAAGATTATAGATCCGATGCTATCTACATATTAAAATATAGAATTTTTGTTTCTTACTATTTCTATTTCCGATATATATATATATCAGTAATTGACCATAACAGAAACTATCTCATCGTTATAGAATCCAATAGAGAGATTCCTTAACTACACTTCGACATCCTATTACAGATATGGTTTTGATATACTCTCTCGGATCGTATATCAACAGTACTTGTTTATAAGATATGAGCTATTTTTGTGTTGCATATCAGAAGGATAAAGTAAAAGAATATTGAAGATATGTGTCCCAAAATGGATAGAATACGACCAATCTCTCTATGATTAATGGCAACAACTATGTCGTGTTTTACATTTTAATTCCATTGAGATTACGTTAACAGCTTTTATTTTTCAAGCAAATCTCGTTTACCGGTTTTTTCACTAATTCTATGGAATGATCGATTGTATAAATTACGACACTGGGTACCACATTTTTTTCTAAGACAACACAATGTACCCAGAGTAATAATTACGCAGAATAATATCAATATACCAAGCCATAATGGATGCAAAGATGCATCATCATCATTATAATACGTATCGATTGTTCGCATGAATTTCAACGTTATTGAATCGTAGAGAAGATAAACGAATAGATCAATATGAAGAAATTCCTTTTCTTTTCTTCTTCTTCTTCTTCTTGTTATGATTATTGATCAGTCAATAATCGATTTGTAACTGTCATTATTATAGGAATATTTGATGTAACCAAGATGTCTCGTAACAAGAAGAATGCTTGATACAAATAAGACGATTAGTAAAGGTAGGTTATTGTTCTTGAATAACTAAGTTAAATCTTGGCTGTTTTTTTTTGTAATCTATTGAATCTATATTCTTGTCCATTCGTGCTGAATCAGATAGGAGAAAATTGCAAGAATAAATTATATAATCATTTCTATTGTAGATTAATTTATTTGAAATGATATTATGTTGAGTTAACCATAGCAATGCTTATTCATTTAATACGATACATGTGACGAATAGATGTATTAACAAGTATATAATATGATTATTTATTAAGAATAATATTCTGTAATAAAAATAAAGAAGTATTGATAAGAAAATAAATTATTTTTACTCTATGATAAACAAGTTTTCAAGAACTTAATGATAGACATACATATAATGGGTTAACTCACGATTAATGTTCATGGATACAACAGCTTACTCTTAGTGTTATTTAACGACAGTTTTTTTCTTACTCCTCACTTGTCTCGCTATATTTGTTAGTTTCCGTTCTATTGTCACATTTTATATTGATTGCATCCTTTCATAGTTTTTTTACTATGGTGTATGCAAGAGACCTTCTTTTCTCGTCTCTTGCATTTGTATGGATGCTGTTTTCTTGTTCACAAAATGTACCATTAAGTTTTCTTCTGAATGTTTTTAGTCATACATTGATATGAAAATATTGGTCATGAACAAACAATGACAAATTCATCTTTAATCAAAGTTAGAAAAGAACTATTGGACGGTCTTTAATCAAAAGAAAAAATATTAAATTCCTATAAAATTCGAAAAGAAATTTATTTACGTAGATAGTTAGAAATATAAATATAATTTACATTCTATATAGAGAAGGAAATCCGACATCTTGAACTCTTCCGCAAAAACCAATTTCTTTTTATAATAAGAAAGACGAATTTTATCCATTTCCGAAGTTCGTTTCTTGTTATTCTTTTTCTCAACTATCATTTTATAAATACTGTTCAATGTACACGTAATCTACATTGATTTTTCATCTCTACAGATGTTAATAAAGTATGCGTTTACTATTTTCTTAAAACCTACTGATAGAATTTCTTCGCTACAACATTTCTGGTTAAATAACATTCACTTCAGAAATCACTGAAGACATTCAAATTTAATAAATTTTACATATTTGTCTTTAGGCGTATGCTTAGATAATGTTCTTTTCTTGGGTTCTAATTTATATTTCCACGAATAACAATAATTTATGATGAGCAAAAATAACAGCCAATATAACATCATGTCAATTTTCGAATTAAATTCGCATTCAGATTTATTTTGTCTGTTGATTTATGGTGAATTATAGATTGTGATGGATTATTGTAAAAGAAAAATATTCTGTTTTATTTTTTAAATTAATTAAATATTAAGCACTGACTTGTAAATGAACGGAAATTTGATAGATATATTGCATGAAGAACTTCTGTTCACGTTCGATAATTTTCAATGGTGTTTTTTTAATATGATATTCGAAAACATCGTATGGTTGGCAAGGTAGACCAAAGAAAGAGAAAAAAGAGTCAATTTTTCATGCATCAGTCACTACATATACTTAGTAGCTTAGTTGTTACAAATAAATGAAGTGATGAATCTGAAGTCAATAGAATTATGATTGCGTGTTCAAGTGAGAAAAAAGAACTTCACACACCGACAAACATATTATATTCTGAAAAAACAGAAAAAAAAGAAGTTCATCATCTTTCACTTATGTTCACATATTATTTCGAACTGTAAAACATGATGGTTGCGATCAAGGGTTTTTATGTTATCATGAATATGTAATAATTAGAATAATAATGAATTTCATTGATTAGCTTGACATGAAACATTGAAAATACACGTAGTTGTTTATAGAATATTCAGCAGATTTCTATTTGCTAAACTTGACATGAGAATTCAATCATGTGTGTCAATTACATGTACATGAATTTATGTGTTCTAATTGACTGATAAATAAAGATTATTTTCTATTTGAAAGTTTAGTTGAATTTCTATTGAAACTTTACAAGCAAATAACTTACGGAACATTCATGAATTTCTCGTCTCGATGATAGTTATTTTAATATGTTTTATTGTCTGTAAAATGTTGACAATAATGTTCAAGTTTATTTTCATCTAATTAATCAATAATAGGTCTATCATAAGAAAATCTTTCGTTAATAATTGAACATGTATGATATTGAGTCTATAAATAGTGTTTTTAATGAAAATGTTTTTTATTTTTTGTATGTTTAAATAATAAATCAGTTTGACTGATAATTTTTTCATAAAATTTCGTATCAACAGAAGATTCAATCGAGAATCCTAATCGAAGTGAATGTAAAAACATTTGTGCATGAGAAATCAAGAGAGACAAAACATGAAAAACAATGTTGACTTATTAATTCTGTTTGTTTTTCTTTGAGATCTACGAATAGCGACAATGTAAGAAATTCGTATGATACGCAATGTATTTGCATTTTTCTTTCCGAATTCATTATTGTGTTCGTAGTATGAATCACAAATTTATACTCAAATGCTATGCGTAAGACATAACTAGTTAATTTCTTTGTACTTGAGTCAGTGTACCGACAGGCGAGTCTAATAAAAAGAAGAAACAATTAGAGAAATTCTAAGGAAATAATATTATATGAAAAGCGTGGGAAGGCTAATCTTTCGTTCTCTGGTCATCGATAATTATCTAGGAAAATCAAATTATTGATAAAGAAATTTTCTTATTTATATGTTGACATATCATTTAGACAATTCGTTTTCCTACAAAATAGATCAATAGTTAATATTATAAAGCATTCCCAAATGAAACGGATAGGAATCCGTATGGAACAAGAAGATGATCGACATTAGAACTGCCGTTCTCTATTGGTTAAATATATATAAGTAATCAAATGCTAATGTTGGATATTAGCTGAAAGCAACATTCACTTAGATCTATAGTAAACCGATAGTAAACTATTATGCTCGTGTTGCTACGACAAATGCTTGTCAAATATAAATGTTCTTGTCTATTATTGGCCGTATCACTTCTTTTCTTCATTTTCTTTTAGTCAGTCATATGTCACATTCTCAATTATTTTTGGTACTATATGATTACATTTCTTTTTATAATGATGAACTGAACTGACTTGATGATGATCAGCTTTGCAATAATTCAAATTTATTTCTTATAATCACGACAGCCAAATTCCACTTGACAATTTTTTTCATAGAGATGTTGTTATCATAAACTTCTAGAGTTTTAAAATTCCACTTATAAGAAAAAAAACAATTATTTTTTTCTATTCTAATTCAGAACTTTACTCGACTCTCATTCTGTTATCTAAATAGTTAATATAACAGGCATCACATTTAAAAGCTAAACCATTTGTTGATTGATACGTCAAATTCTATATAATCATACAGTGCCACAAAACACAATCTCAAAGACAGCAATCTTTTAAAAATTCAATGAACGATTTTCTTATTTCATTTCTAAACGATTATATGTGCACGTTGATGATATTGAGCTATCTTTATCACAATATTCATCGAATAACAAAATATTCTAATGTGTAGTCACAATAGTGACGTATAATATTATATTTTAACTAAAATACAAGTGAAATAAGAAACAGTTTATGACTTTAGATGAAGTCTGCTCGGTCTTCTCTACTTTTTCCACTCTTTCTACTTTCATTTTCTGCTTAAATCAGTTGACCAATGAGAAATAGTGAAGAAATAAGAAGAAAATCATTAAATTGCTCGTCAATCACTCACGTGCAACTGTAAGCTTCATAGTGGTCTGCGAGGATCCAACTTTGCATACTGTATATGTAAGCTTGCATACATCATTCAGCGAATATTGCACCATCTATGTAGACGTTATTGTTTTAGTGAAGAAACTTACAGTTATCTTACGTATCTCCTATTGATTTGGTCAGTAGTGATTGAAGAACGCTGATTCTTGTGACGTATGAAAATTAGGATGCCTCAATCGCTATTAGAAAACAATAATAGTAATAGGTTTGAAAAACTGTAAACCAATAACAGAAACTTTTATACGGATTTCTAATACTACACCGTAGACATCAATTGAAAGTTCACAGATTCGATCGCTAAAATTTTAGTACTAGAAGATATTGAACTATGAGTTAATTCATGTTTGTTAATGTTGATTCTTATTCAAACTTTTGATCAAATGTTATCGGGAACAATAAAAATTCATGCATACAACTTGGCGAGCAACGTCATTTGAGCTTCTACATGAAAAGTGTCGGAATTGAGAAGTATATACTCTCGACGTGATGATTTATTTTCATGACATATTTCAAATACATGACATATGCTCGAAAGTTGCCGTTACAAGATTATGCCAAATATAAAAAAAATGTTTTATGAGAGAGGAGACGAGAGTCAATGAAGTCAAACAAAACGAAAATGAGAGAAAGAATGAATGGATGAACACTAACTTGCAACATTCGAAACAACAGCCACCATAAATAAACGAATACACACAGGTACATTTGAACAGGAAAAAAAATATCGCCAAATTCCTCATACACTGATGCTGTTGGACAAAAGGTTCGAGACAGGCACACAATAACGGGACTGTTCAAAAAAAAAGAGAAATTATCCATATTCGCTAAGCGGATAATGAATATGTTAAAAGAAGTAGAAGAGAAAGAAAAGAAACAAACAAAAAAAAAACAGGACACAAACGTCTATGTTATTAGAAGTAAAAGTATATATGCGTGAATTCTCATAAGAAATAAAATATTGTTTGTTTTTCTTGTTTGTTTGCCGTTTAAAAGAGAGAAAAGAAAGATGTACGAACACAAACAACAAAATCGTTCGAAACATATGCAAACGAAAAAAAGAGAAGAATTACGATAAATAGAAGTAGAAAGAAGATAGACGAAAAAAAAAAGAAATGCATTAAGAAATGTATTATGTCTATGTGCAATAAAATTTCTATTTTATTACTGATCCATTAATTGACCACCACCACCACGAATTGTTGGAATAGGTGTCGAAATATTAGTTGATGGATTTACACCAGCTCGAATAGGTTTTACTAAAATGAAAATACATAATGAATCATGCACATATTAAGAAAGTCGAGCTGATGCTTCACGACAATTGAAGTTCCAAAAAACAGAAAGAAATTGAAAACTACTTTTCTTTTAGGAATTCATAGGAAGTATCGGTGTCAATATGTTGAATTTGAAGGGTTACTTCCCGACTCTTCTAACACTGATTTTTACCGGGTGTACAACTGA
This sequence comes from Rotaria macrura, assembly GCA_900239685.1. NCBI lineage: Eukaryota > Metazoa > Rotifera > Eurotatoria > Philodinida > Philodinidae > Rotaria > Rotaria macrura. The sequence goes on along the minus strand of OENT01000075.1, from coordinate 142,875 downwards.
AGTTTATGGTTCACGTGTGAAATCGGTTTTGCACACATAGCGCTATGATGAACGGGCAGTTGTAACTCGTAGTCATAGTTAATACGAGAGAAAATATTTTGATCACGTTCATTGTGACCATACAGTATACACTACTATTGATCAGATTTGATTAATAGTACGATATTTCAATCGAAATCTTTTACACAAGTCAACCTATCCGACGAATATAATGTCAGAAGCTACCTTGTTTATTCGACTGAAGTCCATCTGATTGTAGGAAGGATAGAATCAATTTCATCTATTATGTATGAATTGAATGCGTTCAAAAGCAGGAACCATCGTATTCTTCTACATCGATCACTACTGCTCGAATTTTTTCTTCACTATATTAATTAATTAGTAACAAGTTACAATCCGGTCTTCTAGAATATTTTCAATACAGACGATTGAAAAAGTATTGTGGAGATTCTTCAATTATTGTCGCGATAAGTAGCACAATCAGAAAATTTCTCTCCGATTTCGAAGTCAAATATTTTTTTCTCGTGATAAAATAGAACACATTGGATTCATGCTATTTTGAGAATGTCAATTTAATGTAGTTTAGACTGTATGTATGATAATGAAAAAATTCTCAGGATTTACCTATTTGAGCTGCATTTGTACGACGAGCGAGGTTTCGTTGTCTTACGGCTTCTTTAATTCGATCAACTTCACATTGATATCGTTTACGATCTTTCATCGCACTCTCTTTAGCTTCTTTTAATGCTTGTTCTAACGATTTAACACGATCCATTGTTGCTTTAAGACGTTTTTCTAATTTCGGTAATTCACATCGAAGATCAGCATTTTCACGTACAAGCTACGAAAAGAAAATTCATTATAGTTGGTCTTACGTGACGAATATAAATTACTTGTTTATGAACTTTTGTTAATTGATCGAGATTATTTTCTAAAAATGAGATTTTTTGTTTCTGAGCTACACTACCACCTAGATCATCTTCTTCGGTTTCTGGTTGTTTTTGTGACTGAAAGAAAACAAAAGAAAGAGAACTTTTGTTCTTTTCTTTGAATATCAATATCAAACCTTTTTAAGACGTGCTTGTAAATCTTGAACGAATAATTTTCGTAAATTATGTAATGTTTGTAATTCTTTAGCAACAGTTTCTTCGAGACCTTTCAAATCTTGTTTAGCTTGTTCACGACGTTCTTGTTGTAAACTAGACGAAAAGAAAAACATAATCGTTAGGATATATATATTATCTAGTTCAACTGACGTCATTTCTTGTAATCGACTTGATTTATCTGTTTCTTCTTTTTTCAATTTTTCATAATCACCAGATAGTTTTTCATATGATAATTGTAAATTTTGTAATGAACTAAACACAAAACAGATATATATATATATATATATCTAAAAATAAAATTATTGTAAAATATTTTACTCTTTTATTGTTTCCATTTGTGTTTCTTTTGTACGAATTTCATCACGTAATGTTGTTAATTGTTTTTGATGTTGTTCACTTATTTGTTCCATTTGTTGATTTAATTCTTTTTGTATATCAGATGAAGAACCAACAACACGGCCTAAATTAAAATAAGCATTTCGTTTTCAAAATATAGATTGTCGATTTGCTTTTAATATCCTTAGGGAATCATCATAACCCGAAAGTTTGTTCTCCATTCTTACAACAGAACTTCTTCAAATGTTCAGTATTTTTCTTACTGCCAGATATTTAAGATTCCTATGCATATAAATATATATTAATATAACTGAAAAGCTAGAAGTTTGTATCATCAACTAATCTAATTTAGACTTTCATCTATACAAGATACGATAAGATGTTGCAGGTTGTCATATTCTATATTCTACTGTATGATCGTGTACTCGAGTATTGATCGTTTATGCATATTAGTACACTATGATAGAATTAGAATATGTTAAGAAGGATGCATCGCCTTTTAGGATCGATTAAAATTCAACCGTTTATCTTTGCTGCATTCAAATCACATGAAATTCACGTCTTATAGTTAGCTTTCATGAGGAAGAAGATTGAATATTTCGAAAAATGTTGAGAGAAATATTTTTCTACTAAGGGAATTAAAAAAACAAATACCACAGTTTCAGATACGCTTTTAAAGAAAATAATCACTTGCAATCATACTCCATTGAGAATTGTAGGATTTATGGTTAACTGAAACTATTGAAATTATTCACTATGAATACGTCTTTTATATTCACAAAATAGTTGCATGAATTTAATTTAAGACAAATCTGCGTGCAGTACAGAGTATGATTGATTAGAGAACATTTCATTGAGCAATCTGTGAAAAATAAATGTGAATCTGCAGTATCGATAACAAGGTAAATCGTCCAACTGATTGATGGCTCTTAAGTCGAAACAAGACTTTATATATGGCATCCATTTAAAAGCTCTCTTGAGAATCGTTTCGATTGATCTGGAATCCCGCTATTCTAGATCTGATGATTTATCATCTCCTCTACAAGTCATCTAGAAATCTATGCCGTTTAACGTACAATTCCTTCAATTTAATTAGTTTCTTCTCTGGCAAAGAAAGTATATTTTTAAATTCTTAAAGTTCGTTCGACTACAAACGAAATCGATTTGCTAAATCATTTTGCAGTGCTGGCAACAACTTTATGAGTTGCCGAGTAACTGATAGAGGATAGAATAAGACAATTTTAGCATTTTAAATTGAAATCGATTTTTTCAACATTGAATATACCACTATGGTAAGTAAAGTATTTGACAGAGACTAAACAGATCGAGTCATCAGTTTAGTTGGAAAATCGTTGACTCGAGAAATTACGACTCGATGATTGATTGAAAATTTTAGGAGTATAGAACGCGAAGAATAATAGCTGGAGAAATATTCGTCTAATTCATCTTTCAATTGGCAAGTTGCAACCTAATTACGTATAGGGGAAGAAACCGTATTATTAATTGAATTGTCAAGCTGTTAACTACTCATATTCATGGAAGAAAGAGAGTGGTTTATAATTGTGCTTTAGATAGCTATTAAATGAGAAGATGAATGTTGCTATTTTAATTATAACTGTCGAATCGCAACAAAAGTCTATGTCTCTAATAATATATTCATACTTTAAGATCCACGGTATGAGAGCGACATGTCAATGGGACACGAAGTTATAATAATATCATATATAAACTAGAAACAAGAGATTTAAACTAACTACGATCGTAGATACATAGCTAGAATCTTTTTAAAAGAGATTCTATTTTTAAATTTCAAAAGATCATGAAATGAAACGTATCGAGTTAAGATTCTCAACATTATTCAAGTCATTCATAATACAAATACTCTCTATTCATCTGCTATGGAACTTTATGTATAAATTATTTTCCAGTAAGAATAAAAACGAAATCGATTCGTTTACCTTGTGCTCGAAGTTTCACTAATTCTTCATTCAACGAATCTTGTGTTTCTTCGAGTATACGTTTCTTTTCTTCTAATTCTTTGATGGATTCAAGCATTGAACGTAGTTTTGCTTCATGTTGTTGTATTAGAAGATGTGCTTCATCAAGTTCTTTATCTTTCAGTCCGATACCTTTTTGATGATCGACTTTTTCTGATTCAAGTTCAGTTAAACGCTAAAATTGAACGAAGAAATTTCCTATCATTATGTGAGACGAGACAAATAAATGATGAAATCAACATACGCCACTGATACTTCGTGCTTCGGTTTTTAATTTATTTAGATAAAGACGTGCCAATGTAAATTCTTCATCGGCTTGATCGAGATTTTCAATAGTTGGTTTCTAATTAAAAACCAAATTAGAAAACAACAACAACAAACAATTCATATTTTACAAACCTTTTGTTCATTCATTTGTCCACCCATAATTGAACCGATATCACCAACATCACGCAGAAGTACAAGAATCATGTCAAAGAAACGTTTACGATGTTGCTGTGATGCTTCGCGAAGACTTTCCAATTCTTCACGAATACCATTTAAAGAAGTCTAATTTTAGAAGAATTCAAATTTGGATTTATTCAACGGAAGATCAATATTTAATAAACGAACCAATTTTGCTTCCAGTTCTTGTGCAAGTGTTTCATTTTCTTTACTTTTACTTTCAACTTCTTGCGTTTTTTGATCATAATTAACAGCAAGTTCTTCTAGTGCTTGTAAAACTTCTTTAACTTCCTCTTTTGCCGATTCACTTTCTTGTTGAAGACGATTCAATTCAGCTTGAAGATTTTCATTGTCTTTTCGTGCTTGATTGAATAATTCATCTTGTTCGTTTGTTTGTGATTTAAATCGTTCAATTGTCTGCGCTAAATTGTTTATTTCATCATCCTTTGTAAAGAGAGAGAGAGAAATATTCGATTCAAGTTGAAGAATTAAACAAGGACAATACAATGTCGGATCATATCTAGATCAAATGATTTCCCAAATGACAAACTCATGTTAAACAAACGTCAAGGTTATTTGCATTAAGCTTTTTTCCCGGTATTTAAACATGCATATGATGTTGATCGACGAGGAAATGTTATCAAGTAGAACTTGATGAGATTTAAAAAATATTCTATGCATATAATTCGATGATGATGATTGTTGACCTGTTTAGCTCGATTTATCTGTTATCCATCTTTCGACATGCTGACATGCTCGAAATGCGCTTGGGATAATGGGAGTTAGCAGTAGTGTAAAGCTTTTTATTGATCGATATTTGTAAATATGAATAAGTTATTCAATTCCATAAAACTCGATTCATTTCGTTGAGTCAAGTAAATGTCATCGAAGTTAAGAGAATGAATACTTTTTATGATATCCGATGAGTCAAAGTGTTTTATTGATTCAATGTAATAAAATATTGGAATAGAATGTTTTATACTATATAGAATACTGTAATTGAATACGAGAATCGAACGTCACGTTAGTTAAAACATGAACAATATGATTGCATAGAAAGTTTAACCTTGATAACTAATTTTCTTTATGATGAATACCAACAGACTATTTATTATGAAACAGATCTATGGCTTGTTTTTCTTTGCCGTGATGTGAACAAGCATGTGAAAAGAAACTCAATGGTGTTCTGATTTCGTATTGATTAAAAAATAACGTATTTTTAATTACCTTTTCATCGAGTTGTTGATAGAGTGCAGTTCGTTCTTTCTCCCATTCGTCAACATTAAGTGAACGAGTATCAAGGCTGGCTAATGGGACACCAACAGCGACTGTAGCAGCAACTGCTGATGCGGGACCAAGTACGGTTGAAGCGACAGTTGATAATGATATCATCGATTGAGTTGTCGAAAGTGTTTCCTCAGCTTCAAGTAAACTAATTTGTTCATCTTTTGTAACTGTTTCACCTGAAGAAAATTTTTAGTTTTGTTTAAAATCATTTAAAGAAAAAGTTTATTCTATTGAAATTTAAAAGTAAAAATGATAATTTACCGCGTCGCCAACGTTCAAGTTCTATTTCTGCTCGACTTAATTGACCTTTTAGTCTTGCTACTTTCTCACGTTCTTTTTCCCAACGTCGTTTCCATTCTTCAGCCGTTAATTCTTCATTAACAGTAACTGAATTCTTAATACATTTGGCTCTGGAACGAAATAGAAAAACAAAAATTTTCCAATTTTTTCTTCGTTTTTTTTTTAAATATTTCAATGATTCACCGTTTGCCAAATTCTAATGTCGACTTTGTTTCGGATTCATTATAACTAGCTGGTGAACAACATATAATTATTGTTGTACGAGCGTTTCCTCCAAGAGATTCTTGTAGTATACGTGTTAATTTTGAATCACGATAAGGTACATGAGATTTCTAAATTAATTTTATACGAATTCACGAGTAGGATACAACAGAGAAAAATAATACTAATTATAACATACTGTTCCATCGGCTAATGCTGAAATAACGTTTCCGAGTGCTGACAAAGATTTATTGATATTTTTGGCTTCGTCAAGTACTTGACCTTCGGCCCCAGTTTTTGACACCTTGAAAATAAGATTTCTTCTAGGAAAATAAATAAATAACTATGATTTCGACTTACTTTTTCACTGCCAGCTAAATCAACGAGATAGAGTTTTCCTGTTAATTTTTTTTCGTTTTCAACATTTTCTTGTTTAACATGAATAAGAAACACTGAATGTGAACGTGAACTATGCTCATTCATGTTTGTTACAGCAATATGTCGATTATTTTTTCCTTCTTCCATGATTTCAAAAACTTCATCGGGCGATGAAACAAATCTTTCTGTAACACCCTATGTAAATAGAAAATGGATTTCAATTACACATTACGATTATGGTTTGATTTTTTTTATATTTAACATCGTACTTTGACATAAGGAACACGATTTTTATCTTCATGTACAGCTAGATTTGTTTTCGATACGTCGAGAAGATCACGAATTTTATCAAGGTAAATTTCAAAATATGAAACTTTTATTTGAAATTGTAAATTAGCATCCAACGTGTAAATATGATTGAATATATCTTGTACGATACGTGGAATAATACCCTGATGATCATTACTATTCATCACACCCTAGACAAAAAAGGAAATTTCAAAAATAAAAACTTGTTACAATGAATAATATCGAATTTTAACTGAGCAAAACAAAAATTCTATCTACCTCCATCGTATGAGTTTTACCACTTGATGTTTGTCCATAAGCAAATATAGTTCCATTGTAACCACTAAGAACATCTTTGACTATTTCTTTTGCAGCTTCATTGTAGACTTTTTCTTGTGTTGCATCCGGACGAAATACTTTATCGAATACATAAACTTTGCCCTAAAGAGTACATAGTTTTTTTTTATACGAGAAATCTATTGTTGAAGAACAACAATTAAATACATACACTAATAAGAACGGTTTCATCTTGATCGGCTGGAAATTTAACAACACTTTTACTACCGGCACGTTCTTCACTATCGTTCAATGGACGAAAACGAGCAACAACTCGAATATTACATTCATCGGCTGCCATTGAACTTCGATCTTGCTTTAGTTTATTTTTCTACTATAAAACAAAATTGAATAGCTAGAATATCTTGGCCAAGAAAAAATGAGTAGAATATTAAAAGAAATCGATCGAATAAATACAACAGCTGGCGACTAAAATTAGAGATAGAACAATCGGTAGTAGCAGTCGTTTATACTATTGAATGAATATTTTTCTTTCTTTCTTTTTTTCTCTTTTGACTGAATGATTCATACTATTCGCCATTATTCAAGTTGATTAGAATTTCCTTTGGAGTGGTTAATGGACTTGCAAATAAATATACTAATGCCATCTATTGAATGCTGTGATATTGTTGTTTCGGCAATGAGCAAGACTAATATTTGATATTCATTACCAAGTCAATATGCTATTGAATATAATCATTATTCTATGCAAAAGAATATTGATTAAGATGAGAAGATAAGCATAATATTTTTTATTGAAAAAGAACATACAGTATATTAATGAGACTAGAAATTCGATTGGGGCAAGTAATTTAAATTCACAGTTCGATTCTCTCGAAGTAATCATATTCTGTTATTATCTTTAAAATAGATGAAATCATTCTTCAGTAAACTTTTTCATAATCAATTCCAGCAATGAATCCCTCACAGAAGACTGTATATATATATGCATAGGAACTCACGGGAGATCGGTCTGTTTAACATCATTCAGGAATCAATGATATTAGTCATAGCTACAGGGAAAATATATTCTTAGTCATTAAAATGAAATTTAAATCATACTATTCGATGAATAATAATGATTGATTAAAGATTCATTGAAACTTACATTTTAGACATTCTTTATCTATTATTGACAATTCTTCAGAAATGACTCAGATGAAACTAACTAAATCACAGAATTCCATCTATTCCTAGTTTGTGAATTCGATAAAACAAATTTCAAAGTGTGAACTTATTGACTAGTTTTTGATATAAACAATTAGAGATTATTCAAAATTTTGTTTATTCTCTGTCGACGGAATGCATTTGTCAAATCAAAACAGTGCATGCTGATCATCTGTATTGATTATCAATTCAGGCAATCTTTTTCCATGAATCGTATTGAAGATACCGTTAAAATCAAGACTTCGAGTGATATGCATTAGTTATTGACATGATAGGTAGAAGATATAGAATGTAGGTGCACGTATTGATTTTAGCGAAAAAGAATAAATATATATGTAATAATCTGGCAAAATTAGAAAAATACTTGTCTAATATCAATATGTACTATAAAATTGATGTACAATAGTATAATAAAACAAAACGAGCAAAAAAAGAATAAAATGAAACTAATTATTATTGTTCTTGTTCGTGCATGTTAATACATTTGTCGTATACTAACATAGCATTCATTCGATTGAAGTTCACTAATCTTATATATCAAAACAGAACTAACAAGAAAGAAAGAAAAATCGTAACTTTATCTTGATTTCGAATACATAAATATGAAGAAAAACAAATAAACCTTTCATAATTATTGTATCAAATGATCAACATTGGCACTCGTTAGATTAGACATGAAGCAAATGTTTACAAAGTTCATCAGATTTGTATCGTTGAGATAGAAACAAGAGATGTCGAAATTAAGATATACAGAAGTGTATATTTTCTGCTCGAACAGGCATTACAACCTTTCTTGTATATGATTGTGATGAGACATAGTTATATGTCTTACTTGTTTAGGTTGTATCTATATCATTTTTATATTTATTTTTTGATCTGTTCATCCACGTTGAATGACTCAATCAATCATGATTATTCTAATTATTTGAATATTTGGTTAATTTTTACTTTTTCTCAATTGATAATTTTCATTTTTTTCGTATAATATTACTGATGTCGAATGCACGTAATCTATGAGATAAGCTTTCCATAGTTATAGTAATCAAATAATTAACTAGAGAGATATCTCTTTTATTCTGAATCGTATTCTGCCATCGATCACTTTTCAACAAACATTAAAAGCACACTACGATATTTATAACTACTTTTGACATCAACGATTTTCAAATAATCATCATAGTATTGTTGAAATACGAACAACATATAAATATACATATGATGATCCTAAAACTAACCGAATAAGTTTGATTGAGATCAAGTTTCAGAAAGTAAATATCAATTTCACTGCTCAAAAGCAACTAGATGAATGAACGAAGTTTTTCAACTTTGAGAAGGAGTGATAATCCTAAGACGAGGATGAAAAATCTCAAACAAAGTTTTTCTCAATTAAACTATTAATAGGCACATTAAAGATGTTGTTAGTCGTGCTCGAGCACCTCTGGCATAAGAAATGCATAGTCTGTAAAATTAAATGAAGCAACAAGAGCTGTTAACAGTTGAATTCTTACATGTATATATATATACATAATTGTAATGATTAGTTTATAGGTTGTCATGAAATTCATCCAACAATATAGTTTGCGCATACTTTTTCTTCAAAATAAAAACAGCAACTAAGTCCAATCTTGGAAAGATGAGTGAAATCGAATGCTCATAGTTATAGGACGGCATCGATGAATTCCGAATAAAAATTTCCTTGAACGAGTTTTCTCTTATTTACTCAATCGTCATAAGCCATTTAATAGAAAGTGGAACCAACTTTTTTCCTCTTATTGATATACTTTGTGAATTGGATAAAGTAAAACAAGATTTCCACCACTCTCATAAAAACTACCGTTTATAAATTAGCAGTCGTTGAATGATGCGTATTAACATTAACTTAAAAGCTGTTTTATTAATAGCCTATATCAAGTAGAAATCTTGCTTGCATTTAGTTATGGTGATAAATGGTCTTGACATCAAACCTAAGCTATTTAGTATAGGATTTTCTTTTCGATACGAATATATTTTGATTCTTCTTTGAATTTATTCTTTTGATGATAAACAATGATTTTCATTGTAACGAACTAGAACGATGAACGATGATGAACTAGTTCAAATGGATTATATGACATTCACCGCTCATTCCAATAAAATCTATTCGAAAAAAAAAAGTTATTGGATGCATCAGTACAAAACTCTTGAGTTTCTCTATTGCTACCATGAAAGTTAATGGCATCTGATGAAACCGAACGAAAATCATTTTATGAGTCGTATACGTGTCTCTTGCAATACAAAAAGATGCCTATTTTTTTCTGATTTTGAACAGTTCGACTAATGATTTTTGCTGCACTTTCATTTTTTTTGAAACGATCTAGTCTAGTATAGTTATCATCAGACATTGATGAGACAGTGCTTTCTTACTAGATTCCATTTCTGTTGTTTGAAGTTTCAATAATAATCCGATGTACACGATGAACTTCATCAATTATTGGTGTACATCTGATTACTGTAAAATGAAATTCACTTTTTATACTTTTGATATTCATCGATAGTCTATTCTACGAAGTTGTTTTCTTTCATACTTGTCAATCCAAGACATCTGAATGCTTCGTCCATTTGATGAAAAGTTCGCCCATCCTATGATTGCAAATATTTGAAATAACTACCCTAATTAAATGTTACTATAATTCAGTATTCTTCTTTGATCGTCAGTAGTAAAATACTCCAGCATTTTACCGTAAACTTATGATGCATGATTTTCATCGACAGCAATCATGTAATTTTCATTGTAACGCTTCATATATGACTACTGATGTATACTTCTTTTTCAAAAGACGAACAATCAACCAGAAATTTCACAGTGACATGTTCGATAGTCTTGCTTTTAATGAGTTTATATAATTATGTTCGAGTTTCTAAAAGAGTGCTGTAAGAAAGTTGTAAGCATGCAAGCAGATACACCTATTGTATAGCTGCTAATAGTCACAAGTAAACTTTTTGACAAAAATATTCTCTTCTTGACAATTTACCAAGATGTTCTGCAATGAATTCATATCGAATGCACGATATAGTTATTACTCTGACTGATTATAAGAATGTCTTCTCTTTTCATTATGAACCACATGTTAACTTTTCGTTTACTCTTTATCCTCCAATTATTTAATATGAAAATAACTTTGACGTTGCAATATCATCAATGGTTTTTTTTTAAACTTGTGCATCTATGAGCACATTTTATCCACATGAGATAATCTATTTGTTCACAATTTTGAAATTCATTAGTTTGATTCGAATTCAAATTGATCGAATATTCGTCAATAGATTTGTTACAAACTTCAAATAAACTAAACTATTGATCATTCACAAGTTGTACGCTTAATGAAAAAGTTGATACTCAAGTAAATCAAATGAAAGATATTTTTCTCCAATCTTCAAATTGAATTCAGTTGAATATATTGAAGAAAAATTCTAATTTACATGTTTGATTTCTGAGGAAAACAAAAAGAAATGTACTTTTTTCTACATCGATACTTGCAACAGCTTGTCCGTAGCATGGAACACGAAGCTCAAGAATAGAAAAACAAATCTATTCGAAACGACTAGAATAAACATTTTTCTTTTGGCTGATTACATAAAAAAAGAAAATAATATTTTTCTCACAAATACTTTTGTCTGTCATGTACGATTATTTCTCAATGAATAAATCTATTTTAGAGTACACTACACCCATACCTGTCTATTATAGATAGAAAATGCCTAATGGGTGAAAACACATGCAAATTTCTCTTGAACTATTTTTAAAGTTTATATTTTTTATTATCTTTAAAAGAAAATTCTCTTGTTCCTCATCATTGAAGACATGAATATAACGTCGACAGCTATCTATGATACATCATTGACACGTTCAATTAAATTTTGGATTTTATTGACGTGTCAAACACCATCGATTATCTGTTCTTTGTTCGTCTTCTTTCATATGCTCTTGTCAAAAACTCATCGTCATTTACTTGCTAATCATGTTGTTTTTGCAATGCTTATTATTAGTCTTCTATGTGTTACAATTGATATTTCCATTGCATTGAACTATTTACAAAATGCAATCGTCATTATATCATCCACATCTTTTTGTTACTTTTGGATGTATATTGATTATTTGTTGTATGCTAATGGAATGCTTCTCATGACATGGGCCTCTATAGAACGGCATATTCTTATTTTTGCCTCACAATATTATTGTTCATCACATAGAAAATTGTTTGCTCATTATATTCCCATTATAATTTGTTTGATCTATCCATTGATTTTCTATATTTATGCGATATTCTTTTATCCATGTGAACAAATAGTTGATTATAAACTTGTTCTTTGTGGTTCACCATGTTTTAAACGTGCATCATTTCTTCTCAATATTTATGATATGCTTATGCATAGTGTATTTCCATGTATAGTAGTGGTTGCATTTAGTTTAGCATTGTTGATTCGAGTTATTCGACATAAACGTCGTATACAAGGGCAAGGTTTTTCATGGCGAAAACAAAATCGCATGGCTATTCAATTACTTTCAATAGCTGCTCTATATATTATTATGAATGTACCGTTGTTTATTGTTATTGGTATGCAAGTTTTCGTTTCGAAAACATTTGCAGTAGTAGAACATGATTTATACTTGTTCTATTTGTATTATTTTTTAACATTATTTTTACCGTTTGTTTGTCTTGGTTCCATCGGTGGTTTACGTAGACAGATTACTTTTCTTTTACGTATAATCAAATGGGATTGCTTGATTAGATCCTCACGTGTGGATATTACACATGAACGGAGTCTTCAAATGAGCACGTTGGCAAAGAATGTAATGCCAACTGTCTATCATTCCTAGAATGAATATGTATTTATGTTTTTGAACAACATGTATATAGTTCTATATTTTTCAAATAAATGACTATCTAACACTTGTTTGAGGGAAATTCAAGTAATCTTAGATACTTTTATCAAGGAATATAATTCATTATGTGAATACGAAGTAATGATAAAAAAAAAAGAAACAATGTCGAATTTTTTATGTCGGGAGGTGACGAGAATCATTACTGTTCGTTAAAAATTAATAATAGAATTGAATCTTGTTATGAATATTTAAAATTATCAATTGAAATATTTTCCTTCTCGACAGAAAATTTCATTTAAATAAAGAAGAATGCAAAAAAAAACAAGAAATTTTATTCTTTGCATTTCTCCTAATTTGTTTTTCATTCTCATTAACGTGTATAGGAAGTTGATTTTTTCCTCATTCACATCGTTGCATGTAGTCTGAATGAATAGTGTATTTCTCATTAACATGAATCACGTTGTGCGTAGTCTCAGAATCATGCATCGAAATTGAGACGTGTCAAGTCATGTAACGCTATGATATGTAAATTATATAAACGTAACTATGATAAATTTGCACGATGGCGTACACAAAACATAGAAGAATAAATATATACATATTTTTATACACTTGTTTTGATCGATAACTTCAAATGTAAAAACATCCGTTGAACATTGATCTTTCTTTTTATCAAAATTTAATAACTTGTCTTCGTTTTTAGGGACAAAATATTGAAAAAATTATTACCTCATTTAACATCACATGATCATGAAAATGATAAGAAGGCTGTTCCCAAAGCTCGGCATCGATACGAACGTCCTTCAATACCTCGTGGGGAACTAGTAACAAATCATGTTCATACACACAATCATAGTACGTTCATTTATACGTTGACTTTTCGAATGATACTTCATTTTTTGTTTCTATTTAAAGATCATGCCGAATCATCGAAAAATGTTTATGCGAAATTTCTTTCTGATATGTTACAATTTCATAATAAGTATCGTGCACGTCATTCAGCATCTTCATTAACCATTAGTCAACGATTGAATTACACCGCTCAAAAATATGCCGAATATTTAGCTGCAACATCAAGATTTGAACACAGTGGAACTAAATTTGGTAATGAACCTTTAGGAGAAAATCTTTACATGCAATGGATATCTCATGGTAAAGTTTCTGTTAGTGCAAGAGACGCAACAAAGAGTTGGTATGATGAAATAGAATTGTACGATTTTAATCGTCCGCATTATTCCGAAGAAACAGGACATTTTACACAATTAATATGGAGATCAACGCAAAGAATAGGCATTGGAGTAGCGTTGTCAGGTGATGAACGAGAAGTTTATATAGTCGCAAATTATTATCCTGCAGGGAATATTATAAATCCCGGTTACTTTGAAAGAAATGTTTTACCAGCGACATTGTAGTATTTTTTTCAATATAGAATTTGCTTGTTTTTTTCTCAACGATAAATGTATCAGTATTTTTGATACATATTCATATCATAAGATTCGTATGTTCTTGCTACAGTTTTAATTCTAACAACAAGATACAATGATCAATACAGATAGATTTCATTTCATTTGAAACAGAAGAAAAATAAAATATCTACTGTTTTCCGAATTCGTTTGTCGATTGAAAAATAATTATTTAAAATTGAACTATTGTTTATGTTTTGTTTTTTTGAATTCTTTCATTTATTACTTGATTATAGCCTATATAGCTATTTAATATTTATTTTCTGACTCTTGTTTTCTTCAAGTTAAAAAACATGAATCATGTTGTGGGTTTTTAGAGAAAGACTGATATTCAACAGGGCAAATGTTGAAGTAAAGTGTAGAACTCTAATCTAAATCTGCTTCTATTGGTAATGGGGTACTAGCATTCGTGGTAATGCATTTTGCTGATCCTGCCACTGTTAGGATGAGTATCGACTCGAAAAAATAATATATGCTTTAAATTTTTCAGTAACAAAAAGAGATTGCATAAGAGCGGAATCTAATCGTGTGGATTTATACACCGTATAGACTGCTAATTATGTCAAGAAAAGTAACGTTTCCAGTGGCCTAGATTAAGTCCTGCTATATTTTATGAGTACGCTAAATCTTAATTTCAAGTGAGATCTTTGTAAGTGCACGATGCTTTCTGGAACTTTCGTTGATTCATTCGCATCCATATTTTGGTTGAATAAATTTTCAAAAAAAGAATTTTGATATGAGTCTTCTGTTTATGTAGTTCGAAATTCTCCATGTCAATCTATTTGATAATATTCACTACGAGTTATCAAGGATTTGCAGCATGAACTTGTAGCTTTCGATGAAGGGAGGCTAATTTTATGAATACTTGAAAAATTAACTTAACAATTAGTCAGATGGTGACGTTCATTTTCGAATAAACAATCATTTCTCGGACTTGAAAAAAGATCGATTGGTAATTTCTTGAAACAATTAATTCCAAATAGTCACCAAGACTGCTCGCTGAAATTTTACGATCTCTGATGTAATTAAAAACAGATACCTTCATTTTATCTAGAGATATCCATTGATATCAGACAAGGAGATAAGATGCTTCCAAGAGTTGTTCACCGTCTATCTTGCATTACCATTTTTTTAAATGAATGATCGTGATGAAATGCAATAAATGAGGAATGATGTTAATCCATCAAAAGACAGACATATCATCTAATTAAAAGAATCAACCAAACAATGATTGGAACTTTCTAAAAGCTTTTAACACACACACACACAGAAGCATGCCGTGAACACAGTTGAATTACTGAAGTAACATTAGAATTAATAAATCTGCAGTGCATCAGGAAATTTACATGCAACATAATTATGTAATCTCAGAGGTTCTTCAGTTAGAGAACTTTCTAAATAGTATCCAATCATTCATAGAGTTTGCATTGAAAACAATAGTCGATTTCTGGCTACCAACAAGACGAACCTGGAGAAGATAACTAATGAAGGATTTTTTAGCTATTAAAAATTTTTGATAGTTCTATAAAATTTTGATAAGGCACTATAAAAAGAATTGTTTAACTACATAACAATAATAGAATTGAAATCTGTCAATTTATTTAATCGAAATCATTACCATTGTCTTTCAGCAATATTGCGAGTATGTTTGTGTTATATGATCGTTCGCAACACTTTGTAGAAAGAATTTTAAAAAAATTGATTTTGAAGACAAATTATTGTAAACAAAATAAGTTGCATCTACAAATGGTACACAATAGCATGAATAAAAAATGAATAAGCTAAACACGTAACAGATATGATTGTTATAGACTGAAGCAAGTCACTAATTAATAGAATTTTAAGCGTTTCTTCTTTTTACTAACATGCAATAAGTAAATGAATGATATCTGGAATCTCCATTAAAACAAGTATCGGTGCATTTCGATTGTCTGTCTATGTCGGACATACTTAGAATTCGAGTAAGGAAACACAACCGATGATATATTGAGTACAAGTTGATTCTTGTTGTACTTAGTTATATTTCATCTTGATAAAATAAACACTATTCTAGTGCTTATTGTATCACTGCTTCGTTTTTCGTTGCAATCATCGCCATGTACTGTTCTAGTACCGTTCCAGATATATAATTGTTAAAAAAAATTACAAATAGCTCGTATATTAGAAGAATGTCTTTTGAAAAGTTTTATCGGTCTATCGTTTATTTTAGCAAAATGAATGTTTATCATTAGAACATTTAATGCTAATGAGTATCACGGAACTACAAGCTACTACATGAGGAAAACAAGGACTTCGGTTGCTACGCTCTATCTAATAATTTATTTTGTGCATAGACGAGACGGGAAAAATAATTGATTGAAGTTGTTTTCTTTGAAAAAGATGTAGAATTGCTTTGCTGTGGCTCAAATTTCAACAGCATCTATTTAATATGCAAAATGTTGGACCGATTGCTTCAGAATGAATTTGAGATTTTGGATGATCACATTCTTCAAGAATTTTTTCAACGACTGTGACAAATGCTTCTGAGCCGCTTACGTACACTTGTGAATCACCCGTAAGTTTTCCTTCTAGAATACCTTTCGATATTGGCTCATCAGCTGTTAACAAAGTATAATCTGAAACAGCAGCATGTAATTTATCGGTAAAAGCAGCATGATCAGCGGTGCGTACACAATGAATCAAGGATGCTAAGTCTGATTGTCCTTGAGCATGTAAAGTTTCAGCCATAGCCTTGATTGGACCAATGCCGACACCACCTCCGATCAGTACATGATGTTTGGCTTCGTTCACGAGACTGAAATTACCCGACGGAACTGAAGCTGAGATTGTACTGCCGACAGCATAGTTAGTGATGATTTCGTTGGAGACAGTGGCATTGGTAGCATTTTCAACTTCTTGTTTCAAAACGATGTTGTATGTTTTACCGTTGAATGGCTCAGTTAAACCATACAGTCGACTATGGTATAAACCATCTTTTTCAAGACGAACAGCAATATACTGACCGCCTTGATATGTGACCAATTGTTCACCATCATTACGTTCAAGTACAACTGCAACAGTCGGGCCAGCTGCAACATTATCTTTGGCAACAATCTTGAATTCAATATAATTTTTATCACTGTCAGCCAGTTGGGCATACATTTTCTTTTCAATGCTGATGAAGATGGATGAAAGGACACTGTAGGCAACTTTCCATGCGTCTAATAGCTCAGGTGTTGCTTTGTCTCCTAAAAATTCAGCAAGAGCTTCCAATAGATATTTTCCCACGATCGGATAATGTTCTGGCTTGACCAAAAGAGCACGATGTTTCTGAGCGATTTGTTCCACCTGTGGCATAAGAACTTCCAGATTCTCGATGTGTTCAGCAGCACAATAGAGTGTATGTGCCAATGCCATAGGTTGAACACCCGTTGTTTGATTCGATTGATTAAAATAATTACGAAGTTCTGGATGAGCTTCTTGAACATTGTGATAGAAACGGGCAGCTATATCTTGGCCACTGGCTTTTAAAGCTGCAGCTGATGCTTTGATAAGTTGTTTTTGTTCGTCGCTAAGAACCATTTTTCTATCTAGAAAGTAATCAGGATGTTCTAAACTAACTGTGATCTTCAATTTAATTAAGGGAAATGAATCTAAAAGTTCTAATGCCAAACACTGATAAATTCTTCGGCATAGATGCTACATCCTACTAGTAGCGATGTGAATAGTTTGAGATATTGAATAAATCTTGACAGGGAACCCTGTGTGAACATCCCTCGGTTGAATGCTTTGACGAGCGATGCTATCTAAAATTATTAACGACGAAACTGAACGAGAAAATATCAAATAGAAAAAGACCAAAGTTCTAAATATGATCTTATCTTAAAGAACTTCACATTCAATATTCATCATTGAAATATCATATCGTGTTTCTTATAATAGATTTGATTTTTACGTAATTCAATCATTATTTTCGAGTGACAATCATATTGTCTCAAATTTTGTCATATGAAAATCGTAGTCTCTCGAAAAATATCTACGTAGATAATTGTTCATTTGCCTAGATGGAATTCCTTAATGACAAATAGCAGCTAATCGTAAAGTAAAACTACAGTTAACCTAGCAGAAGTGTTGATATCCGGCAATAATTCAAAACAACGGCACATTGCTTTTTCTTCGAATGTCTCTATAATGTCAAATAACTACTCTTTTATCATATTTATGAAAAATAAAGCAAAATAAACTTTAATCTACCTACGGAGTTACGAATTAATAAAAAGTAATCAATTATCCAGTGATGATTACATTTGTACATATGAAGTTCTTTTTCAACAAGAACCAATCAAATGTGTAGATATAAATGAGACAGCTATGAAAAAAAGAGTCAATACTCACTGTTTTATTCAATCATCATTCAATCTCTTGTTTAACATGCATTTTATAATTAAAGCTAAATGCCACCTTCATAGATATGTAAATATGTTTTTCTCTGACCTCAATTCGAATGCTTAAACAAATATTTCGATAACGATAAATGTATTTGATTTCAACATAAAATTTGAATGCAGACACAAGTGTGATAAAATCAAAAATTTGATATCGAAACTGGATAGCATTCTATGCTATCATTTAATGAATGTAAAATTTAGACATCTTTTTATTCTCTATCCTTTAATAGTGTTGTAATTCACGTTCTTACTAAAAGCATGTTCAGGTAGAAAGTACATATACTTCTCAAACTATTTACGGGGATGGTATTATTGGAGTAAATTTGCACGTTTTGAATCAAAGAAATGCTTGAACTTTTCGCCCAAGTATCAACATGAGAAAAATTAAATTTAAATTTTCTCTAATTTGCAAAAAGTGGTCCGATGCATCGTTGAAACAATCGTGCGACCCGAAAGAAATATTTTCTATTAAAGCATATGATCTCAACTTAAGATAGAGATGACGTGAATGTCTTCTTAGTGGATAACAAAGTAACAGTTTCGTCTACTCATTTTATCAAGTTTCTATAATCAATCAAGTAGATTCTAGTGAAAAGCATACGATGACTAATGTCGATCAATGACACTCATTTTAAATAGCTAGACAAGAGCAAAAACAACAATGGTTAGATAAACAAATAATTCATATTTCCTTTTGTTATGATAAATAAATGTGAAAACTTCCGACTTATGTCCGAGAGTTATGCATACTTCAAAAAGTGAATGAGAAAAATCAGTCATTCTAGAATGTGTGCAGGGAAGAAGTATCTTGGTAAACCTTTTTGTGAAACTCCAAAACTACTGGTCATCTCAGACATATCTAGGAAATTTAGTTTCGGGATGCAGTTTTTGTTTATTTCGCGACCTTTTTCAGGTGATATTCTTTTACAAAAGCTCGATTTGGTTCGAAACGAATATCAGATTCGGAATCAGCGTTAAAAAACTGAGTCGATTTATACAAGTTGTAGATAATTCTGAGAAAAAGTTTTTTTTGAAAAAATCCCTGTACCCTCCCTCAGGGATTGTTTGGTGAAAAATGCCAATGTTTCTGATTACTCAGCCGTTTCTTGCCGGATCCTTCTCATCTTCGAACTCAACCGAGATATTCATGAGACAATTCTCTCCACAAAATTTCAGCTCAATCGAATATATTTGTAAACAGTTATCGTGTATACGGCCAGCCGTCCGGACACACAGACCGATTGTAGAGTGTACTCACTTTTTCAGTAGACAAAAACACGTTGTTGTTAAACGATAATCAAACGGATGACGAAGAAGAAAATGTTTGATTCTTGATTTATTTTCAGATTTCCTTGTATACTATGTTGCTAGATGATTCTGATAAAACTCACTCGTAGGAACAAACTTCTTCCTCGAATATACCTGTCTTATCAGACAACATGAAGATGTTGACGCTCTTTTTAAATCTATGAATGTCTAAGGTCGAAGCCTAACTTAGTATTAGTATTCAACTGCAATTTTAGAACTTAATGCTTACCTGATACGTTGAATGCAATCCTTCACATTTGAAACAGTGAGTATACAGCTCTCGGAATCATGTCTGTGTGAACACACTCATCACAATGTCTTTTTTTGTATGCGTTTATGATTGAAGTAAGTTTCACCAGCGTAATAAGGAACTGAAAAAGGAAAACCTTTCCAATCAACAACATAAAGATATGATTTCATGATGTTTCGAAATGGAACTAATATGTATGCTGCCACCGTGAAACAACTTTTTGATATGTCTTTAAGTTGAATGAAATCTCAAACAGTGATCAAACTGCTCGTATTGCAACCAATTCATTGATTCTTATATTAGTCTGTATGCAAAATGCAAGACAATAAGGAAGGAATCAAGAAAAAGCCGAAACTAGGACTAGATAATAGGTTACCATTTCGCTCTTTGTTATTGAATATAACGAGTTGAAAGAACACTAGATGAATGACGGGTTGTTTTCAATATTGTTATAGATTCTACTTAAAGTTTTCCAAGAACTCTTCATTTTCTCAAAGGAAATAAGCATATTGTTTGTCAATCTCAGAGTTTAAAGTTTATCTGACATGTCATATGTTCTTTTGTCAGAGACACAATACGATGTGCAGAGATCTCTGATTCACATTTAATGTTGCTATAGCTAGGGAACGACATTTATCAGAGCCATGATGCATAAAATTTCAATAATCAGAATATGCAGTGAAAAAAAGAGAACACCAGTTTATATTTCAATAATAGAAGACAATATTCTTTGTGTTACCATTCAAATTTACTAGATAATTCCACAATGAATAAGAATAAAATATTATTACCATAAAAACTTGATCATTTTAAAGACAGACTTGTGTAGTCTATCTCTACCACATAACTAAATAATCATCTTTCACGTCACAGACAAGATAATATTTCTTTAAATTCAGTATCAGTAAAGCATGAGACCTTGTTTCATCAATTAAAATATAACCTTATTATATTGTCTATATGTCAATGGATGTTTTTGGTTAAAACAGAATTATTCCATTTTTTGAAGAACCTTACGGACCAAATATATATCGAACCTATCACAAGATGGATTTTCTCGCTTCCGTTATGCAGAAGATTTTCTGAGACATACTAATTGATCCTTAGTCACAATCGATTCCACAACAAAAATATCTAGGTCTTTGCTCGATTCTATTTTGTGTTGGAAAACCCAATTTCAATCTGCATGATAATCGATAGTAGGCAATTGTCTTTTGTTTTTCGTCGAACGAATTTCAAGTAGTATTCGTTAATTATTTCAAAATGTTTTTCATCTCAGCAATCTTCTTGGGTCATCCAAGTTTTCCATGTCGCATTGTTCACATTAGACGAGGGGAAAATAGCTGGCGAAGGGAGGGGGCGGGCGGGAGAGAGAAATGATCAACATTGATGATGTTGTTGTCTATTTTTATTTGAAAGTGATGCTGGCATTGTTGCCAATCTATTCAATAAGATTCATAAGAATTCATTAGATTAAGAAAACAATTTTCAACAAAGGTTCATAAAAGAAAAGAAAATATCAAATATGATCCTGAAATTTTGAAATCTAATACTCAATAATTTTGTATTATGCGAGTAGGTGAATTTTAGTGCTTGCAAATAGACCTACTCGTAGGAACATTAAATATCTGTAAACAAAAATCAAATACTTGAAATGCATTAGAACTAATGTATATATAATCGCTATATTGGGTATTGATATTCGTTTTGTCAAAACAACCACATTTGCATCAACCAGATCTCAATGGGAAGTAGCCTGAAACCAAAGTAACTCAGCACAAACACAACATAGACACATCGTATTTTAAATTTTCTAGTTTCGTGGGATGATTTTAACTTTGACGGGCTACGACAAAACGTCCATGAAATAGTAACTGACACAAAAACATACACCCACTTAAAACTAAAGACGATATTCTATCTCTTATTTCCTTGGTATCTTAAATCACTAGCTTTATGCAACGAATTGCCGCATCTCAACCGTCGTCTAATGATTGTCTTGAAGCATTGTCGAAGGCGTAATTTTCGTTTTTCACACTCAACCCACCCTCACCACATACGGAAAATGCTAATAATGCAATAATAATTTTAATCGTCATCATCGACTGTGTTTATTAAAAAATAAAATGTCTAAAAACTGATTCAAGATGGAAAAAATTTAGCATGCCTGTAAAAGAATATTTACACTGTCGGTTCCACTAAGTGCTGCAGCCAAGTCAAGCTTTCCATCGGTGTCGAAGTTAGCAATGACTACAGAAAAAGGATTGGATCGGTAACCGAGACCAAATGTAATCATACTTTTAAATGATCCATTCCCGTAGCCTAAAAACATACCCAAATTCATACTAGCGTGATTAGCCACAACTATGTCTGATATACTATCTCCATCAAAATCGCCAACAGCTACATAACAAGGATTAGAATCTGACCCTGTTGAGTAAGTAGTCCGATTTTTAAACGATTCATAGCCATCAGCTAAGAATATGCCTATAGTATTCGAGCCGCTATTTGCTACAACTATATCAAGTTTGAGGTCTTTATTGAAATCACCGACCGCTACAGAATAGGGAGCAGAATCTGAACCGGTTGAATATGATACTCCAATACCAAAAGAGAGATTCCCGTATCCAAGAAAAACTTCAATACTGTGCGAACCAGAAAAAGCGACAGCAACATCGAGTCGACCGTCGTCATTAAAATCGTCTATCGCAAAGGATTTTGGTTGTAATCCATATTTTGCCGTAAGAACCGTTTGGTTTCCAAAAACTCGATTGGTATATCCAAATAAAATACTTAGAGTGTTGCCAAAGTTGTTGACGGTAGCGATATCCAGCACGGTGTCATTATTGAAATCACCAAGTGCTACGGCTTGCGGAAAAGAACCAGCCGAGTATCTCAATTGCTTTTCCAAAGAACCATTGCCTATTCCGAGAAGGACACTTATATCATTGCTACCCCAATTGGCAACAACGATATCCAATGCGTCGTCATTATTCAAATCATCGACAGATATCGATTGTGGATAAGAACCAGTTGAGTATCTTGATTGATTTGCAAAAGAACCATTCCCTAATCCGATAAGGATACTAACATCGTTGCTAACGGAATTAGCAACAACGATGTCGAGCAAGCTGTCATTGTTATAATCACCAACAGCTATCGATTGCGGGTAAGTGCCAACAGAGTATTTCAATTGAGTTGTAAACGAACCATTGCCTAATCCAAAAAGGATACTTATATCATTGCTACCCGAATTGGCGACAGCAAGATCCATCATGGTGTCTTCGTTGAAATCACCAACAGCTATAGATTGTGGATAAGAACCAACCGAGTATTTCAATTGAGTTTCAAAAGTACCATTGCCTAATCCAAGAAGGATACTGACATCATTGCTTCCCCAATTGGCGACAACGACATCTAGTATAGTGTCCTTATTGAAATCACTAACAACTACACAGTAACAATGATTACCAGTTGAATATCTAATTTGAGATGTAAAAGTACCATTGCCTAATCCAAGAAGGACACTAATATCATTGCTACCCCAATTAGCAACAACAACATCCAACACGGTGTCTCGATTAAAATCACCAATGGCTACAGAGTAGGAATTGTTACCAGTTGAGTATTTCATTTGAGCTGCAAATGAACCTTTGCCTGATCCAATGAGGACACTCACATCATTGCTACCCGAATTGGCAACAATAATATCCAAGATGGTGTCGTTGTTTAAATCACCGACAGCTAAAGAGTAGGGGTTTGAATCAGTTGAATATCTCATTTGAGATGCAAAAGTGATGTTAGTGTACGCGATTAGTACATATACATCATCACTGTCATCATACGCAGCGACAATTTCAGACTGCTTGTCATTGTTTAAATCGGCAGCCACGCCAATAAATGGAGGGGAATTGAAACCAACATCGAAACTTCTTTGAAGCACAAATGTATTCTTTCCATCGCCAAGAAGAATATCTATATGATTAATATCAGCGTTACTCGTAGCAATATCCAAATGCGCATCACCATTGTAATCACCGATGGCGATGAATGACGGATGAGAATCTGTACCACTGCTATACATAGTTTGACTATCAAAAGTGCCATTTCCGAGTCCGAGAAGAACACCCACATTATTTGTTCCAAAATTGGCAACAACGATGTCGAGTTGAGTGTCATTGTTCATATCAGCAACAACAAGATACTGAATATGTGAACCACCTCCAGATGCGTAACTTACTGTATTTTCAACACCTCCTCTATTATATTGAATCAATATACTTACATTATCGTTGTACAAGTTCACGACAGCAACATCGAGCATGGTATCTTTGTTGAAATCGCCAACAGCTACATAGTTTGGACCAGCGTCAGTGGCATATCTCGTTTCATCAGCAAACTTAGCATTCCCATGTCCAAGAAGGATACTAATATCATTGCTACCAGAATTAACGACAACAATATCCAACACTGTGTCGTTATTAAAATCATTAACAGCTACAGATATTGGATTAGAACCAACAGAGTATCTCAATTGTGCTGCAAAAGAAGCATTCCCTAATCCAAGAAGGATGCTCACATCATTGCTACCCCAATTAGCGACAACAATGTCCAACAAGGTATCGTTATTTAAATGACCGACAACTACATCGTATGGATGAGAACCAATCAAATACTTCAGTGGAGATGCGAAAGCACCATTCTCTGATCCAAGAAGTATGCTCACATCATTGCTACCCCAATTGACGGCAACAACATCTAACACAGTGTCATTGTTGAAGTCACCAATAGCCACGGCGTACGGATCAGAACCGGTTGGATATGTCCGTTGAGTCGCAAAAGTAGCATTACCAATTCCAAGAAGGATACTCACATCATTGCTACCCGAATTGGCAACAACGATATCCAACACGCCGTCGTTGTTGAAATCACCAATAGCCACGGCGTACGGATGAGAACCGGTTGGATATGTCCGTTGAGTCGCAAAAGTAGCATTACCAATTCCAAGAAGGATACTCACATCATTGCTACCCGAATTGGCAACAACGATATCCAACATGCCGTCGTTGTTGAAATCACCAACAGTGACTGAGTACGGTTGAGCACCAACTGGATATTTCACTTGAGCTGCAAATGTACCATTCCCCAGCCCAAGTAGTATACTCACATCATTGCTTCCATAATTGGAAACAACGATATCTAATATGCTGTCGTCATTGAAATCACCACATGCTAAAGAGTTTGGATAAGAACCAGTTGAATATGTTATTTGACTTTGGAAGCCCTCGTAAATACCAAGAAGAATATCAATGGCACCCGTATCGTTGCTAACAACTGCTAAATCCAATCGGTAGTCTGTGTTGAAATCCCCAATTGCAAATGATATAGAAGAAGAAGCTCCAGTTTGATACTCCATCGGATTTAAAAAAGTTCCGTCTCCATTGCCAAGAAATATAGCTATATTGTTCGGGCCGTTGTTAGTTACGATCATGTCTAACTTGTTATCGTGATTAAATTCAACAACACTAATACAATATGTGTGAATAGCATCCAACGAATACTTGGCTTGTTTTGAAAAAACCCCATGCCCATCATTGAGAAGTATGCCTATGTCATGAGTACCGTAGTTAGCAACAACAATATCCAGATGAGTGTCTCGATTTAAATCACCAACAGCAATTGAATATGGATGTGAATTGGATCTATCTGAAACGATTGTTTGGTTTACAAAAGTACGATTGCCATATCCGAATAGTACACCAATGTTACTGGTGCCATAGTTCGTAATAGCAATATCCATGTAGTCGTCATTATTGAAGTCTCCAGCAACCAATGAAGTTGGAAAAGAATCATAACTCGTTGCATGCATGCTGTGATCCGAAAAATCTCCATTTATTTGTCCGTAGAATATGCTTATGCTATTCGTTCCGTANTAATTAGCAATAGCTATATCCAGATGTGTATCTTTGTCAAAATCAGTTGTATAAATTGATATTGGACGAGACGAACCGGTTAAAAGTTGTGCTTGATAGAAAAAAGATCCATTGCCGAAACCACTAAATATACCTACACTATTAGTACCGAAATTCGCCACAGCGATATCCATTTGATAGTCACTGTTAAAGTCTCCAACGGCAACCATACATGGAGACGATCCAGGACCTGTCAGATACTCGACTTTATTTGAAAAAGTACCATTATTATATCCAAAGTACAGTGCAATGTTGTCAGCGACGTGATTGGCAACAACCATGTCTAGCCAGGTATCGTTGTTGAAATAGCCAACAGCGACGGACCGAGGACCGTAATCGTATTCTATTGGGTTTTTATGGGTTTTTATGAAATTCAATTTACAATTTTCAACTAAAAGACACAACAATAGGAGCATAGTGAATTATTCGTTTCTTATAAATGCAATAATTCTTATGAAATCGGTTGCAAAGTTCACTCATTCTAAATAACTCAATCACAAACTAATCTAAAACTCTATTTAGATTCTACTATGAAATGTCATAGTTCCAAGAACGAAAAAATCTCTGTAGTTTCGTAAACTTTTAATGAAGTTCGTCAATCGACTTTATTAGCAAGGCCAACTGTCAATCAAGTTTCTATAATGTATTGTAAAATGTATTCGATAAAGTCGTATTCTTAGAGAATGAAGAAGAAAGTGTACACTTATACAATGAACAGGTACTCTAATGGTATGTTTAAGTAACTTACATGATTAAGTGTTATCAGTATGGAAGCGGAAGGTTTCTTTTGCAGCCAACGCTTATTTAAAACTTTGAATCAATGGTGAAAGATTCATACTGTTAAGTAATCAAAAGGTTCTATCAATTACTATGATACACTGTGAAAAGATGAACTTTTTTACCGAAAGCTTGTTCATGACAAAAATTCTTCGAATTTCGAAGAAGGTCAGTGAGTTTCAAGAAGCATCTGTTTAAATCCGTAAAAATTATTCTTCGATTCGGTAAGTTCACAAAAAATTGAAAAAGATCGTCTTATGGGTAAAGATTAGGGGAAGTCACAATTCTTTTCAAAGTTGCATGATGGTATCAACGGTTTAATCAACACAAAATGCTGATATCAACATCGTAAACATAACAGACAAATTTCTATATGGACAACCATTGAGAATGAATATGGCCTATACTGCTTCAATACGAAAGACAAAGTAAATCTATGAGTTGAATAATCATTCGGGAACATCGCAATACGCCAACTGGAATAGAAGAGCAGTGGTACAAGATATGATGATGCTCAATAGTATCAATTCAATGTTAAGTGGCTCAATGCTTAAGAAGAATCAACATTGATAGAAAGTTTGTGCATGAAAAATTTGTAATTGTTGAGCTCTAATCTTTCGCTCAGCAGACAGTTTATAGTTTCAATCGATACTTTCAAGCAACAATGGATCATATCTATTTCTATGGAATTTTACTTGCATACCTTCAATATGATCTTACTCATCTTTAAAAGAAAGGGGCTTATATATAAATAGAAAAGTACACACCTGTAACGTGCGGTGTAGTGAAACAAACTATCAGTATGCCAATAGTGATTACTGTAGTTGTGAATAGAGCAGCTGCATTTGTACCTGCTACAAATCGATGTCGTTTCCAAAACTGTAAGTCCCTGAGGAAAAAATTCTAAATTTTATGATAGATAAACATTAAAAAAATGACATACCATTGTGAAGTCCTTGGCACTTTCTTTCTTTTATTAGTAAAAGCTATGCTAGGTTCATTTTGGGTTGAGCTTTGAATTTGCTCGTTGCCAAAATTAGTATCCTTTTCAGCGCGTGAAGCTCCAAGTAGTGCATCAGGGCCACCATCTAAAGAAGTTTCATTCATCTACAACGACATGATATTAATTAACAAAAGTTGCTTTTTAACAACTAAATAATTACTATTCACATGAAAACTTGGCTTAAATTATCTTTCGAGTTATGAATTATATCCCATAGATGTTCAATAACTAGGAATTTTAGACAAGCAAGAGAAGTTCCGAAAGAAAAATTTAGATAGCTTAACGAATTCAAAACAAAGGATGTGCAACGGTAAAATATTTTAATCTTTTTTTGAAAACAACGTTGTTTTTTAAGCAGAATATCTATATGCATGTGTATCTTTCGAATACTCGAATTCTATGAGAAAACTAACTAATGCATATTATTAAATAGGTTGGCAAACTGACAATAGGGGAGTTTTATTTGAAATCGAAATTTCAGATTTACTTTACGCGATTTCTATTGTCTTAAGTAGACTGGCGTCATACTCTTGTAGGTTTAAGGAAAGACAAAAGAAGTCGATGAATAAATTTTCCAACTCTTAACGATTCTGATGAATACGTTCACATCATATTCGCGTCTAATATTCAATTGAGGAAGGCCAATAAACTGATGAGAGACTACTATTATTTTATCGAGACCCAACAACTTTCATATTTTATATAAAAATGTATATGTTGGTTTACATTCACACCTAAATTGACTGTGAGATCAACCGAACCGTCCAAACATTTTAGATGAAATATTAACTACAGAGTTATGAATTGAAATACGGACAGAAAAAGAAGTATCAGAAGTAGTCATATGATTCATTTTACTTGTAAATCTGAATGTCAGATATTTAGAAAAAAGCTATAGAAGTATGAAACGAAGTCTAATTGTGATAGAGACCTACTTAATAACAATAGGCCATTCAAAGTTCAATGAGAATCCTGAGACTTCAGTCAAATGGAATACATAGTTCGAAACTACGATCTTCTTTTCATAAAAGAAAATCAGAGTGATTGTAAAAACACATATCTGGTTGAAATTTTGCTAGCCTAAGAGTAGAAAAAAACACTGAATATCACATCTTCGCATACTTTCTCTCATTGCACTGAGCAAAGAATTACGCTGATAAAGTGATTAGTTTATTTTGAAAGTAAAATTTTGCGTGTACAAATAGTCCTATTTGAAATGTTGAGCGCTTCTGAGTTTGAAATGTCCTCTTTGAATAGAATCTTCTGTTTTGGAACACT
Source organism: Rotaria macrura (assembly GCA_900239685.1). Lineage (NCBI taxonomy): Eukaryota > Metazoa > Rotifera > Eurotatoria > Philodinida > Philodinidae > Rotaria > Rotaria macrura. The sequence continues at coordinate 113,693 of OENT01000075.1, read as the reverse complement.
TATTTGAAAAAAGGAACATAGTTGAACACAAGTGCCAAGTTAGAAAAATATGCATTTGAATACAGCTCATGTAAAAAAGAATCGACATATATCAATGTAATTTTCGCTTTTTATAGAAGAAAGAATCGAGATGGATGAAGTGTTATGTTTTGAAAAACATTGCCTGTACAATACTCTAGCACGATAAAACAAAAATTTCTATAAGACTATCAATAAGAAACTTGGGTTGAATCACAATAGTGAGATTTCAAATGGTCAATAGTAGAAGGCGTCTTTTTCAAACAGTTGAGCATTCATCGCTGTATTTCTGAAATTACAATATCACTGCACTCTACGCCTCTTAGGTCGGACAAACATTGTCCTTGTACGACGATGTATCAAGAAAATACGATCTCGAATACCATGCTGTATTACTGTGCCCCATATTACGATTAAATATCTTCCATTTACGTACAATTTCGTACGGTAAATGATCGTATTCAGCGGAGTTATGGTGTAACTAAGTGGAGCCATAATATCGATCGACTCGGATAATTATTCAATCTGATTGTGCTTTGTCTCATTATTTACAGTGTTGTTCATGTCAACTCTTTATTTTGATGTAAACCATGGTTTATTCAAGCTGGATCTTATATGCGTAAAATCTTTCGAGTTACTTGATATGTGACGAATGTTGGAAAATTATTGAACATGTCAACTTTCATTCTGATGCATTGTTCCTTTTTTTAAATGAAAATATTGAGAAAGAAATAGTTCATGTGGTTGCCTTAGATTGTTAAAATCATTTCATTCACTTATCTTACCAAGAGGTAGATCGTTTTCAAAGTTCCAAGACTTGAATACTTTTTGCTATTGTAAAATTTCAATGAGTGTGATAATAAAATTTTCAGTTTTTTGTGTAAAACCATTAGCTTTTTGATATCTTGGTAGTACTGTTATTATGATTCATTTCGCTGATATTTATTAACAAAGCTTTTGATTTATTCTTGTACAAAATCGAGAAATAAAAATTTGTCGAAAAAAAATATATTGAAACTTAACGATGAACCCTACTTCCGATCCTGATAAACTACACAGAGAAACATCTATCCTGTGGCACATCTATTATATTCTTAGATAAGTACTTAGTTACGTTTTATATGAGTTAAACAATAAATGTGCCAGCAATAGAATGAAGCTCTAATCACGTCTGATAGAGAATCTCTTCCACGAAAACTATCGATAGTATCTTTTTTTCTGCATATCTATGTGTTTGATTTCAAGCAAGTTGAATCTTGTTTAAAATGTATAAGCTTTTAATTTTGAACAGGAGAACTTCAAGTGTGTGACATCAACGAAACGAGATCGCATATCAATGGTGAATACCCAGTGAAAAATATTCTCGGATTTCAATCAAATTATTTTGCAACAAAATCCAATCTTCAATCCGATTGATAATCTTGATTATGATCGATCACCATTTAACCCAAACTTGATGTTNAACATCAAGTTTGGGTTAAATGGTGATCGATCATAATCAAGATTATCAATCGGATTGAAGATTGGATTTTGTTGCAAAATAATTTGATTGAAATCCGAGAATATTTTTCACTGGGTATATTGTGTTCACAGGATTACTTTAATATAGTCTATTACTTTAGTCCATAGCATAAAATATCTCAGGCATTTTTCTCTCTTAAAAGAGTATATGATCAAAGTAATAATGGTATTAAATAGTGAAAAGAGTTTGGTAAGATTTGAAAACGAAAACTGGATTATCTGTGATGACAAAGGCTTATGGGTAGATAACAATTTCAAATGAAATCTACTCACTTTCTATACTTAGTCAAATATAATAAGCATAATAGTTTGATGAATCGATATTGTTACTTATGTGAGAGTGCATTTTTTTGTTACGTATATATACTTTTGCGATATGCGTTTGTTTATTTTTTTATTTCTGCTTATGCATAATTGCTTTGAATGGTCATGTGAACAAAGTACTGTAATTGGCTCATCGAATAATTACTATTTTTCTTGTTTCGCATGATCGAACAGCTGGAAAGAGAACACTACTCGACTATCGATATTTCTCTCAATGTGTACATTAATCAATCAAAGCATCGTAGTGCACTTGTCTCTATCTTGTTTCACAAGCATGAAAAGAGTGATAGTATTCCATATTCATTTATCTCATCGGTCCAAAAAATGTCGATGTCTCCGTGTGAGTTCACCGCATTGGACTCAATTTTCTCCTTTCAATACTAAACACTTCAAAAGTTTCTTGTTTGAAAGACAGTTCCCGTTAGACGATTTTTGGGTTATGCGTTTTTATAATAAAATACAAAGATGTGACTTTTTTCAATTTCGTTAAAGGTCATCCTTGCTCCATAAAGATAATGACACTTCGCTGAATTGAATATGTTTAATAAAAGGAAAGATTTCTTACCAGCATCAATAAAAAAGAACATTTTGCAAGTACTGTACCATCAATTTTTAATTATTTCTTTCTTAAAAACTCTACAATATCAATTCTCGAAGAAAGTAAATCAATGGAGAACTAAATATTTTAATGTTGCCTTGACCAATAAAGCTGAATTTTCTTTTCTGGAAAATATCACTGAATGGTATACACGTAGTGTAACTTGCAGTTGAAACGGTTCAGTTCTGGATATTTTAATGATCTCACTCATCTAAATCATGATATCACACATGAATTCAATGGTTTGTATCTCTTGGTTCGACTGAGAGGGATATTTGAAATTTTTACTTTAAGTAGAATTAAAACATAGCTATCGTTACTTAAGAATTTGATGATTCAAGTTTGTTTTTTAATAGAATTATTGTCAATGGGCGTAACAATCCTTTCCTTTATAAAATATATTCAATTCAATAAGGTGTGTTTGTCTTTATTGAAGTTGGATGTCCTCTTGAAATTTCATAAATGAAAGAACCATCTAACGACAGTTGTCTTATGAAAAACAATGTTTTGATTGTGCTGTATGGATCCAGAAAATTTGAGTCTGATTGATTGAACGAATATGGGCATATCGATTTTTTTATTGTTGAGATATATATGAAACACGGTCGTTCTTTTCATCGTAAAGAAAAAGTCACTCTAAACCGTAAATTGACTCAAATATAAGGGCTCAGGGTTCAGTTTCATTATTGATCTACGTCATTGTTTCTTTACTAATACGAGTGTCAGATCATCTCTTATACTCTAATTATTTTCGTGTTAATGTAGAATTAGATAAATTAGAATTGCTTCGGATTCACAATAAAAATAATTAGAATATGAATCTTCCATTACAAATGTAAAACTGTAGAAAAAAAAACGTATTGGAAGTTTCCATTAAATAAATGAAGAATTTTAAATTGCTCTTATTGAAAAACTTATTAAATTGTCGATTTTTAAATCTGAATATACATACGATGGAATGTAAATATAAATCAGTGTTCTGATATTGGCGTCGAGCTTGACATCGGTTTAATCACCTTCTGATATTGTTCATCTGAATTTTATTTTTAGTTGATACGCATTAAAACATGTCTTAACACATCTTAATTTTGATTAAAAAAATACAGACCAAGGCGAAGCGCAAGAATATGAAATCTGAATATGGATAACTGCATGAATAAGATGTTCCGTGTTCATCCACCATCAATGCAGATATCATGGTTATTTTTATTGATACAATCAGTAAGCGATAAGCGTTGTTCATACGTTGTGGAACAACTCTCAGAATGCTTCAATATTTGCTGATTTTTTATTGAAAATCTTTTTCTCTCATTCAATGACTTTCTTTGATATGTCTTATGAAATTATGGCACAGATCATCATAAATAATTTATGACGGCCTATTTTTTATTTTTGGAAGAAAACTTTGAAAGAAATATTTACTTGTTTTATTCTGATTATCAGTTGATTGACAACCACCAGAAACATTAAGTTGTTCCTATTGTCTGGGTAAGCAGTGAAAGTATTACTTGATAATAATGAGAATAATAAGATGAGTCTCACTATGTGTTGCTAATATCTAGGTATTCGAAACGAGGAAAAGATTTTCTTCAAATGGCAGTCCATTTTGCACGAAGCATAAGAAAAAAGATCTTATCTATAATATTCATCTTAGTGAACCTTGGTCATGATTTTCTCGATTTATTTTCTTCCTGATGTTTTAGCGAGAAAGTAAATTCCTCAGCTAAATATTACTAACGAATATGCTAAATAATAATAGGTTTGAAATACCACCTGTAACTTTTTCAAAAACAATATTTTATTATCACAATGCCAAAGTTATTGTATTGAAGTGTAAACTTTGAAAAATTGTCTAGCCTATTACAGTAAATACTAGTCTACATGTTAACAAACTAACAGATATATTATAGGAATGTTTAAATCATCATCTGATTAAGAGAGCAACAAAGAAAGATATAATTTCTACTGTTCTATTAAATTTAAATCATGAACAAAATCCTACGCTGTTCGATTTGCAGTCAACGAAACGGATGTGTATTTCATCTATTCGCACACATTTCAAAGAATTCTTTTCTTCGCTTTTGCTTTCTCTAACATCTAACATACGAAGAACATGTTCAAGTAATACAAAAATTAATGTGTCTCTCGTACTCGTATGATTGTTAGCTTGCTATTTTCTGTTCATAGTGTCATTTGAATTTTACTACATCTAAAGAGTAGTCGTTGAAGAACGTTATTCATTTAACTCTGATCACTCCATTAGAATCCATGTATGGCAATGAGTAGAGTAGAAAAAGAATTAAATAGCCAGGAAGGACAGCAAAAAATATTCAGGCGTTGCTCATGAAACACTCTAAGTATCACAGAACAATGATCTGGCAAGGTATGGATGAGAGAATTTTATGTCTCAAGATGTGTCTAAGCATTTCATGATTACACACGATCGTTTTTTTAATTTTCGCTTCTTTGCATAAAATGATAGAAAATTTCTGTATCTCCGAGTTCAAGAATAGTAACAATAATTTAATGATTAAGAATGGTTAGTGTAGGTTCTCACTAACATTTTTAGCGAAAACTACACTAAGAATAAATGATACTTGACTAATTATCTAAATATAAAACTAGCACAAGTGTTGTATTGTCCTCTGATGATTGTCATCACTTTCAATGATGATTCAGAAATTTAAATTTAAAACAAAAGCACTTAATCTAGAGGAGCATTGTAATTATTATTAGTGTTTAAGAGAGAATATTTATTCTATCAAGTTCTATACATCATCAATCAAATTTCTAATTTGTCCTATTTAATTTTGACAGCATGATACAAATGCAAGAATTAATGAAACATGTATTATCGATCCACTTCTTCAGAAATATACACAAATTCCGATTACACATGTAAAAATTGCCGAAATATTTGAATATTTTATCAGAAATAATGCTCACTGATGAATAAAGGATGAATAAATTTTGCTAGAAAATAATCTTCTTCGCATAGAGATACAGTCGAATGAAGACTTGTTGAGAGTGCTAATGGTATTTGATGATCATGGATTAATCGTCGATTTTGATCGATGTTTTTATGAGTTTGATGTTTCTGATGAAGATCAAAAGAGACTGTTTGAGAATTATTGGAGAATGATGTTTTATCCAACTGAATATTTGTTTGATTAGGAAGGCAACATGATTCATTAAGAATATTTGCCAGTGAAAATTCATTTGTTGTTTGAGATAAATTACTATTGATTGTTTTTAGTCGATTATTTTGATCCACTAAAGTAAGACATGACATAAGTCATCATTCGATATTCAAAACAAAATAAGTTACCAGAACACAGAATTGAAGCAATTTGTTTTGGTTTTTCATTTACTGACGTTTGTTTACATGGATTTGTTTCTTTTTTCTCTGTTGATGTCGGTTGTTCGAAATTCCTAGCTGAATAACGAGATAAGAAAGAGGAAAATTTTCCTAACTTCGGAGCAGTACTATATTACATCGATATCAAGTGCACAGCGTAATGCAAACAACATATCGATAAAATCTGTAACCAGATTAGACTTAGATCTTTTATTATGTTTTTACTAATGATACAAACTATTAATAAATTTATTCAGATTGTTGATTGGTTATAAGTCCTAATGAATCGATCGACGTCAGGGCTCATATATGTTGAATCAAAACTTTAAGATAAACATTCAGTATAATTTCAATTAGAAGAATTTCACTTAAAAACTAACTATATATATATATATTATAGATACGACCTGCTTTGTCAATGAGTATATGACCAAATGACATGTTCTTTTAGGCGAAAAGCTAATTTTAGAAGAAAATATAAATATTGCATGCACATGGAGATTCGATTTGATTCTGTATATGGTAAGTATCTCAACAAAGTTGTAGAACGCGCACCAGTCAGAAGCAGTTTATTAATCACAATGAAACATACAGCAGCTACACAGTTAAATAGACGAATGTCGGCATGCGTTCAATATTGTGAAGAAAGATATGTCCCTCGACTACCTTATTTGGTTTCCTCAGTTTCTGGTAATTACTCAATGGTACTGTATATTTAATCGATGGATTATTTTTTATACGATAAAAGTTAAAATCATCTTCTAATCAAACTACTTATGAATCCATCTTATCGGTATTAGCTTTTAGAAAAGTAAACAAGAATAGTATCTAAAAAACTATCGTTAGCGTGTATTAAATCAGACTTATATTTATCTCTGAACTCATAAGTTATGTTTCTAATTTCAAGTAAAATTCTCATTTATTCCTACCCGATGGTATTGTTGAATAGAATGAAGTTCGATTACGACTACAGACTACTTCACGATTCATAAACATTAAAGGTTCATGCAAACGACGACACAATCTATCTGACAGTTGTTCATGTAAATTCACTGTTTTGTCCGATTGACTGACATCGACATTTATTGGTTGTAAATCAGTTCTTGATATCTCCGTTTGACATTGTGATGAACGATGACGTATGATAACATCTGATGTATCAATTGAATCACTACTTTTTTTCTCAGACGATACTTGATTCGAATTTCGGTTTGATGGAGAACAAAGAATTGTATTTTGATATACCATGGTATTTGCACTAGGAAAATAAATAGTCATAAGAAATGGCTCGAACGAAAGAAAACTTTTCGAACGTCATTGATCATTCGATTTTCAAAATTGCATCTTAAACATAACTGAGTGAAATCTCTAAATTCAAACATAAATCTGCTAAAAGCTTAATATTTTTGTTTTGTTGAACTCAACTACTTTCCTCACTATCAATATGATGAATTATGTTATGTACGGATTCGCTCTCTCTCTCTCTATCTATTTTCAAAGTAAATTAGTTTAATACTTTTATAAGATTCTCTTTTTACCGAGTGCTGTTGCGTAGTCGACAATAATTTCGATGATGTCGTGGTTCTAGTGATGATATACGATATTTTGATAAATCGGAATATTTCTTATCATTAGAAATCAATGAATGGCTCTCCATAGTTGATTGATCGATAAACATCTGATTCATTCGACTTTTTCTAGCACAATAATTATTACGATTGTATTGCAATTCTTGTTTTACATAAATTAAAACTTCCCAAAGAGATTTAAAGAAAAGTTCATAAATGATTTGCATACACCATATTGAACTTTCGTAGAGAGTAATAAAAGCATATGCTAAACAATCTTCACTATTGTCAAAACTAACAATAAAAAGAAATAACAACCGATTGAATCAATGTTTAAAATACAATGTACATACGAATCATGTTTAATCTTCTTTTGATAAATAATTGAATCATGTGTACAAGTACATGTTGAACAAGAACATGTTTCTGTCCATGTCATTTTTCGATTAGAAAAACTTGAAACATCAGTTAATGATGTTGTCACTGATTGATTTGGAATTAAATTTAATTGCTGATAAGATGATTTAGATGATGACGTTCGTAAACTATCAGTATTCATAATTATTTTCAGTAGATATTACATTTGATCAATGTCCTGATAATGATAAAAGTAAATTTTATGCAAGCACTTTTATTATCAATAAACATATATTTATAAAAGAAAACAATAGGAAAATAGCGCGAGATATACTATAATTTCATATTCAATGATTGCTTGCTTGCAAATGTTTATTATAAACATAATATCGACTGATTCATTTAAATGAATAATAAAAACTACAAATTATTGAAAATTGAACATTTAAAATCATCATCACTGAATCAATGACTTGAACATGCAGCATTATGAGATTGTCAATTAACCCGAATTCTAGATTTTGAGCAAATCGATTAAAATCTTCTATATCAATCAAAATGCACGATTACATATTAAATCTAATGTTTGTTTTTTTTAAACGAAGATCACTTTATAAAATCACGAAATAATTATTTGTGAAAATGGCAAATCAACAAACCTTCAAGCTAAACAAGATATTGTCCTTGCCAATGAATTTTCTTCAATTATCCGACCTTCGGATTTCTTATCATCACATCAGTCTGTGTCATTACATTCTCATATAGCATCAGCATCATCAATTATTAATAAAATGTCAATAACTAAATCTGAACAGAGAATAATGAATAAAAGAAACTAGGATAAAAGAAAAGATCGAAGCATATAGTAAACCTTTTTCTTATTACTCAAGAATGTTTTGATGATTTTGATCAGCTCAATGACAAGAAAAACAAATAACATAATATTATCAGAAAAGTAGAATTCATCTTTATCTCTATCCATACATCTATTTTTTCAGAACCATGATCTTCTACAATAACAAGTAACATACCATGAGTTGTTATCAAGGATTCCAAATAATCAATCAGGAATCTTTAGTTCTATATGCTTCCAAAATAGTATTTCTTGTTGTCATCAAAAACAAATATGCATTATTTGAAAATCGATTAAAAACAATTGCAACAATCATTCGATGACAATAGGTATCTTGGATTATTCTATGATCTATCATCTATTAGAGTATTTGATTTTTTGTTTGGAAAATAGAATCATAGCATAAATATTATTGTTTAAGATGTATCATTATTCAATCATATATATTTGTATTGTTTCTTTTCCTTTAACTGTTAAAATAATTATTAGTATTGATGGTCTAATTTATCTTTCTTCTCTTATTATTATCAATAAAAGCAAAATCAATTGAATGAATGAATGAATGAATGATGAGAGAAACTCCTATAAATCTGTTGCTATTTTTACTGATATCAGTGTTGCTGCCGTCGAGCTTCAGTGGTCTTACATATGTACGTACAATAGAATGAATAAAATAGAATATTTTTCTCGTCTCCGGATGATTACTGTTTATCACTGCCGCTTTTCTGTTTCTTATTGCTATTGGATGAAGAAAAATGTCAGTAGATCTAGCTTTCTTTCTATCGATAATACATGAGTAGATACACAGTAATAATTATCAAGTCTGTAGTAGTATATTACAAGAAAACATTAAAGGTCATCGTGTTTTCTATGATTCCCTAAACTATCAAATCATAGTAGAAGAATCGTATATATTATTGTTAATTGTTCAATGCATTATAATGACATATAGCAACTGCTGAACATGAAAAGAAACATTAGACGTATCATCATAAGGTTGTTAATGTCTTATCTTTGTTTTTTTCTTAAGATATAACAAACAATAAAATCAAAATCTTGCAATGAGTATTGAATAAAAGAAGAAAAAAAGGAAAAGAAAAAAATTTGGTTTGAAATTTAAAAAAAAAGACAAAAAGAAGAGATTATTATAGGCTTTCTAAAGGTGTTCTTATTTTGACACAAATGAGAGAGAAAAAAACGAGTTTTTTTTTCTTGTTTATACATGAAGAGAAAAGAGATGGACACTTGGATGTTAAATATAATGACTAAATTAATTTATTCATCTTGATGAGCACCAGGTGGTGGAGCATAGTTTGGTTTATTGCTATATTAGAAAATAAGAAACTATAAAATACACAAAAACAAACAACAGTAAATGACTTTACCTCATTTCCGAGCCACTCTTATTTCCTAAATGTTCACCAGTATCCATACCTAATGTACCTGCTCCTTGGCCAAAACCGTAACCTTTAGGTCTAAAAGAATATTTTCATGCGATTCTTTTCAATATTGCAAATCAATACAGACCCAAATTTACGTCCGTAACATTGTTTGCAATAAACATTGCCTTCATGTTCAGCCATGGTCATTGCTTCTAACATTTTCTTACAAAGACCTATTTTATATCAACAGATAATTTAAATGAAACATGAAAACAATTAGCAATCCTTATCGTACATACCACATTTAAAGCACATTTTGTGCCATTTTTTTCCTGCGGCTGGAACTTCTTCGGCAGCATAGACATTTTGATTGCATTTGGGGCCTATGAAGATATTTTATGATCGATATATACTTTTATCTACGTACTTCTTATTTTAATTTCGCATTTTAAACTTACATTTCGAAACTTCGGGCGGTTTGAATGGCATGATTATGACGATTTAGAAATAAAAAATAGTCTAAAAGAAAATTTATATTATGTACAACACCTGATTAGAATTTTAGTCACACTCATCATAAATAACAAGAATTTTTTCGATTAAAACAACAACGTCGAATAATGTGAACAAGAACAAATAAAACAAGAACCTATACGCATACACACACAAACACACACACGCACACATATATATATATATATAGATGAATTTGCTTTCATTAAACATTAATTCAATCTATTCATGCTGATTAATAGCATCAGGTGGTGGCCAGTCCATAGGCCCTACCTAGAATAGATTAAATAAAAAGAAAAGAAATTAAAGTACAATATTCTTACGTCATCACTGAACCAGATTTATTCATAAGATATTTTCTTGTATTCATTCCAACGGACCATTTTCTACACCCAGAAAACAATACCATTACAATCCTATATGTATAAGAATCTCTTGTCAGTAAGACAATAATCTTGACTGAATTAATAATCACTTACAAACTTACGAGTATAGAGTTGTTTACCAAAGAAATAGCCTTCGTGCTCAGCAAGTGTTGTTATTTCGAGCATTTTCTTTTTACAAAGACCTTTTCACAAATAGAAGAAAATAGGTGATAATTAATTATCAACAAGATATTAGCCGAGAAAAGAAACGAGACGAAGAAGAAGGAAAACTAACAGAATAAGATCAACACCTTACCATATTTAAAACAAGTATTGTGCCATATTTGACTCGTTCCTGGTAGTTCTCGGGTGTAAGAGAGAGACTAATGACCTTTTTAACAATGAATAATTATGCTTGAAAATGGTATCTGAAAGAAACAATCGATCAAAAGGTCTTAAACTTAAACCTGCAGCAAACAAAAAACAAGATGATTGAGGATACACTAGGAAATGAGAACGATTGTGGTTATGATTAAATCTATATATCTATTCTTGTATGGGTACATTTTATCACATTGTCTGCTCAACATTATAATAGTTTCTAGTGACTCTCAGATTGGAACAAGATTTTGAACAGTCAATTGCAAATGAAGATCTAAGTAACATGGTACGAAGGATTGAAAACAGATAAATATTCTCATTTCTATTCATGCAGTCTAGTTTCGCATAAGAAGAAATAAGAAAATCAACCATAGTCGGGTGATGAAACTTCTTCTATGAAAAGAATATGAAAATAACACAGTTATTGGCTTAGTTTCTTTTTTTCTCTCTATATATCTAGATGCTTCTATTCCGTATCTGCCGAAAAAAAAGGATCAACATCGCACATAACATCGCTGAGTAGAAAATGATTGTTTCCAGCATCATCAACCAAACACCAAGCAAGATATTGTACAAATATATTTGGCGGTGAATATGTGGATGTGTGAAAGAGACAGAAGGAGAAAAATAGAATAGAACGAACGATACCATCACTGCCAATATATATGATTTTCCTTATAAGAAGAGAAAAAAATAGCTCATAGTGGAAGCATCTGAAACGAGTTGGTACGTATATGTACATATATATATATATATGTGTGTGTGTGTGTACGTGTACGTGTACGAATAAAGATAAAGAAAGAGAGAAAAGCGATGGTGGAATGAAACCCTAACCCAAATGTTCCTCCCAAATTTAGCATACTAAGTTGATCTCACCACAGATATAACTTCTCCCTCTCTCGCTCTGTGTGTTTTTTTCTAGCTACCAACAAGTCGTGCTTCTTATATGATGCTGAATAGTGTACACTTCTCTTCCTCATTCAGTTATACAGGCGTATTCTCTTCTTTTTTTCTCTGGTGGCACACTCGTTGCTCGCCAATGACATTCATGTTATTAATCACGTCTCACAAAAGAACAGAACTATACAAGACTAACATTGATAGCAATAGCATTTCTTTTTTCTAACTATTACATATCAATAAACGAACCACACACACACACATGCATACGCACACACGTATGCATACGTACTAAAAAAGAAAGAAAGATAATTAACTACTAAAAAAAGATATGTACTAGAGTTGTATGACAACTATTTCTTATTCAATCACCAGCTGATCTATTGTGTTTTGTTTCTATGGCTATGCAGTTGAGTTTTCAGATCATTTCTTAAATTGTGTGGTTGTTAATAGAAGTAAAAGCCTTTAGGAAAGTACAAACGACGTACATAGATTTCTATACATGTAAAGCAAAAGTTGTCGAGTATCATTAGCAATATGCTGACAAAGATAAAACGACAGATACTAGATCATTTTTTGTTACGATCAATCATATAGAATATTGCCAGATGTTTTCTTGACGAATTTGATGTACATTATTCATAATTCAATGAAAAATAATCTATTTTTAATCACTCTTAAATTGACATAAAATACTAGAAAATTTACTTTAGTCTTAATGGAAGTGTTTGATGATCAATGTAGATGGAATCATCATTGCCATAAAAAGATTGTTTATCATTCGGATACGACAAGTTTACGAATATCATCAATCGTTGTTGTCTATTTCAACTTTTCTTTTTATTCTTATCATATCTCTAACGATGGTTTACTAAAATATTTATCGAAGAGTCTAGAAGAATAATTTTCTTGATTTTTGCATTCTTAAGATATTTATAGTACGTTTTCAAAGAAGAACAATTCTATTGCGCTGACATATTTGCATACATTCTATAAACTAAAATAAATACAAACATATGTCCGTTTTATATTAATTTAATTGTCATATTGTTGAAATATTTTCAAAAATCTATTGTGCTTATTGTAAATATAGTGAAAATTTCAAAAGAAACCAAAGTTAGACTTTGATTCGACAAAATTAAGACAAAAGGAAATTAAAATGATATTTATACACAATTTATATTCATAAGTGTCTTCTTATAATTGATATAAGACAGACCTTAATCTAGCATAAGCTTTCTGATATATATATATATATATATCAGTACATACACAATGTCGTCAGCTGTAATGCAGAAAAATACGATACAAGTCAATGAATTATGTCGTTGTGGACTAAGAAAATAAGGGAAAATGACGGATTAGGAATGACAGTTATATGGACCTATTTGAAATGGATTCGATAAGAATTGTTTTAGTGATGGACTACGTTATTAGTTTCATCTATTAGAATATCATTTAAACTATGATATAAGCATAATATATCACAGAAAGTAAACATGGAATTTTAGAAATAATAATACGCATAATTTGTATGTTTAGTCATATACTGTAGGAATCAACTCGATTGAATTGAATGCTGAATTACAATAGGTAACTGTATGTTAACATCATATTGGATCTGACATAGTCGAGATCGATGAACTATCATTAAATGTTCTGAACGAATGATTCTAATCATAATTTCTTATTCACCATGGATGTTAGATTTTGGAAAGATTTTCACCTTTAACGACTTATTAAATAACCTGACCCGATCAACTTCGTTCATACTGAGAGATTTCACCAACATTGATCTATGTCATACATGTCTGAACTTTGTTTACACAAGAAAGATAACTAGGATGGTTACGTTCAACTGCATCATTAAGCACACAATAATAGCGGATCATGAAAAGATATTTCTAAGTTATGTAACCAATCAGTATGGCAAAAGTAATACAATTGATATAGTCTATAAAATTCTTTACTAAAAAACAACATAAACAAAGTATGCATAGAAGAGATATTTTTTCACATTAATTTGTTTTAAGAATTCAATAAATTGTTTGACATATAGCTTGTAAATACGATTGATAAACAATTGTTATGTGCTCGATTCGTTCTTTTTCTATGATAAGTGATTCTATAAGAGTATCATTTAAAAAAAACAGTGAAATATATTCTTATTGATAAGTAAACAGTTTATACGCATAGATTATTTTCTTGTTTATTTTTAAATATAATCCAGTGCAGTTATTTCACTGATTATTTTTGATAAATGAAGATAAACGAGAATGGCATTCGCTCGAAGAATTACAACGACTATTCCGAAACAAAAACTCTACTAGAACTATTGTTATTTTCCTAGAGCAAGTGTTTCTTGTCTGTTAAATTACTTATGTTAATTTTCCGCTACTTGTTATCGAGTAGGATAACTCGCAATTAACCGTTAATTACAAAGCATACATCAATTTCTGCTATTTATTAGTCAGTTTAGTAACAATAATAAACTGTAAGTTCGTTCGTTTCTAATTAAAGAATTTCTATATTGATGTCAACAATTGAGTTTGTCGAAGTTATGATATGGAATTGGGCAAATAAAAATAGTTCGTCTGCGATTTGCAATGATCCTTTACGAAGTATTTTCCTAGAAGTTGGAAGTAATCAAACTTGTTTTTCTTCCACTAACTATGATAGTAATAACCGGAAGAATAACAGAAGAATTTTTATCACTAATCGATATCCCACATGTATCGAATTTTCCAATTTACTTCATAATTAGATAACAAGTATGCTTTCTAAAAAAAAATTTTCTGTTTTTTTCTTCCATTTTCCTGTCCGATAATGAGCCTTATTGAAGCATGCTGTTCTTATTATAGACATATTGAGCTTGTTGGATATATTAAGTGCTGACATCGAGAAATCGATTTAACATTCTCTCTTGATAACTAGCGACATCAAAGCATATATAAGTTGTATATTGTTCAATATCATCAATGTAGTGGTTAATATCTAGAGATGTCACTATTAAAAAATAAGTTGATGGCGACATTAATTGCATGACTCAGCAATTATTGTTTATTTAATAATCAAAAGACAAGTATGTTTGCTGCGAAAAAAGACTTTACTCTATTAGCTCAACAAGTTTCAATATCCTCTCGAGAAGCTGCAGCTACTGGGGCTAACATTTCCGAACCATTTCTTGTTGATATTTATCAAACACGGTTATGGAAATTACTTAATAAACCAGAGAAGGCTGATATCGAGGCTATTGGACAAACTTTTCAAGTTTGTCAAAGACGAAAAAAAACTTGACAAATTTAAACTAATAATATCTTTGGTTTTAGTGCAATCAACAAGAGCTACTTCATACAATCGTCTCTTTATACGATAAATCATTACCAGACATTGGAGGGTGATTATTCATGCTTGTTGTTTTCGTTTAAAAAGAATTTATTTAAATAGTGAAACAATTTATAATACAATATGTGAGCCTAAAGTTGTTACACTTCTCATTGTCTATGGTGAACAAATTAATATTTGTACATGTTAAATTTAATCATCGACAGTTTGTTTATTATCTAGATGATCCCAAAGTAGTACTGAAGCCAGCAACTATCACTGCTATAGTTACTAACGAGGAAGATTGTCTCGATACTTTACTTGAAAAAATTGAATATCCTGGTAGTGTTTTTGATGAAGTTATTTCTGGCTCATCATCTAGTGAAAGTTCCGATGAGTATGTATTCAATTAAAAATATATTTTTGCTTTAATTTGAAACAAATATTTAATAATATGATCGTAGAGATGATGATGGAAGTGGATCTGATGGTGATGTTGAGCATGATTATTCAATTGGTATTGGTAAATTTTTAGAAAAGGTCAAAATGGGAAAAACTAATTTTCACAAACGTCTTATTGGTTGTATGAGTTTTCAAAAAATCACTACGTTTCTATTACCGTATGTTTATAAAAAAAATCATGAGAATAGTATCGAAATTCAATTGAGTTTTATCTTAGAACTCAAGAAGAACACATCCTAGATCTTCAACTGTTAGCTTGTCGAAGAAAATTTCGTGGTCGAGGCATGGGTCGTTATATGATGAAAGTAAAAACTTTCGTTTACTTATTGTTAATTTGTTTTTAATATCGTTGTCACATTTGATAGTTTTTAATGAATCATGATTACATCGGCGAGTATGAGGCAATTGTAACAGCATCTGATCAAAGTGCTATTGATTTCTATCGAAAGTTCGGTTTCACAGAAGATGCCATTTTGCTAAGCAAATACAAGTAAATGCGAGATGTTTTGTATTTTGTTCAAGAATCGTCTCTCGATTTTTTTAGGGCTATTGGTGATAGTTGGACGAATACGACTAAAATGTGTTATTTACCACCTTATAACGGTAAAAGAATGATAAATTTGTTTTTTAAAGAAGTCGTTCTTGTCTGTGTGAAGTATTGATGAGGGTGCAATCGATAGATGAAAATTCTTTTCCGATTTCCGATTCGATTGGTAATATACATCCCAATATGATATGAAACTTGTTTCAAAGAGGCGTACCTTTAGGTTATTATTCCTAAGTGTTAACTTGATAACGAGAATTTCCAGTTAAACGATCGAATCCTTAAGATTCGATCAAGATGATCACTTCTTCCTTTTTTCTTTTTAAATATGAAACTTTGATTTGATTTTGATTGAAAATTTCGAGATATTAAAATTTGTTACTTCTAAAATTGTTTATTATCATCTACAGTGTAGTATTATCTATATGATTTACTATGTACTCAAGTTTGTTAGACTGTAACGATAGTGAATACTTTGTTTTTCAAAAATGACACACTCGTCCGACGATTGCTGGGCTTGTGATCATTAGATTTAACAGATGCGAAAACATTTTACAGTCTCGCGAAGGCAAATAAACATCTGTTGTGCAAAAAGAAAATACTAAATGATAACTATTCAAGCAATAAATATAACTATCAATACATTCAAAGCATAATGTACTTAAACGATATTGTTCTTCTTTAGTAATTATCTTTCAGCTGAAGATCCTCCAGAGCCACTCCTGAATCCATTCCTGTTACCTTTTGAAGCATGATGGCGATAGAAATAAAAATTTTCTCAGTGTACAAATATTCTAAAAGCCCAGAGGTGGGCAAGTACGAACTTTTTCGATTATGAGTATCCAAGAATTTTCTAGGTCTCACTACGGAAAATTTAATATGTACATTTAGAAATGACGGATAAATTTACCGATCACCAAATTATGACAGTCATGCATGAAACTATTCTTGTTATAAGTCTTTTAAAAATTTGGGACATGTATGCTTGTTTGTGAGCATGGGTTTTGTTTTCACTGGTATCCAAATTCTAATTGAACCTTAATTTTAGAACAGCAACTTTAGTATACTCGGTAAGAATGAATGACATAGACGAACAGAAAAAACATGTATATAAAATACAGAGAGACATCAGTTGCCAATTACATTCTATATAACAAGTGAAAGAAACAAATGAGACAAGAGAGTACATCTTCTGTTATGCCATAGTGTGACGTCTATGCATCTATACATATATGTATAGGACTAAACAGAAAAAAATTTGATGATTGCACTATGGAGAAATGAAATGGTCACACTCTTATCAAGCATAAATTTGTTAAATTCCTATTTATCTAGGATTTCGAATATTCGAGTTTCGAGTATTTTGTCCAGCTCTGTAAAAGCCTACGAGAGAAAAAACAGTTTTCCTCTTCTTTCAACTTCAGAACATCGTCGACCCTCGAATACGATCCACAATTGTAATTAAATGTAAAAATTTCACGCTTCTATAAATTCAACATTTGACGAAGGAAATATGGTATCGTCCCATTTCGTCGACGCCCCCTTAATTGTTCCGTTTGGTCGACAGAAATGTTTTTCCTATTTTGTCGACAAATTTTTTTCCTACTTCGTCGACAACTATTTTATTCTTTGATGTACCACAATTTAATAATTA
The DNA here is from genome assembly GCA_900239685.1 of Rotaria macrura. Taxonomy (NCBI): domain Eukaryota; kingdom Metazoa; phylum Rotifera; class Eurotatoria; order Philodinida; family Philodinidae; genus Rotaria; species Rotaria macrura. The sequence goes on along the minus strand of OENT01000075.1, from coordinate 95,571 downwards.
AGCGCTTGGTCGACAAGTTAAGGGCCAATTCATAAACCATAAAATGAATATCCAGTTTTTTTAAAGTTAAAAGTCACTTGATCTGTGGTTTAGTGAATAAAAGCCAAAATTCAATTTGGTATACACACAAGTTTGATTGGATAAACTTTTGCAGTGTACGTTGAGTTTTTCTATGGGGAAAACGTATTTTGATCACCAAAACTTTTAAGATACAAATGATCACACAAATCAGATAAATTCAATCACCACATTTTTCGGATTTCATCCAAAATATTTATTTTTCCAAAAGGATAACGTTGAGAACAAAAACTAACATATAGACAAGGAATATTTCATGACATTTATCACAATATCTATTTATTACCATAAACTGGTTTAATTTGATTGGGACGTCGTTTTACCTAGCTGTTGAAAACGTGTCCTATCGTTTACTTGATATAAATTGAATAGATATGCTAGACCAACTGAGTGTTTGCACGAATAGACTTTGAGTAACTTATTATTTATATATAACATACAGAAGAACAGGAAAACTGACGGAATGCAACTGTTACTGAATACGAAGGAAAGAGATGATGCAACGTTTTAATGTTTTGAAAAAAATCGGTTATCGAATGTATCTGTTTTGCGTGATCATTTGTATCTTAAAATTTTTGGTGATCAAAATACGTTTTCCCCATAGAAAAACTCAACGTACACTGCAAAAGTTTATCCAATCAAACTTGTGTGTATACCAAATTGAATTTTGGCTTTTATTCACTAAACCACAGATCAAGTGACTTTTAACTTTAAAAAAACTGGATATTCATTTTATGGTTTATGAATTGGCCCTTAACTTGTCGACCAAGCGCTTAATTATTAAATTGTGGTACATCAAAGAATAAAATAGTTGTCGACGAAGTAGGAAAAACATTTCTGTCGACCAAACGGGAAATTCCTCTAATTGGGCTTAATTAGTCGATCAAACGGGACTGAACCAGGAAATATTAGTTTGAATTCAAATTTTCGGTAAATTCTAGATTGATGTAGATACATCTATAAATGAATTGAAATATTCAACTAGAATTGACTTAGAGATTAGTACGCATTGCATCGTATTGTAGTTCTTCAATTAGAATCTTTTTTTGAAATCGACTCAAACGTCAATGACTACAATGAGCTATTATTTATCAGAATAATTCAATCGTTGTAAAAATCTATCAGAAATCGAATATTTAAAATAGATTTAGAAGTAAAGATCCCGAACAGTGTCAAAGCCATCTATAACAATGAAAAGTATCTTCTTTTTACATGCTGATGAACGAAAGAAATATTCAGAGTTACAATCAAATTAATAAAATCGATAACAAAACGAAAGTTATTCATTCGTTGGCAATTACTTTCTCATTTAATTAGGAAGAAAATATTGTATTAAAAAAAGCATTGTAGATTTTGAGGTGCATTGATTATTACGATTAAAATACAGCAAATAATCATCAAATCCACGCTACAAATAAGATCCGTGGAGTCGATCGAGTTCATGATAACGTTTGCTCTATTAAGCATGAAAATTTGACATACGAGTCTTTTTCGATAAACGATTTCTACTCTTTTATATTTCAACAATCATTTTGGGTTGTATTTGACACCGTATTTAATTTTTCAGTTATCAACGAAGATCCTATTCGATGTTTAACCATGATGGACGATCATTTTCAAAAATGGTATTTTCACTGATTTGTTCTATTTTCAATAATTTATTTAGTGCTTTAGGCAAAAAACTATGTTTACTGGTTACCAAAATCAAGCAGCGTTGTTTAATCGATTAAAAAGTGAAATGATCGGTTTATATGCTAAAGTAAATGATTATTATGTATTCACGAGTATCATGTAACGCTATTTCATTAAGATAAATACACAAGAACAAATGATTGTTTCCTTAAATCGTGAACGATTTTTACTTGCGAAAGAAAATACTAGACTAAGTAAATATCGTTTTTCAAGAGAATGATTCTTTTGTTCTTAATTTCATACATGACTTACTTAGAAATTAAACTAGATCGATCGGGAGCTTCTTCCATAGAAACTAATCATGGTAAATTCAAACATGAATGCACACATCCTATTGTACATTGATAAATGAATCATATGTTTTTCTTTTGCTTCAAGATGGCGATCAAATTGAAACAACTGAAATGATTAAACAAATGGAAAAAATGTCTACGGCAAGCGAAAGATTATTAATTTCTCAAATGTCTTTATTAATGGATGATGATTGTAATACACAAATGGCTGTTGAATATTGTAGACATAAACATAATAATTCCAAAGCTTATCAAATTAAAGCAAAAAAGGTTTTTCTTTTTGAATTCTCACTAACGTAACAACTATTCTAGTGACAACATTAGATAAACGAATTTTTATCTACTGATAATTTTGCATAAGAACAAAATATGTTTTCTATGGTGTTACTTGCAAATAAGATAAGGACTCAGTTTTTATAGTAAATGCTAGTCCCTCAAAAATGGAAACACGCCAATAACGATTATGTGTATGTTTTGTCATCAAAATTTTGAAACTGCTCGATCGTCGATTTATAGTACAATGCTTGCGTAGGAGGTAATCTTTGAGCAATGTAATTTTTGTGAAATCCCGAATCGACTTTCTTCTCTATTGAAATCGGTAAAATAAGAAATATGCTTCATCTAAAAACATGTCTATCAGCAGAACGGATACACATTGTGAATTCACAAATAGAATTTAGTTGGAAGGAAACTATTTTTATGATTCATATAGATCATCATGTTTTTTGATTCATTGAGTGGTTGAATGACATACGAGTCATTCCAGTTTTCTGTGCAGATATGAGTTTAAAAACTTTGCTTCTCAATCGAATACTTTCACTTACATATATTATACCTATGATCGACATTGGCAAGCGCGAGAAACATTATTATCGTTCTCTTCGATATAGATATCCACTAAGCTTCTAATTGTATCTATCGTTCACAGAGAGTATGACCTTATTTGTGAGAGTCGAAGCGAGATGATGTAGTGAAAAGAAAAACTACTAACGACCATGAAATCATAATATCTAGCCACATATTGAACCGGTTAAAGATGCACTTCGATCGAGGACGCAATCCCTTTTTAAATATCTTCCGATTCTCAGATCTCATGAAGCTTTCATATAAAAAATAAAGACAGATGCAGTTGATCGAGCATCAATATTTCATAAGAAAAACTAACGATTATCTAGATGAAATTTTATTTTTCTCGTCATTCAAGGTCAATGTTGAAATTTTCGATAATCACCAGAGAGACAGCACGTTTTGCTACCGTAATATGTACCACTTTTTAGCTTCGATGTAGCTAGATGACTATTGTTGAAGTTATTAATCAGATTTTCAAAAACAAATTTATGCAGAATCTTTTGTAAATTTTGACAAGGAACTACCGCATGTGGCCAAATGCGAATCAGAAGTCAAGAGTACTAGAAAAACTAAATTATCAATTAGTACCATTATATAGATATCTTTACTAAACGTATATCGTGTGTGGTTCATTGAATCTAAATAAACAAATAAACTGTCGTGTATCTGCATAGCCACTATCTGCATAGATACATAATAAGAAACATCTTAAGATTTTTCGAATTTGATTCCACTAATTAAGAATATATTCCTATTCGACAAATGATCCAGTCCTATTGTTTAGTCGTAAGACATTTCTAAATTTAGGAATACAGCATGTATCTGTCTAATTAATTGCCTATCTCTCTAGACTAGAGACGCACAATAAGAAAATCATTTGTATTTTTCAACAAGACATACACCATCTGTTTCAGAGATTTGGCACACATGTTTACTTCTTAAATACAATACTCCTGTGATATTTTATGGCATCAATGTATTGAATGTCATTCTACTGAGCTTTTTATATCTTGATGCATGTTATCCTCAGCTGTCAATATCGTCATTGTTGTGGATTCTAGAATTACCAGTGTATTCTCATTTTTATAATTCGTTGTTAAGCTTTATTGTGCAGAAATCTTTAGTCATTTTCTTACATAACTAGTAAATAGCTAGAATTATATTTATTTTTGAATTTGAATCATTTTTATTCTTTGTATCAGTTAGAAGGTTAAATTTCGATAGTATTATGCTCACATTTCTGTTGCATTTTTCTATAATCATATCAGAGATGATATAATCTAATCATCTACGTAGGTATCGATTGACTCAGCAACAATTGCTTTATATCAGAGTTCTCTTGCTTCATTACAAAATGGCAGTCAAAAAAATGAAACATTACTGTTTTACTATGGTCATCCTCAGCATCTTAACATAATAGCAAATGCTGGATTTACGAATGAAGGTAGAATATTTATCAAATTATAGATTGTCTTCATTTTTTGTTTTTTGTTTAGATTTTCTTTATGGTTCTTACGGGAAAGGTCTTTATTTTCATTCGACAATAAAAGATTTGGGACAACAAGTAAGTTCATTTATTTGTATTGTTTGATTATTATGTTTTCTTGAAAATTTTAGAAAACTGAAAAAGTTCTTCTTTGTAAAGTTGCACTAGGTCGTATGGAACTTGTTTCGAAATCACAAATAAAACCAACGATTACATTGAAACGAAATACAGAATACGACTCGATTAAGGTTCGTTGAGTGTTATTTTAGTTTTTCCTAATTATTATTCTTTTCTATTGCTATGCTTTTTCATTAGATGTTCGACATGGAAATGACTGATGTCACCGATGATGATGATGAAGTAGTTATATTTGATTCTCATCTTGCTCTACCACTATTTATTATAACATTCGAGTGAACAATCAAAAACGAAAAACACTAGTGCAATCAATATTCTATTTCATTAGTATTCTTATTATTTTCTCATTAAATAAAGTTTAATAGGCCTCGACATTGATACTTTAATTGAATTCAAATCCATTGCATTATCATCCTCTAATCGATTTTCACAATTTTTGTAAGAATCGATTAATCTGCGTTGCAATGTTTGTAATAAATCTTGATATGCTTTTTCACCTTCTTGATTTCGATACGTTTGACATGCTGAAAACGTTTCAATTAAATCCATTTGTTGTTTCATTGATGTTTCTATGTTTTGTTCTATTGTGTATTCGACTAAACTAGACTTGTACGGTAGTAAAGGTAAAAGTGACTTATAGAAATCAGCATTCAACCATCTTCTACTATTCCAATACGGACGTAGGATAATCTCATCGAATTCACTATAGATAACATCAGCTTTTTGATTATGAAGTACACCTCTATCATATACCCATATAGCTAAAACACCAATATTTGGTTTAAGTACACGTTTAACTTGTTCGACAAAAAATTCAATATTAAGCCAATGTAATGCTGTAGCAACAGTAATTAAATCAACTGAGTCTGAGTCAACGAATGTTAAGTCTTCAGCTGGATGACAGCGATATTCAATATTATCTTTTTGAATCGCATGAGCTAACTGATTAGCACTGACATCAATACCGATGACTCGGTTACAAAATCTAAATTCATTATTGAAAATATGTTAAGGATAAAGAAAAACAAGATAACATTTACGAGCTAAGTTCACTTGCTGCCTGGCCACTTCCACATCCAATATCAAGAGCCAATGGAATTTTCCCATCTGTTTGGCTTCCTTTGACATAGTAATTAATAATATTCTCGAACAATTCCTTTGGATAAACTGGTCGATGAAGACGATATTTACGTGTGTGTTCTTCGTCTTCAAATAGTCGACAACTCATGGTCGTTTTCTTTTTCTAATGTTTGTAAAACGAGTGGTGTTGGTTATAAGTATAGATTTTTGCCTATTTTATGCTTTTATTTCTCCTTCTTTCTTATTGGTTCTCTTTCAACCTTTTCTTATGATTTAATATAGGATTAAAATAATGCCAAAGATATTTTATCTAAACACCCTCTGCCCCTCCCCCCCCGCCTTAGAAAAGCCGAATTTGAGTTTTTATTATAGAATGATGCCTCAAGGTCTCCTCTTTTAAAATATATGTAGGTTTTTAGAAAATGTTCGATTTTAAGGGATTTATTGAAAAATTTATCTTGTCTATAGATCGATGTTGATTTGTGTGTAGCAGTATAAAAATGCATCCTACTGGAAAAATAAGAGAGCGATCCCACTTCATGCTGGCAGATGACGTTAGCTGACTTCATTTGTAATCAAATTTTCAAAAATTCTAATGTAAATGTTGAAAAGATTCCATTTAAAAAGTAGTTTTAAACATTTGAGTGAAGAATTTACTTCTATAATTCCTTTAGCGCTTTTCTCAAATATGGTTTTCAAGCAGGAAAATTGATATAACTGCGATTTGGCTTTAGCTTTTTCCGATGTTTTTTCTATTTTAAAGGTCTCGCTTAGAGCTAACTTTTCAGCGACCTGATTATCGATATTTGATCCATGAAACGAGAAAAATACGATTTAGTGCGTTTTCTATTCATAATTTAGCAGTCATAAGGAATAAAATGCGTAAAAAAATAACAGAAAGAAATTTCAAAATTCTGCCCGACGAAAAGTGGGGTATGGATGCTAGCTTTAATTAAAAACAACTAGATCTCGATGACTCTCATAGTCAGGAAGTTATATGGGTTCTCGTGGAAACTATAAAACAAGCCATAAGTCTAGTTTAGTAAAGTTTATGAGAATGAAATTTTTGTTACCAACGTATCTCACTACGGCCATCCATCACTGAAAGTTAGAGCCCAAATCTATACTCCAAAGTGGCAAATCGGTTGTGAGGGGTGAGGGGGAGGCTTAAATCCTGTTGTAAGTGCATGAGTATAGACAAAAAAAAAGTTGACATAAATTTTATAGTAGTCGTTTTCAATGTACCTATGACAATTTGTTTTCGTTGGCATCTACTTTTATGTGTAATGAGATTAAAGGATAAAAATTGCTCAGAGCCTTGTTTTCTTCGAGCTCTTGCCAAATAGGAAATATTATGACGCTAATAACTCGGTCATAGAATGTCACAAGAAAGCTTCGATCAAGAGCGCAGTCTGTTCACATCTGTATGCCCCGCTTTTGACACTGGGAACTTTTCAACTTGCTTTCAATAAAATATGTGCAACTACATAAAATATTAACTTTTTTCATTAGAAATCAACACGTCACTCTTTACTTTATGCTAATGAGTATACATATATCTGGTGTGTTGTCACAAGACTACGTGTTTATAGCGGCAGTGAAGAGATCCGCAAAGATAGGCAGAATACATATTCCATCGTCTCTATTGAATCTGAAGAAAAGCTACAAAATGTATAGGATTTAAGATACGCATTCATTTATATTTACAAATATTCTTCACAAACAAGTGGCGTTTGTATTCAATTGTGTATGGTTTTATTTTCCCTAGACTGAAAGGATAGGGTCTAGAAAACGTAATTTTCTGTGTTTGGATCGGTGACGTCTTTGTTTGAATTGGTGACGTCTTGGTTTAGATCGGTGACATCTGTGTTTGGATCGGTGAGAGAGGTTGTTCGAGTATTTTGATATACTCTCCAAGGTAAATTCGGCCTTTTAGTGGATTTTGTAACCACATTCTTCGTTCTATTTTTCGCTATTTTTTTCTAACTAATTGTTAAAGAAATAACGTAATCTTTTCCTGTCTTTCAAATATTCCCTAGACTGAATGATCAGGGTCTAGAAGTCCTAGTTCACCTGTGTCTGCTTGCCTGTAACAAGGTCTTGGTACAAATTACCATTTCTATGGCTTAAATGACCATTTTTGGGGCACAAATGGCCATTTTTGCAGCATGTATTATTAGCGGATCCACCGAGTGGTGACGCGGAATAGACACTTCTACTGATCAAGTAAGCTAGGGCGGCAGCCGCAGTTCCTAAAAGGAACTTTGACGCCTCCATCGCTAAATTTTTGAACGGTGTGATCCACTTGTTAGGTGAAACTCAACCTCTTTCCCATCTGAGAGGTATTTAAGCCGGCTAACGAAAACTGTTAACAGTGTATTCTAGTTACTAGTCAGAGAACTGAGAGCTCCCCCTCTCTCAGAAGCAAAATCGTGGTTCAGTCACTATTTCGCACCAGTATTTCACACTTATTTTGGATGCGTTTTTCTATTCATTGTTCTTGGAAATTTTTCATTTTCTTCTCATCAGTACCCCACCATCACTTATTCACCATCTGTATTTCTTCTCTCGATTGAACTTATCCAGTAATCTTTATTGGAAATTTCAGGATCTGTGGCAGAAACAGCTGACGAAGTGGGCTGTTCATATATTTACATGTGTGAGTTCTATCAGTCTAGGGCCCAGTGAATCGATTTTCGATTCACGTTACTTGTTTTGTATCGTTAAATGTAATTGGATTCAATAGTCTGACAAAGTTTCCATTGCTCGGTCGATGATTTCAACATAAGCTTCAAGATCCAAAGGATTTTTACGAAACGACTCGTTGAGAAGTATCATTTTACAAAAGAAGAAATATGCCTTAGTCTTGAATTCGAAGCATGTCTTATACAGATCGATCCACTACTCAGAGAGACAAAGTTTTTCAAAAACACGTTAAAATGCCCAAAAATGGACGCAAAATCGAGAAAAGTAGACGTGTTTTGATGGTAACTCAAATAATGAAAACCGAATAAAAACCAGCGGCTAACCGCGGTTTACCGACAAAAATTTAGAACTACCGCAATTTTGGGAGCGGGTAACCTGCTGCTTTTATCCAGTTTTCACTACATGGGCTGCCATACAAACATGTCCACTTTTCTCGATTTTGCGTCCATTTTCGGGCGCTTCAACACGTTTTTGAAAAGTTTTGTCTTCTTGGATAGTTACAAAACCCTTCCATGAAACCGGAAACTATTTAATTTTTAACTATTTACAGTAATATGTTTACTATAGATGGAACTCAATAAATATTTATCGTAAGCATCAATCTGATCCATATTTACGCATCTATATGTGACCCATGGTTTTAACAGTGACCATCCACTTATAAAGTGAATGCTTCAACCTATATGAGTAGGATTAATTTTGTGTGATCTCCCTAACAAGATATTTACCGTCGAAACAACCTACAGTAAAAGTCGGGTAAAATTTCACTTGAATCGATGAAACTATGAACTGAACGCCGATGATCAAACGAGTCATGTATGAGAACTTCTTATACACAAGAAATAATGACGGCACTGTTTATGAAGAACTCAATGATATCAAACTAAAATTCGCTGTCTTGAAATTTTTCTAAATTATAAAGGATGTGAGTGTGTGAATGGTTCCGAAAGTTTTGCTTAACAAAACAAAAACTGTACTAAAGCTTACATCTAGTTCCCCCAAAGCTACATTCACATCGCAGTGACTGAAAACTATACGAGAAACTGAATCGCCGAATCATCAGAAGTTTCGTGAAGAAGGGCAGTATAAGTATATGTTGGAGAGAAAAGATCAGTCATGATGTTCTACGACGCAGCTAAACCATACTCAAACGAGCCCACTCTATCGCATCATGCACTCTATTCTGTCGTCGCTTCAACGCAAACGCAGAGGTTGTTGTTAAGTGAAGGTGGTTACATGATTCATATTCATTTTGTGTTTGTTTTCGACGTTTCTCACTCTTATTTAAAGTGGCAAGCGTTTTATAATTCTCATTCATATGCACTGGAAAAATATTTTGTGAATGAATAATAGTCAACCACCGTCGACTGACAATCAGCATGTACAACAGGAAGACCGACACAATGACGTGAATCAAGTACAAATTAGCATCGAAGATAAGACTGCTGAGGCTATTAAAGCTCACGGTAAATCTTCGTCAGCTATTGGGAAAAAACTTCGAGCAATGTGTTCTTTGTTTTCCCGACCAAAGCGAGATGATAATTCACGCAAACCACCTCGTGATCCTCCAGATACGTTTTCACGGGCAAGATGCAAAATGTTTTTTCCTACATCAGGCCACATGGGCTTCGACAAAGTCACAGAGTCGAATGAGCTGCCTCCAATCGAAACTTTACGAGAGATGATCGCTTATGAAACAAGTATCCGATTGTCGGAGCCGGTTCAAGAACTTATGGACTTTTATCACGAGGATGAAGCTACCTTGACGTAAGCTTTACCTTTGCGTTTTTCACTGTATATTATGAATGAATCTTTTCTATGACGTTGAAGACTCATACTCGATCTCATTCAACAGCATGTCGTAGTATATTTCGGATATCATCACGTCAATGCATTGCGTACTGCCCTGCATCGATTTCCTGATGATCCTGCTGTGAAATCAGCTTATTACAGTAAGTCATAACAAGAGACCAAAGTACAGAAAGAAATTCCGATAGTCTGAAACAGAAGTGTCGTCTACGGGGTAGGCTGCAAAAGATCCATCATGTGGACAACTCTGCTCTAAAATTAGAAGGCTTTACAGAACAACGTTTTTCTGGAATGTCAGATTATTTTGTTAGGGCTTCGCGATAACAGTGGATGTCTGCATTTCGAATAAGCATTTCTATTTTCAATTATACAAGTTTAGTCTGTTAACGACGAATACATTTAATTATGCATATCTAGTTAAGCACAACAAGATCACACAAGGTCTGATCAATCAAGGCCAATATGCGGATGACATCGAATTATATACTATAGAAGGTCAACCCACGAATCTGTTCTCACAAATCACAAGTGACCAACCATTGGTAATTTTGGCTGGTTCAACTAGCTGACCTCCTTTTCGGAAGTCTGCCGAGCGATTTAAGTAAGTATGTCTAATGTCATCCAATTGTTTAAAATCTATTAATTTGATCTAGCGCGCTATTTCGCTCACATGCTTCCGATGGTCTGCGTTTCTTGTTAGTGTACATTGCTGAGGCACATGCTCGTGATCAATGGCCTATGGGTAAAATCATATCTTGTGTGGATCAGCCAACCACAATGGAGCAACGTCTCGAAAATGCTCGAGAATGTCAAAAACATTGCAAATTTGAAATGCCCATGCTCATCGATAGTATGAAGAACACTTTCCATCTTACATATGGATCTTGGCCATTTCGCTTCTATGTTATTCATAATGGAGAACTCGTGTTAAAAGCGGAGCCGGACAAAGATACCTTCAGTTATCACATCGATGAACTCGATCAATGGATTGAGAATTTCTCTCAATCATGCCTTCCTGCTCTCTGACTATTCCATTGATTCGAATCACATCCATCGTGTGCTTTCTTCTTCTTGGTAAAATTTTTGTTTCTATTTGTTCATCAACTCTATGGGCCTCAACAATGGAATTCGACAAGTACATATGATGATTGTGCGACGAAAACACATAAGTGAATGTCTACAGTTTGATTTTTGTTGTCTTCTGAGAGGAAATTTGCGCGTAAATCTATAGAACTGATGATCGAGTTGGAGAAAAAGCAAACAAGGAGTAGAACCACCCGAATGTTTTGTGGATCTTATTGGACTTGTTTCAAATAAAGGCTTATTCATCCAAAGCGACATGAGAGAGCAAGGAAATACTTTTTCTCGAAGTTGTATTGATACGCTCAGCACGGCCGATAGCGCTCTTGTAGAATCATAGGGTGAAATAATTTTTCTCCCTCATCAGTGAAATCTGATTATGGTTTGAGTGTGGATATAGTTTTAATTGTAACTAAGGCTGCGTTCGACATGAACAACTACATCCTAAAACGATATTCTTGTTTTTTTCCGGATCAGAACTGAACGATGAAAAATAGTCTTTTGATGAAGTGCGATACTTCACTCCTGTATACGCAGGACTTAACGTCTGGATCCGTGCAAGTATGATGCGTTAAAAGACTTGCAACAATTCTCCTGATGTTCTTGTTTGTGCATGGGACAAAATGAAACAATATATGACGAACCAAATTCGATAGTATACCTGTGAAAAGCAAAACAGACGGCAAGGAAAAATATTGCATTAGCTCTGAATACTAGTTGAAGGAAAAAAAGAATTATTATGTATCTTTCCAGGTAACAAACAAACACAGGATATATTGTCAGACAAAATTTGAATAGTGTGACAAAATCATGGTCGCTCATAGTCTACTCTAAGTTGGACAATAAGATTAATGATGACGTTATACTGGTGTTAAAATGTTTTCCATGATTTTATACCACTGTGGTATATTAAATAGAACCATGTTTTCGAGTATTATTCCTGTGAGTTATTGTCTAATATTTGAGACAATGTGAATTCATCGGAATAAAGCATTGCTCCACCGAGAAACTATTCGATGGTAGATGATTTATATAATAAATTAGAAGATGAAGGGCTATGTTCGAAATACATTCATCACAATATAATTATTCGGTATTATGTCCAAAGGTTTACAGATTCTCGTGATGATTTTGTGACGATATATCATTGGTCATGGACTCTGTTATAAAACTGTAAAGGATTGAACTGAGTAAGATTTCGAACTCTAGATGCATGTAATGAGAAATGGCCGCTCTAATCTGTAACCCATGCGATACTGATAATTCATTACACAACTAGTGGAACAAGTATGAATGATGTCGATGGATTCTATAATACTTAGGATGGATCCGTTTTAAAAAAATTGATTCATTGACAGAAAATGATTAGCTGAGCAATCATTTCATGTCATGAAACTTTTATCGAGAATGTTGAGATTGAATAGGATTAATCCAATAGATCTATTGGAATCAAGCAGAATCTATCAATAAAACCATTCATATAGATATTGGTTACAATCAATACGTCTTGCGAACCCTTCGACAATACGGTTGTGGTTATATTTTGAGTATGAATAAAAAATTGAGATCAGATAAGTGTTTTCCATGAGATTTAACCGAGTTGTTTTGTATGTGACAAAAATATGAGTTCAATCGATCTGAGTTAAACATAGTTTTCATATATGTGCAAAATGTGACGCTTCTATTTCATTTGTTTTTAACGTTTAAAAAGGTGCATATGTCCAACTACTTCTTAGCATAGTAATCGACTGACATCCAGATACGTAGTATAAGCGACTGGCGAACCACAACAGCATAATTGTAAAAACAAGTATCTTTTTCAAAAAAATTCGTTTATTGGCGTAAAATTTTTTCTATTATCAATTGTACAATACTGTATTTTATAATAATCTGGCTTGGATTTTTTAATTTAAAAAAATATTAAAAAAGTAAGAGGCATATGACACATCATATAGGAAAAAAATGCATTCATGTCTTTCGTAGTCATTAGCCAGCCGTATTGTTCATCGTCGTGGTGGCATTCACAACAGATAGTATTTGCTTAACATGAAAGATAGGTCCAAGGATAGTAACCGACATGAATAATATCACAAGAATACCGATGATTTTTAAGCCGATCCCTGCCTTGATCATATCCATAATTTTTACATGACCACTTGAGAATATCATAGCATTCGGTGGTGTAGCTAATAAGAATCATTTTTCGATGGATATTGACACAAATTATAAAAAGCAACTTACCGATAGGTAACATAAAAGAGAGCGAAACAGCCATACAGGTTGATATAATAAGATATGCTGCTGGTATGTTAGCTGTACGAGCCTTTACAAAACAAAATGGTCATTGAAACTCAATGGTGGACAAAAGACAACGCAAATGAAAAATGTTCTTACGATACTGTCTAGAACAGGAAACAAAACACTGGCACACGCGATATTACTTGTAAATTCAGTAAACACAGCACCGACAATGATGACAACCAGAATGATGATCGTTTTTGGTGCTCCAACAATGAATTGAAGAGCACCGGCAATAGTTGTTGAGAGATTTGCTGCCTATACATGAAAAGAAAATTTTCAAACAAGTGAATTATCATCACGATGCAGACCTTAAATCCATCAGCAATAGCTAAACCAGCCCCCTGTAACATGAACACTCCCCATGGAAATGATTTCGACAATTGATCCCATGGAAGAATCGGTTTATACTTCCAATTTTCTACTCAATAATTACAAATAGTTCTAAATTTATAAACATTCATTTAAATACCTTGAAATGGATTTTGATCAGGTATAATAAAAGGTAATGAGCCAATGAGTATAGCGGATGTTCCATCGGTTACATAGCTTAAACGAAAACAATGAGTGATTTTCGATAATAAAAATGTGCACTTACTTTTTACGAAATGTGATTCCCCATCCTGGCGTGCTTGAAAAATCTCGTGTTATCCAAAGAACGACCAAAACAATAAAAAGTATCGTAACAATGCGTTCACGCCAACTATAAGGGCCTAGATTTTCATATTGTCCCTTAAGAATAACTTTCAAGCGATTTTGTGAGTCTTTTACACTCGTAGTCCTTTTCCATTGAAAGAGTCTATAATCATGTGTATGAATATAATCAAAACGAAAGCAACAACCATAACTGACTACTTACTCTTTACGATTATACAATATTTGTAACCACAACCAACAGAGTACGAGCATGATGACGCCAACAGGTAAACCAAACAAGAGAAAGTTAGAAAACGTAATTTTAAAAGCATGAGCTCCGGTTGAGTAGTACCTAAATGCAATTGTAGATATTAGTGTCGTGAAAGATAAACTATGTGAATAAAAGTCTCACTCATCAACGAATCCTTTCGTAAAAATATTTGTTCCGGTTCCAACGAGTGTTATGAGACCACCTAAACCAGAACTATAGGCAACAGCAATAAGAAAACCTTGAAATAGAGGAAAAGATAAATACTACATAAATTGAGTTACATATATAGATTGATATTTGAGTTCTTACCACTCTTGAGTTGTCTATAATCAGTTTTGGGTGTAGATGAATGAGTATTTTTCCTATTGCCATTTACTACTACTTGATTTGGCGATGGTATTTGCCTGTGAATTAATGAGTACATGTGATAATAAGTATTATTTACTACTTGTCTCTCTATAGATGAAACTAGACTCACTCCATCTGCAAATCGTTGATATTTATTGAGCCACTGTTAGATAAAGATATGTCTTCTTTACTATCATTAGAGAAGATTGTTGTAACATCAAGAGCGACTAGATATTGAATAAAAACATTTATGTGAATATATTGTGAAGTAAAGAGCATTGGTTACTTGTTGTATCTGTTGTTATAATGGGTTCTGCTTGATTCTCGGTATCGGAAGTTTGCTGTTCCGGATGCGTTTCGTTTTCATAATGTTCAACCTCATCAATAATAGCTATCGCTGCTGGTATCATGATGCTTGTAGCAGCCGAATTACTGATCCACATACTTAAGAAAGCTGTGACACCCATCAAGCCAGCCATACTCCTATCCGACGAAAGAAAATTGTGCTTCTATTACTATGATTGAAAACAATGAATCACTTACCATTTCGTTGATGAACCAACAACGCTGATGACGAGTAAGGCTAATCGTCGATGAAGCTGAACGTACTCCATCGTATAAGCCAATATCATACTACCAACAAACAATGTTGTTATATCCTTAAATAGAAATTAGTCCTTCTTACGTTTTGTTACAATGAATGAAAAACAATTAATAAGTGATTCACTTTAAAATAGTTGAGACAAATCACATCGGCCGGTACAATACCAGCCATCGGAAAGAATACAAGTGGAAATAATGAAGTTACTGCATAAGGCATTGCTTCAGTAACATAGTAAACTGTGAGAAGTAGTATGATGTAAGCACATCTCGCTTGCTATGAAGAAATAAAACAATAGAGATATAGCTATTGTGTTGTACATCTGTGAAAAGTTTATGTTAAATGCTTACAATAGTTCCAGCAACAAGAGGAAGGGGAAGAAGTATAAGTGGGCTGAGCACTATAACTAGCAAGCGCCACCAAAGTTTGAGTTTGGCTTTCATTGGTCCACAGTGAAGTTCCCTCATGTTTGTAGAAATAGGAACCACCAAATTTTATTCTTTATTACAAAATGATGTTTCTTATTTTGTTGCATCATTTATATGAATAATGCTCGATAGCCCATCGATGAGTCAGTTATTTATTATTTCTCTAGTTCTACTAGTGATGCATATGTTTTTCACCACACATTGATCTAACAAAATGTTATGGTCTGTTTCTATGAGGCTGGCGGACGGGGGTGTCAAAACATGGCTTGTCTTTTTGCTGTATTTTTCTAATTCATGTGGTGTTATTTATTTTCTTCGTTATAAAACGTATTCTACTATCATAGTTGAATGATTGATTGTACACTTAAGTTCAACAATCGTTTGTCAAATATTTTTCTTTAATCTATCAGTGCACACACGAAAAGATTAAAAAACACCAAGTGCCACACCTAAAAGGAAGAAAAATGGCGTCGAGAATCGACTATTGAATTACACATGTACTACTAGTACTTTAATATAAAAACAATTCTTATAAATATAATGCCTTCGATGTCAGGCCTAAAAATTGATTTATTCAATCATTTGCGTCGAAACGAAGGTCTCATGAAAGTCATGTACGTTCACAAACTCAATGGTAATGCACACAATTGTAATGTTTATTCTCTGCAATTACGACTTTCTCTATCAATCGTGTTGCGTTCTGACACAATTGTCATTTTTTCTGCATGAAAAGAAAACATGCAGCTGAAGGGTTGAATATCAAAACAGATCGTTAGTTTGTTGGTGAAATGTGTCAGAATTTGGTTTTATATTTCTTTTTGCACATGGACGATTACAATCGCTAAAAGATAATAATCATGAATGGAAAAGAAAGGAATGTATGCATATGATATTTACGTAAATGTATTCACAATACATCTTTAGTGATAGAAGTACGACTATTGTTAGTACATGCATGCAGATCATTGTTTTGTAATGTTGAAAATAGGAATATAATAGTATATTGCATTTGCAGTCATGAAAAACTCTGCAATTCAAAAGCAATTATCGGCCGAACTATTTGAATATTTTTCAACTTATTAGTTCATTCGTTGAAATCAGCACATTTTTTGTTTTGAGTTCGCCTCTTTTGCATATTCTACGTATTTCTATAATTGTCTTTTGAAATTCCTAGTTAATTTTCGATAAATTAAAAGTTCGTTGATAGATTCCTAGCTTCTCTATAAGTAATTTCTTCACTTTCGGTTCTACTTCAGTATCCAGAATAATTGCTTGGTACTGCCTACTAAATATTCTTGACTTCTTGCTGAGTAGATTAACGGTAGAATTTTAGCAGTATGGGTGATCAGAGAAACTTTATTACAGTTGGAATGTTATTTGGCATTAAATTCGAAGGACACTTGAAATGGAATTAATGTCCACTTTCATCATTGAGTAATCAATGATGAACTCAAAAAATAATTCAGATTCGTTTCGAACATTTTCACTTTTGCCTACTATAGTGTAAAGCTCTTTTTTATAATCTTCTCTTTTTCTCTTTTACTTTTTTTAATACTACATAGTTCTGCAGAAGATGACTGATCCAGTAGTCTCACCTAGGTGTTTAGCGTGTTTGCACCAGAGTGGTAGAGTATTGTCCAAAGCAGAAATGAGATAATAAATCAAAGATCCACTCAAATGCAAATGTTCTGAATCATAATGAAAAAGGTATGCGTTACTTTGAAACACTTTTTAATGAAAAACTCATTCTTTTCAGGTAGAAGACTGAATGAATTGAGATCGTCTCGTCTGTTGTATTTACCTCAACAACTTTTCTCTTTAGAGAACACGATAAAATCATAATCAAAGTTCTGAGATTAATATGTAGCATTCAAGATCTAAATTGGGGCTAAATCAAAACTTTGTCAGATTCAGAAATTAGAATGGTTTCGAATTTTTAAAACTAAACGTTTAGAACAGCCATTCCAATGAAATTATAAGTATAGTACCAATACGTTGGTGTTTACCATAGAAATACTACTACCAAGGATATGTTTTTTTAATGAACTACACAAGATCTTGTAACTACGATGGAAAATATATCGTTCAACAAGAAAACACTTCT
The DNA here is from genome assembly GCA_900239685.1 of Rotaria macrura. Lineage (NCBI taxonomy): Eukaryota > Metazoa > Rotifera > Eurotatoria > Philodinida > Philodinidae > Rotaria > Rotaria macrura. The sequence continues at coordinate 77,674 of OENT01000075.1, read as the reverse complement.
TCACGACTATCCTAAGTTGTCTAAGACAAGAAATGTAATAAACTGATGAATATGAGATTAATCAAAAACCAGAAATAGGAGTTAGAAAAGTTTTTTATGATGATGTGATGTCATTGAATAATTACATATTGTTTCGTATCAACGATCTTTCTCATGAAATACTTGAAAGTCTAGAAGTATGAAAATTTTCATATGAATTCATCAGTTTACAAATGATTACGTGTTGATTCTTGTAGTAGTGATTGGATGGAAATTAGTTTTTTTCTAATTAACTTAGCGCATTCGATGATGTTATTGTTTCAAAAGGATAAGATTGATGTAAATACGAATAATGTTTTCATAGTTTGGCAACTGGCACGAAATTTTGAGTATCACTTTACTCACTGTCAATTATCAAGTCGACTTAGCACATATGTTTTTTAGGTGATACACTATGCAAAAGATAACTTGAAAGTTCTTTTTGTAAGAGAAGGAAGATGGCTTTGATAGTTTTTGTTAATTTCAATCTGGAACGAGCTTAGATACGATTTTAAAGAACATGTATTGTTCGGTCTGTATGTATCCATTGTTAGAATTAATGAAACGAAACATTAAAGAGAAAACTTGAATGGTATCAGTAAAACGAATGTCAATTGATCATAGAATCAACAAGTGAATATTTTTCTTTTGTTCTAATCGATCGTATTTACATTCTTTCCTTCTCCATTGAAAAAGCCGAGACATTTTGTCCATCACTATCGATATTTGGAGATATTCGAAGAATAATTTACTTGTACTAAACGATAAATAGAAGTTTCTCAAGTCTTTATCAGAGGGGTCTATTTCAGCAGAAATAGAACCATGCCATGATCTACTGAATATTTATAAGTATACATTTTGGTTGACGGACTGACGTACATGCATGTGTAATCTAAGAAGCATCATAGTGAGGTCTATTGTCCCAGATGTATGTGTTTTCGATGGAAATGTTTATGAATGCTCTATCGATATTATGTAATCGAAATTACTCGAAAATATTTAGATGCACTTTCGTCTTGCATTCACTCCCTCTGTGAATATTTATTCAATTCACTTTTGTAAGGCATGATCATTATTGACTATTAGTGAATATATACTTCATTTTACTTCATGTCTGAAGCGCTTACACAAAGACACGCCACTCAAAAAAGAAACAGAATGAAAAGAAATGCCAGCAATATGATATTCAACTAAAGGTGAAGTTCAAACTGAGATTAATACGTACGTCTGCAATATTGTTGGCTTAAGGCATGTAATGAAATAAACGTCTTTTACATCATACTAATTATACTGATGTTAATTTCTTTTTAGAGAACAAGGAAACTTTACTCAAACCTACTTGTAATTCAGAAGAAATTCTGCGTCTATTCCAATGGAAAATATACCGTATATCTTTTGTTTTCATACGAAATAAAATAGCACGTGGAATGAAGTGAAGCAGAGAAAAAATTGTTTATTTTAATTTTGGAAATGTAATGCCTATCATGAAACATGATAGTAAGACATAAATGAGAAACATAATAATTCAAGTTTGCAAGGAATATATAAAGACAAGAAGTAACATCAGACATCAAAGGAACGAATCACTTGTTTTAAAAACGTGTCTTAAAAAAAGAGGACAGGAACAATACACCAGGAATAATGAGTCAAAGAATGTACAATATAAAATTAAGGGGAAAACTTTTTCGCCACATTCTGCTGCGGTATTTGTCTGTTGTTTTTACTTCGTATCTCTTCAATGGTACGTTGTTGCATTGAATCAACTGAAGCGTCTGGAGTCCGATGCGCCTTGATGATCTCTTCTGATATTCTGTTTAAATCAACATCAGCATCTTGTTGTTGATTTATATTGCTTTTTAATTCATTTCCATGATGTTTATATCGCTTGGTGAGCGGAATACGAACGATTTTTGAAGTCAGTTGACGTGCACAGTATTGCATGATGGTTGATGCGTCGGTTTTTGCTCTTTTTTGTCTGATATTTGGTTTCGTTTCTATGTATATATATAATTGGCTACTGCTGCATATTTACCTTTAAATAGTAGAAGGCAATTAAATATGTTCTACAGCAATATTCGCCATCAAAAGACGTCTATATTGGGGGATGAGTTAATCTTAAAAAATTGCGTTAGTTGACACCCATCGATTTTCACTATATGACAACGTTGTTATAAAAAGGAGTTGAGAGGTTTCTTCAGTTTTCTTCTAACGTAATAGCATTAATAGAAAAAGCGAACGGAGTGAAGAGATGACTAATCGGACGAACGTGTCTTTTTTTAGTATCGATGACTCACTATAGTGAAAAATCTTCGTACAGTTGTCACGTCTCAAAAACTCAAGGGTCAATGAGGCCACTTTCACACTGGTGACAACTATTAAAATGAAATATGTGTGTGAGAGGCAGAAAAAGTAATCATGCTTATGGACTTTGGTGTTACATATTCATTATATTCGATCATATTTCACTCTAGGGTGACTACATTGATTAATAGCATTTTGTATGAGATTTGATTTTCTTAAATAATTCTTATTATCAAAGTCAATTTTCTAACCATGATAATCAATCTCTTAATATTCGGACATGTTAAAATGAGATTATCTCAAAATTTATTTTTGTTTTCCTTTACGATATTTATTCACAATCTAATCCAGCTTGATGAGGTGCATTACATCTATACAAAGACAGTAGTTGCTATTTAAGAAGTGCAAAGAAACTGAAACATCTAAGGTTTAATACAACAACACATGTATGAACTCCTTAGATTTTCGAAAGCTTCTTTTCTTTCGTGACCTATGTTATACAATATTTGGAAAAGCGAAGCTTCTGAGGAACAAAGTTTCACACGTAAGCTTGTGTATTGCAAACATAAAGACTAGCTCAAGAAGCCAATTATTTTCTCTGAAACACGCATTATATTATCGTATTTTGACAATATTTGCTATTTGAGTTGTTATTCATAATTTCCATGAGAAAGTCGACTCAAAACTTGCTGTGTTTACTCATATGACAATCTAACACTAATGAGGAATTTTTAAAATTTTTTGTGTAGAGCTTATCTACTTTTTGACTACTTGTTAATTTGATTCCTCTCTGCATCATTGCAATTTACATGTTCTTGTAGAAATCTTTTAGAGAAGCATAATCTAGTTCTATCGATCGACTCATAAATCAAACTGTTCTAGATTCGTCATGTAGTCACAGCGTCAAACGAAATTTATGTGCAGCATGCGTGTAATGCAATCGATTATTTTTCTAACTTATTCATATGGGATACGAGTTTCTTGAAGGTTGAATTTTACCTCACGATTGTTAGAAAAGACTATTGTATTCGAATAACGTTATTCGCTCGATAACATGCTTGAACAGTTTATTAGTCAACTTTGACGGTTGATTAACTTAGTCATGTTGTTGTATGAGTGCATGACTTGAAATACGCTTAATTACCTAAGTAACATGTTTTACATATGAGACTATGGTGGATAGCAATGTCTGATAACGAGAAATAATCAACATATAGTTTCTATATTGAACAGATGCTAGTAGAGACTATAACTGGCATCTTATTGGTTTAAAAATAGACGACATTCAAGGTCTTCACCCCCAACTTGAAGACTAAATTAAAAATAATTTGCTTTTTGATGAGATATTCAAACTTTTACTTCCTTGTCTTGTCTCAGCTCTAACATTACTTCTGTAAATGTTAGAGCAGTCTATGAAAATCGTAATGATTATTGTTTGTATTGATGACAGATAAAAATTATAAAACATTCAATAAAACTATAAAAATTTTCATTCTCATTAACTAATTATATTGCTCGCCATTGTGGTAGAATTATTCACAACGGATAACTATTCATGAACGTGAAAGATAGGTTCAAGGATAATACTCGACTCAAGCTGAATGCACTATAATATCGATATCTGCTTTAACCATATCCCTTAGTTCTGTAGGAGGATGTGAGAAATGACGACATTCGGAGTATAGCTAATTAGAACCATTTTGTAATTATTACGGAGAAAAATTACAACCCACAACTTACCAAAGAGAAATATAAACGAAAGTAGAAGAATTACATACGTGTATATAATGAGATAAATACCGGCGCGTGTTCACCTATGCAACTTTTAGAATACAAGAGAAGGCAATAAAAACTCAATTATAGACAAAAAGAATGAAAAATATCTGTAATAATATTGTCGATAATAGAGAATCTGATGTTCTAGCATACGTAGCGATGAACTATTTCGATCCAATTTCAAGTTCAACTTAACGCTATAAAATATTAGCTCAGAAACTTCAACATGAAACGAAAACAAAGATTTATCTTTGTATTATGACAAAGGATTAAATCAATTGTTCAAAAGCTTACTTATACAACAGTATGTCACCTCAAGAAAAATAGATTTCTTACAGAGACTACATAAATCTAACGAAGAAGAGTCTGAAGAGAGAATAAACTACTCTCGTAACACGAAAAGTGATCTGCTGAATGATTAAGATATTATACTGGCTTTGGAAGATATTTTAAAATTTTTATTATGTCTACACTTCACTATAAAACTCAAATGCTTCTACACTATGACGCATTCACTAACGTTCTTTTTCGATTTGCAAAAACTAATCTATATCTAATGGCCTAAAAGTATGCAAAAAATGCTTCTATCCATATATATCCAAGAACAAAAATTAGGGTCACTGAGAGTTCACAACGCTCATGCAGAATTTCTAAAATAAGAACATGCTTTTCTTTGAAAAACCAAAAAATAATAATAATCGAAAAATCCTAACGTTTGAAGTATTATGAGTCATGTACTTTTGAAATATAATTTCGACATGCTGCCTATCAAGAGTAAGAAAAACCGAATTCCTCTTATAGGATTACAATCGAAATAAACTATTTCAATTTTCTTCAACGACTCAATCAATCATTCTTCAGAGAGAATCAGCGGTTTCAAGTTCGCAACGGAATTACAATAGATGTAACAAGTTCACCAATACGATTATAATGTTTAAGAAGAAATTTATCAGATCATTTTTATGTGAATTCGTTTTGAATTTATATTCTAGTAATGTCTCTTGATTTAATGCGTTAACCTTTACCTTGGCTATCATTAGTTGTTTCTTCACAGTAACTTCTTCTAATCAGATGTTTCTCCGTGCCAAATGCGTCACCGGCTTACCTAGAAATTCATAAAAGTTCTATTTAAAGTAATTGACTAATAAGATTGAATGCAATTGAAGAAAATGATGATATCCATTATCATCTATGAAAATGTTAACTCCGAACTTATAGCCACATTTTTTGTCTCTTAGTCAAAAATATTAGATGTAATACATGTTAGAAAAGAATAGAAACGATTGAAATGTAATTGAGTAACCTTTTGACTTAATTATGTGGTTTAAACGCAAACAGAGGTAAACATCAGCCCATAATACAGAATGAAAAAAACGTAGCACAACTTTCTACGTGTAAAAATAAGGCAAGAGAGAGACCACAATGACATTCTTCTAGTGATGTAAAGACATGCAGATTAAACATATATCTTGTCTACATATGAATCGAATTATGTTCTTTTTTTTCTTAAATAAATATAGAACGATCTAAGTATAGAAGAAACAAAAAGTAATTCTTCTCATTTATACACTTCGTTTTCAGTGAATATTTTGCTTCGAATCGTATGAAAAAAATGGGTCATTTCTTTCTAAATGAGGCTGTAGTTTGAACAATGAGTATGATCAGATCATATTGGAAAAAATATCTATCGATTTTATTTCAGCAAATAAGAAAATTTACATGACATTGGATGCTTCGAACACAATAAAAAAGAATAGCAATATTTCTTTGATTTGATAAGGAAAATAAACAAGACCAATCTATTGAGAATGTGAACAAACTTGTTTTTGCCTTTTTTTCCATCAATCACTAAGATACAACCAATATTGAATCATCATGGTAAATAAAAAGTATAATATAATTAATGTTAAGATTCTTTTGTAATACTTTGATGAACTTTTTGTTCTGCATCTTTGATACGCATTTCTTCGACAGTACGTTTTTGTAATACTTCTAAAGAAATATCCGGTCCACGTTGTGCTTTGATGATCTCTTCTGATGGACAACTGTTATCCATCCCTTGGTATGTTTGTTGAGCCATATTAATTTGTGTTTCATTCCGATGATAATTGTATCGTTGAATGATCGGAATACGAACTATTTTAGAAACAAGTTGACGTCCGCAGTACTGCATGATAATCGATACGTTTCTTATTGTTCGTATGGTATATATGATTGTTAGTAGTCTTTTATATTTAGTTGTCAAAAGTGGGGGAGGCCATATTATTAGCTCTACTGATTCGTTACTCACCCACGTATCTCGTCATTGTTTGACAAGTTATTGCTCAAAGAAGTAAATGGTGAAGATATGCATCAATAATCACAATAATTTATAAAAATAAAAATTAGAACAACGCATTTCTTCTAAATAGAATGTAGGAATATCACATAAGGCGGATTAACACATGATTGCTAGAGTCAGTTATTTTGGTACCATTTCTAAATCACTTTGATTGTGAAGTTCTCATTTGTGAGTTGTGTATTTTTTCATATATTCATAAGAAACGATGAGATAATCTTCCGTTTTATTACAGTTATCTCATGCATCCATATACAAGAGTTTTGAAGTGTCGATTCGGTAGTAGTACTGTCATCTGACTGTGAGATCGAATAACAAAAAGGATCTCTCGAAGCAGTTGAGCGCTGACATTCAGGTTGCCCTTATGCTGATGAAATGTGTTCTGTTATATCATCATATTTGAACTATTGGATTCGTCAAGGTTGCTATTATCAGATGTCATAAAAATACTAAAACATCATAGAATCAAATCGATGAGAAGACTGAACACAAACAACGTGCGTAAAAACGAAATATTTGAAATACACAGCAACTGTTAATTTCGATTTACATTCATCATTCACTTAGATAAATTATTATCAGTGTTGTTCTCATTAAAAGTTATTTAGTAAATTATTTTGAATTTCTACTGAGAATTCATTTATCATTGTCTTGTGATGTACAAGTTAGCAGAGTAAAAATCTGAAGGAAACTATCACATATTAGAAGGATGGTTTCAGTAAACAGAAAGTATTCATTTTTCTTATCATTAGATGAATAGAAAGAACTGGGTCACTATTGACCTAACTATGGTGACTTTGTTCGAGTATAGAGTCGCACATAAATTGGGTAAACACATGTCAAGAATAGAAGAAAAACAAAAACGAGGCGAGTGTATTAGTTATATCTCTACAAGCACATCTATAGTATGCAGTAGATGTAATAAACGAGTTCTTTAAATTTGATTTTCAAAAAACGCGAAAATGTTTTCATTGAAGCGAACTTTAAAAACATGTTTCCTAGATCTTCAATAGTCTTTATAAAGAGTATTTGAAAAGTTGAAACAGTAGCATATAAATTCGATATATATTGTCGTTTATCTCGTGAATATTTTTAACGTACTTAATAGCTAGTAATCAATTTAGATATTTCACCTAACTGATGATACACTATTGATTTTAAGTCTTGAATTTAAACAATCGAACATAATCAGTTGTCTTTATTGGCTTCTTAAAATTTTATTCGGCTCGGTAATTATTTTGCGTTGAGAATATGAGATAAATATTACGTTGCTAAGATATTCTACTTAAAAAATAGATTGATATCAAATTTGAACGGTGGTTTTATTATAATATCAGTACGAATTCATGTAATATCAAGCTATTGAACGGGGCATTTTATTACTACAATAACAGACTACGATAGAATGTCACGTTATACTATTAATTTTAATGATTTGTATGTAAAACATACATTTTTTTCATGATCTACAACAAACATATCTATTTTAAAGAACCGAGCCTTTGAAAACCTGTCATTAGCATTTGATTCATTTTTATTTTGAATTCTTCGATTAAATTTCCGCAGCTATACTTTTGGTCAATGGTTGCTTCAAAATGATATACTTTTACAAATATACCTGTGTGATTTATTTAATGTTGCGGCTACTGATGTAGTGCTTTTTCTATAATAATGTAAGGATGTGCAGGCTTCGATGAATAGCTATCGCCTACATTGAATCTGCTTAATTTTTAAATCAACCATTCATCAGAGGAATATAATTAATTAATAATCAAGATAGATATTCACTGCTATTGTTTTACATATCTTTGAATGAAATACAACAAAATAATAGTTTGCAGTTGAGCTAGAAGAGCAATCGAATAGTTAGAGTGTCACACACACACACACACACAAGCATGAAGTGAAGATAACTAACCCTTGATGACATTACTAGCTAGCATATACAAGTTTGATCTAATTTTTTCCTCGAAACGCTATTGTTGACCTGAGATTATATAATTGAATTCTAATACAGACTATTCATTTTTTATGCTAGATATTAACTTACACTTTGTAGGCTTGTGTAGTGACGGGTGCAATTCAGATGATAGGCAATTCAAGGTACTCTACAATGAAAAAATTTTAAATACTATCAAGTAAAATTCTACGGATAAATCTAAAGACATGGACAGGACCTTTTCAGAAAACAATATATGGCATCGGTCTATTGAATAAATTTGTTCAAAATATGTAATTGTATCTATTTCAAAATAAATCTAATGAAAACTAGTCAAGACGAACATTTTATCTTGAATTGAATTCCTTTAGGAGCAGAAGTTAAAATTAGCCCATACATAAATATGATCACTTCCAAATTGTATTAAAGTATCTTCGAGGGTTTTACTAGAAGTATTCCATGCTTTGCCGTATCCAAGCAATGTAACTTTAAGTGGATGATAGAATATATGATCAATGGCTGTATTGGATTTTTTACATGCAGGATCCGGATAATAGGTTGGTATCTTTATAGAATCATTCGATTCACGAAAGACACTTTCCATATCATTCCATTCAAAGTGATCACATTCATTAGTTTCAGCATTCATATCACCAGCTATAATAGTTAAAGGATCATCAGTACCAAACAATACCTTGCACTTATCTTTCACCATTTTGGCTTGACACAATCGATCCCTATGGTCAAGATGAACATTGATGAGATGAATATTCTTTGAAGGTATTGTTATAATTTGAATAGCTTCACCTCGTTCCAAATCTAGAGTGCCTGGCCTTACAGTAGTTGCCGACGCATATCTCCAATCTTTTCGAATCAATGATAGTAAACCATTGGATACGGATGCTGCTGATGAATGATTCCATGAGATATGAAAGTCATACTTCTCCTCAAGTTTCTGTCGTAGCAGTGGTAAAAAATCTTCTTGTGCCTCTTGAATTACGACAACGTCCTGTCCAAGCAATAAAATTCTACTTGCAATTTTATTTATCCTCTCGCGATGATCGGCTGCTATCTCAAATGCAGTTGGATACCAATCTTGATGAACCCAACACGGTGCCAATATGTTCCAGCTCAACAAACATAGATCCGATCGTAGTTGAATGTCCATGTCTAAAACAAGAACACATTCAGTCGATTGATTATTAACATTGAAGTGAATGAGAGACGATAGCGAGGAATTCGTGTATATGAGCTCAAAGAAATGATTGCTATTCTTTGATGAAATTCCCCTTAGATACAATTCCTTCTAGATTAATTCCTGTCTACTATCTAGTTTACAGACTATGGAAAGAATTTCATCGACCGATGAAGTTAAAATGTGAACAAATCTTAATTCTCTGCTTTGTATGGACAATGAGTGATTACTTCATATTTAATAGAAATGAATGCATATAAAAACAAGAATGTTTATTGGTTGATATGATCCATCGAATTGAAAAAAATGACGAAGAGTACAGCAGGTAACGTGATCCTTGAAAAGGGATTCATGGATATGCAAAGTATGATATGTAATGCGTAGGTCATCTATTTCGAAAATAATATCGGAAGAGAAACATACTATGACGTATAAGATATTGAAGACTGGGCTGATTTTAGTGTTTATCTCAAGGAGATTTCTGTTCCGTACTTAGCAAAAACGAAACAGCGAAATGAGCATAGATTTTTCGGACGTGTCAGACATGGGCAATAGGTCTAGAATCACTGCAGAATATTTCTAAAAGTGCTGTATTTATTCTGTCATATTAAATCATATTCAAACGATTTAATCCTATTTCACTGATTCTATTGAAAAAGTATTTAATAACCACACACTAATCAGAAGAAAAGTAATGTTCTTGCAACTCATTTATATCCGACTTTAAATGAAAACATCCATTGTATACTGTTCGCGATGTTAAATAATTGTAAACCATCGTTCATTTATTTTCCTAATATGATGAGTGTTCGCTAATATTGGTGTGACATAATGTTAACTGTTTCGCACACATATACAGACAGTATCATTTTTCTCTCAATTTATGGCGATCATTTCCCATGTGTTATCAGAGCCTTCCTCTAATACCAAATTAAAACTGCCAGTGAATCAAAACGTTATTTGATAGATATACTAATATTGCTGTTGATATCATTTTCACTTTTCATTGGCGTGAAAAGGATGCAGTCTACAACTATTCTGCTGTATTTACTTCACTTTTTATCAACAGTCACTGCAAATTATGATACTATAGAAAGTAAGGAAAATCCTTGCATTTTGTCAAGATCATATTCTGCCTATCTCAGAATGCAATCTTCAAGACTTGTCGGAGCATTGTAGTAACGATTGATTATAAGTTTACGTAGAAAGAATAACGGTTGTTCTACAATCGTGAAAATGGTCAGTTAAAATTGTATTGTACGTTCACAAATGATTGAATTTCTTTTTGAAAATTTAAAATGCTTAATTAAAGAAACATGGATTCTAATGAATTTCTTTTGCTACTTGAAAATGTTTGTCTTCAAAATACAATTGTACTAATGAGTAAATAATTAGTACAGATAGAATTCTATGAGAACTCAACTTTGAATTGAACAATGATATAAAATAAGGGAAACTCTTTTCAATTTCAGGTAATTCATCATTGACGAATTTTTCTATCTTGAATGCAGTACCAGGTGATGGTAATGTGTTTTTGACTTGGAATGAAGTGATCGGAGCGGTAGGTTACTTAGTTAGCTATGGTACAAACGTCCGAACTATGGCAAGAACAATGAAATCAGCAGTGGGTTCCTTCAAAGTTACCGGACTTCATAATGGGTTGACTTATTTTTTCACGGTTGTTACCATACCAGGAACGGGAGCTACTCAAAGAACACCAAAAATTACAGTAACACTTCCTCAACGGAGTGGTCTTCAGGCTCGACATTTGGGCCTTCTAATTAATGATAATGATCCGGATAGTGTTGCTCTGGGTGAATACTATCGAAGGCGCCGTAATATTCCGCTAGAGAATGTTGTTCATTTGAATATCTCGAAAGTCATACAGCTAAGTCGAACTGAATTCCAACCTGTGAAAAGTCAGGTTGATGCAATCTTACCTGAGACTGTGCAAGCACTTGCTATTGCATGGACAATGCCTTCGCGTGTTGAATGTAATTCAATCACATCAGCGCTTGCCATGGGCTTCATGGATGGTCCCTGTAATACGGGAACATGCGCCTGGGCAACTTCATCTCTGTACTACCGGTCCAATTCTACTCGGCCATTTAGCGACTTTAGAATGCGTCCAGCAATGATGCTCGCAGCACACAACCTTGAGCAAGCTAAGGAGTTAGTTGATCGGGGATTGACTTCTGATGGAACACATCCTAATGGATCTGCCTACATTATGAATACAAGTGACGGCCTAAGAAGCCTTCGTGCCAGAGTCTTTCCGTCAGGAAACTTGGGAAGAAGTTTAAGTTCTCACGTCGATGTCAAAATCATGAATGCAGATTCAATTACAGGTACTAACGATGCACTGTTTTATTTTCAAGGATTGCAAGCTGTCAGCAACATTGATGGAAACACGTATCCACCTGGTGCTGTAGCAGATCATTTGACTTCCTACGGAGGAATGTTGACCGATTCCTATCAAATGTCTGCACTGCAGTTTATTGCTGGTGGTGCTACAGGAACTTTTGGGACTGTTAGTGAGCCTTGTGCCTATGCTGAAAAATTTCCCAATCCTACAATCATGATTTCACACTACACACAAGGTGAAACCCTTATCGAAGCCTATTGGAAGAGTGTATTACAAACATTTCAAGGTGTGTTTGTTGGAGAGCCTTTAGCGAATCCTTGGAAACAAATAGTTTCCTAGTATTGCATGAACTCAATCAGTCAACTAGCAATTGATTAACCGTTTAACAATTGAAATAAATTTATTAAACGTACTGTGCCGAATCTTGTCAGAAAATGAACAAAAAGTTGTTCATTTCGAAAAAAACATTTCTCAAGCTTGTCTAATGTAACCGATCACAAAAAAAGTGAAAACATTTTTTTTCTACAACTATCAAACGATTAGGATTTGTTCGTCGAGTATATTAGTAGTAGTAATGGGGAAAATGACTTAACTTGATACTCAACCCTATCTATGATGCTGGCCAACAGATTTTTCGACTTGAATACCTTGAACTACAGTTTAGTGTTGGCATGAAGTTAAATGCAAGCATTAATATTGACAACAGTAACGCCACCTTTTGATTTGGCTTGATATGTGGGAAGATTTACTAGTTGACCAATAGAATAGATTACAACATATGCAGATAAAACAATAGACTGACACTGTCATGGTGCAATACTTGAAGAACAAACTATGGATATATTTCACTGTCGTTTGATGACGTTCTTACTTTTATGAGTACTTATAAATGTTATCGTATCGCTTTGAGTCGCATAGAATATGCGTAACGAACTATAGTTATTACGAAAATGTCAAATTTATAATGAATTGAAGTTATAAAAAAAAATTTATTTCTTTCCATTACAAGAAGAGTATGCCGTTTGTACCGCCGACCGAGGATGAAATCGCACGAGCGATTGGTAATACTAAACAGGTTTGTTAATAGAGATAATTTCATGCCTTTAGCATTGCATATAATTGCATATTGAATAATTGTTCAGCTGGCACAAGATATTCAACACGCTCTAACGAAAAAGATCAATGAGAGTTTTGAGCCCATACCAGAGCCTGGCTATTGGGGATGGCTGAGTCAACGTCAAGAAAATGGTCAAACATTCGAATCGTTTGAACAGAACAATGCTAAAGCCATCCCTCATTCAATGTAAGCATAATTCACTGTAACAGTAAAAAAAACACTACATAGCTATAGGCATATGCATCGGTTGATTGTAGTAAGACTATTGACTCTACACTGTTGACTAGTAGAAATCGTCACAATGGTTTAGAATTATCGTGTTTATTTGCATAGTGTAATGAATCAATACGTCGTTAAATTTTTTTCATTTCAGTTCTTTTTCTCGATTCTCACATATATATATATATATATAGCTATATAGGTGCACTCATTTTGTGTCAATATTGGAAAAGTAGAATCGTGTCATAAAAAGACTTGATTTCATTTATTTAAACATCAATAAGCTTATAATAACTTTAAATATGCATAACTAGCTAAATTTGATGGAGTAGTGATTGTATTCTTCGAGTGTACAATGATCTCGATTGTCCGCATGAGTATATTGACATCGTTGATTTAATGTGCTTCATCAGTTTAGCAGAGAACGATGGAATAGTCGGCATTTATTTAGCATTAAGAAAATATGAAAGTAAGCTTAAGACTTTTTCTTAAATTATGAATCAATTTTATTTGCTAGATGATAATTTTTAAATATAAAAGCAAGCTGAAAAAGTGATTCCCATTCCGTTGGTTTGATTATTTTGCAATAACATGAAATCTTTGTAAAAGATGCCTCTTTTGTGGAACACACATATCGTCATGGCCCCAGATCAGCGCTCTCGTATGGAGAAGGTTTAATTGGAAAGCGATGGAGCGTGTCTCGAAAATCGAAAGCGTGCTGCAAACAGTTTATCAAACTTGTTGAAAACTTTAAGAAGACTGATATAAACTCCAGTTTTCCCCTGATACATGTTGCAATAAATATCTATCGAGTAATTTCATCCAAAAACGGTGCAGTTTTTTGACGTTGTAAGATTGTAATTTTCTTTGAAAAATAGTCGGAGGATTTTATGAGATTTTACTGTAAGAATGAAACGAACATAGTGCAAAGATAAGACTGCTTGCAGAATACTCATGTATCAGAAAAGTACATCAGTTTTATCTCTAAGGTTTGAAAAGGCAAGTAATGAAACTTTCCCCTACATAAATTAGCGAAAATATGGAATTCCGTAACAGATGCAATTTAATGCTTGTGTGGAACTCACATATGTTTTCGCAGAAAATAGTGACTGGAAGTTTAAGAGTGAGATTTTTTATGCTTCCCACGCATCGGTGACAGGCATAGGTCCTGGTTAGAGAAGCCCTCCTCCCTCGAGGGTTTCAGATGCTCCCTTCCTGCCCCCCCCTCCATTTCAGACCATCGAAGCCCGTGTATTAATCCATTGCAGAAATAGCAATCAGCATTATATTATCGTCATTTATCACAGCGTTATTTATCGTTTCTTGCAATGCTTATAATAAGAAAAATGGAAACTAACGAGCGAATAGCAAGAATGAAAACGAAAAAAAGCGCCAATTAGAGAAAGACGATGCGAAAAAATTCGTGATATTACATATTCTGTACTTTCTGTTAGTAGTATGAAGCTATAGATATGTGAGTTCCACATTTTAGCCCAACGAGGCTGTGCTAACAAGCTTTTTATGACAAATGAAAAACTATCTACTACAAACTGTCGGCGTTAGATCTCCTCGCAAAAAATACACTCAAATTTTTTCATTTTTGATTCATTAGTAGTATAAAACTTTATCGTTCAAAATTTGATCATTCTATATAATTACAGATGCAAAACAATGTACATTCAACCAATTGGTAGTTTCGAACATCCACGGTAAAATTTAACGAATAAGCTATGAGTACAATGTCTAACATGATATTTTCATTAACCTGTTTAGAGCTCCACCTCTTGAATTGATTTGTGAATTTGCACAAGCTTTTTTTCTTGGATGCGAAGTAAAAATTTTGCCTACGGCTGATTTCAAAGAAACCATGCCAAATCGTATTTACTATGGAACTCAACAAATTCAATATAAAACAAGTGGTCTACTTGAATATCTTACTGATACACGAAGTGAACGTAATCAGTGTGAAGAATTATTATGCGTTGCTGTGACCATGGCCGACATATATCCAGATGATACGTACAATTTCGTTTATGGACGAGCCCGATCTGATGCAGGTATTGGTGTTTATTCGTTTTCTCGTCTCGATCCATTATTTCCAATGCCACCATATAAGTCTATGAGTATCACATTAACCGATGTGGATCGAACAATTATTCTTCAACGTTCTATCAAAATTCTTCTTCATGAAATCTGTCATCTTTTCGGTCTTAAACATTGCATCTATTACATATGCTTGATGAATGGTGCAAACAATGAAATCGAGATGGATCGACAACCACTCTATGTTTGTCCAGTATGTTTGCGTAAATTGCAATCATCTCTGAAATTCAATATTGAAACGATGTATAGAAAATTTGCAGATTTATGTGAAAAGCATAATCTTGAATTCGAACGAGACTGGTATCGACAAAGACTTAATTGTATCTTGACAGACTAAGAACAAAGCTGATAAATTCTTTAAATAAAAGTTGAATCATTTACTTTCGATTGTATTGCATGGACGTTTTTGTTTTGAGAAACATTGATGAAACTAGCCTTGTCACATTGCTAGATCAGCAAGTATCTGTAGAAGCTTGAGAAAATAGGATGATGAACTGCAAGAAGAAATCAGATTTAGAGTATTGAATTTTATCAGGTTCATTGAGATTTGGTTGTTGAATAAGCAACCAATCAAGAAATAATGGTGCGAAAAAAAAAGTTTTAGGAACAGACCATCGAACATTAAAATAAGCAATATTTGATCTTGAACTTAGGATCAAGCTATGAATTATAACAGTCGACATTCACTTGAAACATTTATGTAAATTTCCAGAAGAAACTTACTTTGTACAATAACGATCAAGCACCGTGAACTTGAGTAAAGTGCGTACAAAACATGATACTAACCCGAAGAAGAAGAAGAAGAAGATTCCAAGGGTATAATGTACAATTTTCAGTTTAAATCTGTCACTTCTCGATCGATATTGAAATCTATAAGAGTTTGGTGAGCGTCTTATAACCTCTAGAGTCTTATTAGATAATAAAGATTAAGTACTAGATGAATTCAATTTACCGTGAAATTACTCTCAACTGTTTATACAATGAAAAACGTCTTTAAGTTATAATAGCTTCCAAGAGTTGTGTACGATATTGTACATTAATTTTTTTGTGTTTGATTCTAGTGATTAAAGTTAGAAACTATTTCTGTTTTATAGAAGAATTTTCATATAATCCTATCAGTATTAGCTGAAGAATAAAGCTTCCGATTTACTATAAAAAGTTAAAAAATAGGAAATTAAGAGTTTGTTGATAGGTACACATTTTTGGCGACAAAATTCATGTTGAACTCAACGAATATTTGGCTTCAATGAATCTGAATTTCTCATACATTCTCTTCCATTCATCTGGATGGATATGGAGAAAATTGCAACTTAACGAAGTCTATTTTAGTTTCATAAAAATCCAATTCTATGAAAATGGCCAACTCACGAACCACGAATGTTTACAACAGACACATTGATACTCGATAATATACATGTAGATTGAACAGATTTCAATACCGGTTGAGATGTAGCATCATTTTGATTATGAGAAAAGAGATTACCCTGACTTAAGTATTAATGTTCTAAGTATTCTTATCTGATGTACGGAAGACATTCACATAAAGAGTTTTTCTTCCAAAGACATACATATAGATGCACTTTCATGAAGACTCAAATTCACGTAATAGACAAACAATGCCAACAAGGCAAACGTGTAAATAACATACAATCTTATAATTACTGTGCCGCACGTGTATCCACAGCTTCAAGATGTAGTCCAACACTATAACTGTTATATTATTCATTTCCACAGTATTTCTTTCGATATCGATTACAAACCGAATATTTTCTTTCACTCATCGATATCTATCAGTCACTTGATCGAAGTAATTTAATATTCCAGAGATATATTTATCATCAGATTCGCTTATGTCCCGATGTATCCTTCCTTTAAATCATTGTCTGTTTATTTTCAATAC
Source organism: Rotaria macrura (assembly GCA_900239685.1). Classification (NCBI taxonomy): domain Eukaryota; kingdom Metazoa; phylum Rotifera; class Eurotatoria; order Philodinida; family Philodinidae; genus Rotaria; species Rotaria macrura. Next base: position 60,403 of record OENT01000075.1, on the reverse strand, counting down.
TTTGACTCCTCTGACTATCTACTCTTTATTAAGTATGAATCAACTACTGCAACATTTGAAACTTTTGCACCCATAATGGTACAATTAACATTGGTGGAAATTCAAACGAATCTTGTATCGTCTTAATCAGAGGAAACATTAGATGCCGATTCAATGGATACTGCAACATCTCACTGTCGGATATTGTAGTTAGATGTAATATCGCATGATGCTATAAAATTCACTTGACTTTAGAAGATCATTTTGAAAAATTCCGTGATAAAGAAAGGATATCAATCGAATGTTGACGTAGGATTTGAAGAAGATATCAATGTTTTTTCTTCCAGTCCAAATCATTACTTGACAAGTAACGTTCATCGACGTCAAAAGTCGATTCACTGGGCCCTAGACTGATAGGTGTTACGACTTGAACTACCTCAACTGGAGAGAAAATTAGTTGTTTGTGTCAGAATCTGATCCTGAAGTTTCAAAGAAACGAGAGCAATAGTTCATAGGAGACACGGGGGGTGTAAAATAAGCAGAAACGAGGCAAGGAACAATGAACACTTTCCTACGAAACTGCATCAGAAACAACGCAAACACAAAGCGAAGCACGAAGAGCGGCAACAGCCAAATTTGGGGATTGAAATGGGGGCAGGGACCTCAAGTTCTCGGGTAGATCAGAACCATGTTTGAAAAATCATGTCAGGAGGCTCGAAGGCTTTCTTAAGTCGGAAGCAGGAGGACAACAACTCCGAACTTTTGTAAAGGGTTCGGTCTCCGAACCCTACACAAAAGTTCAGACTCGTTGCATCCCTAGTGGGGAGGAGGCTGGTTAGGTCTCACCTAACTACCAACTCGCCAGAACCAGAAACTTAACGATGGTAGCCTCAAAATTCCATAGGGGACACATCCTGCTTGGGCTCCATCACTGGGAAGGAATTATTTGGCGTTTCCCTCCCATGAATTCAAACATCGAAAGCACCGTAAAAATGGTCATTTGCATCACAGGAATGGTCATTTGTGCCACAGAAATGGTCATTTGTGCCATTGAAATGGTCATTTGTGCCATTGAAATGGTCATTTGGGCCATAAAAATGGTCATTTGTGCCATGTGATTTGTGCTTGTTACAGACAGACGGACACAGGTGCATTCCCGTTTCCAGACCCTATCCTTTCAGTCTAGGGAACATCAGTAATATGAATACAATATGGAAGAACCATCAGTGATCTTGAAGAGTATCTCTGATTGACACATACCTACATTAATATATTTTAACATCGTGCGCAATTCATAGGAAAGTACTATTCTAATAGATGACTCTGACTCAAAACAATTCCTTTGTGACATATTGTATTCATTAAAGTGCTTTGAAATGTTAGTCAGCAGTTAAATTAGGAACCAAAGGTTTCTCCTATCAATGAGTTCCTTCAATCATTGAAAACAGTATTCTGGATCGAAAAAAAAGCACTGGTTTTATTAAAATTTTCACTTAATTCACAGCCAAGTAAAGTATTGCTTCTAATCAATATCCATAATAACAATTGATGTGGCTTATTAATTCGATTTCGGTTGTACTTCGTGTACAGATTGGGATAAGCTAGATATCCATTCAACGACGATAGATAATGTGCAATAAGTAATTTAAACTTGCACAATGTATGCTCTATATAAAATACTGACCCGATACAACTCTTTAAAAGTAATACTGTATCGATGTGTCAAAGTCAAGCGATAAAGAATTCGGATTAGATTCATCTTATGATTTCTTCCCAGTTGTGCTAAATTAATTGTTGATTAGTAGCACAACTGTCACATAGTTGAGCAAAGGATGTTTCACTTCAGAATATTATTCTCATGATGTTGGAAAATCATTGCTTTTACACTATACTACTATTGTGTACACGTCGTGTCTTCTGAATTGTAGGCAATTTTTCTTAATTGAAGTAAAAAAAATTGTCCGCAATTAAGCTGTGGCTGTTTAGAAAAACACTAAGCGTTCATTTAAACATACGTTGAATCTCCTATAAAAAGGAATATGGATTATTTTCAAACTCTCATCAAACCGAAACAATCCTGAAGTTTAACCTTCTCGTGCTTTTAAAATAAAATTTCACAGATTACCTATGAAAAAAATTATCGGAAGAAGCTCTTGCACAAATGTATCTAACTGTTTATGATGCATTCATTTTGGTTTCAATTGCTCATATTATCCGTATACATAAATACGTCTTCGTATGCATACTATTTTTAATACTTATGATAGGCATTATAATTAATTAACAGCGTGAAAAGATGGTACTACCGTTCTTGAAGAAAACAGTATCTGACAAGAATGTATATTATAGGAAATCCCATAAGTAGTTGCACATTAGAAGATCACTTGAATCATAGTCTACGATAATTCTCGTCAACAAGGTTGTATGCAGATCTTCTTCCACTTTTTATACGTGCAGTTTGCTACATTAATTGAAGAGCATTTCTTTGTTCACATGTCTTTTCCGTTTTAAAATTACACTGCTATACTTGTCCCGAGAAAAAGTAACTTGATCATTTCACAAGATCAAATTTCGACTTCCTATGAAATACTTATGAACCGAAGGTCTATTTCTGCTTTCTATGCATTAAAGTCTTCAAATTTCCTTTACCATGAGAAGTGAAAACTGGTTAGAAAATCATCGAAAACGTTTTTCGCTCACATTATTTATATAAGTAAACATGAAATTCTTTGTTATTGTCCAATAGCATGTAGTCTCCATATTTGTTTTAACTGATATCTTCTATCGAATGGAAACGAATTACTCGCGGCGATGATCAATATCTTCAGATTTACTAAGCTTGAGCTTCGATACGTTCACAATAAAAACTTTATTTCAAATCCAATTGCAAAACTACGAGTACGCTTGAACAAACTGAAAATGTTTCCGCTCCAACATGAAGAATTGGCAACATTAATTAGAACGGCATCTATCACAATCTTTCACGTTGTATGAAACATTGACAGTTTCCAACTAGTGATCTTGGAAAAATGTAAAATATGCTAAAACTAATGCAACACCGATGGACTCTATTGTATTCCGACGAACATCAACTACATTGACACCTAGATGACATTTACAACATGTCACACAGTCGTACAATAATTTCATGCGAAGCAAACAATAATTCACATATGGATAACAAGAGTTTCAATTACTAATTTAATTCGAAGATAACGATCAAAATAATTGCAATTTTTATACAATCAATCGCATTATCTATGCTACATTTGGATTAGTCTCCGCAAGATCATTAATCTCGGTTCGCACAAACACAAACGTTGTTTGTTTAAATGCTCGTATTAATAATAATAATTTGACTAATTCAAATCTGTCAACTGATCTGTCGACGTTTCTAAAACAACACGATAAAGTTTTTTTTTTGTAGATCATCAAACTGGACCAATTAACCAACACAGATAGATTTACGAGTTAGTTCGAAATCGCGCATGAGCATAAATGCAATAAATCAGAAAAAAAGCAGAAGTGCTCACAATTACTCTGCTATCTTACGCATCTAGATTGATGCGTTGTTTCTTTCATTGAATCAATATTCAAAGTTAATAGGTAGATCGAAAAAAAGAAATTTTAATTTCTCACTCGTAACTAATTGGTGACATTGTTTTGAAGCAGAGTCAACATCAAGTTTTTATATAGAAAAGTAAAGATTTAAATCAAATGCACGCTCCACAAGCTATGTACTGACAACATTACTTCCTTTATTCAGCATTTGAATTAACAAAGCCTATATTGGCTTTCTTTTTGTCTACATTTGTTCAATGTCTATAAACACTACTAAATTGCATAAAAATGTTTGGAAAAAATAGAGCCAATGATCGATCGAATGAAAACATGAATCAAAATATAATTTATTGATCGTCAATATCACCGATTATGGCCACTGCCTCAATTTCGACTTTTGCATTCTAAATTGTTTAAATGACTACTTCTTTAGAAAATTAATTTCGATAGATTATTTACAAATGGAAGGCCGGCAACTTGAACTGCTGATCGAGCTGGATAACGTTCAGTGAACACTAAAATTAACAAATGATATAGTTTGTTTGATATGCTAATTACAACATAAGAATACCCTCTGTATAGACTTGATTCATAGCAGCAAAATCGTTCATATCTTGAAGAAAGACATTGACTTTGATCACTAATTTAAAATAGTTATTAATCTTATTCCGTTGTTTGTTTCTCTTCACTCACCATTATTGTATGAAACACCAGCGGCTTTTAGTACTTCACCCAAATTTTTTAGTGTCTAAAATTACTTATATCATCAAATTTGTATCTACTTATAAATTAGCTCAAGTAAACTTTTTAATTGGTTTTTGTGTGTATGTTTCTCGGAATAGAAATATTCTTTGACGTTTTTTGTCACTATGAACATATGAGAGAACATTCTCTCGAAAAGTTTTAGGTTGCTCGATATGAATCTATTTTGAATGCAGTTATTAAGACGAAGAATTTTTAACATTTTTGGATGAAACCGTTGTGCTCTTTCTTCAATGTCCTAATCAATAGGGCTACTGGACGTTTCGCAATTTTTACTTACATAATCCTATAATTAGGGAGGAAATGTGAGGTGCAAATGACCTATTTCACTTTCCTCAAAGTAAATTCTATAAGTATCAATCGCATTATTGTCCATACTTATGTTAAATTCTCGGGTCAATAAACGTTTTTAGTTGTATAATTACAGACTTTTTTCCATTTTGACAAAGTTCACAAGTGATACGATTCGCTTGCAAATATATCTAGAGATCATTAGACCGGAGTCAGTGACAAAAGTTTTTCTAGAACGATTTACGCATGTACGTTTAGTCAAAGATATGCTTTGTGTAGAGTGTTAATTTGCATATGTGAAACATGCTCGTTTCCTATAATTAAACAGACGATATCACAATCGAATTCAAGTATAAGCTGAATATTTTTCAAAATAGTACAACTCGATTGATCTCCTTACAAGCTGAGAAACAAATCGTTTTCTTCTAAACTCAGTTTGTTTTTAATGAAAAATAGTGGTAGCAAGCTGAAATATAAATTGCGATGTTAATATTCTTTGCTTAGACATGTTTTTAAATAATTCCAATCGTTAGGAAGTTGATCAATGTGATCTCTTATTGATCATACAAGATAGTGAATAAAATACGTAAGTGTTTATCTAAAGAGTATCTAAGTATAGGAATTATATAGTTCTACCTGTCGCGTTTGCTCTTGAATAGTATCACCAGCGAATTTTCCTGTTTCTGGATCAAGTCCGACAGCACCGCTGAGATAGAGCATTTGATTAATTTGAACTGCTTGACTAAAATCAAATAATTATTCATTTGAAGTATCGGTTTATTTTTATGTCTTGTTCGGTTTACCTGTAAGGAGCATTTGAGCGTCCACTTGCTGCTGTTTTGATAATGCGTCGAATATTTTTTGTAGACGACATTAGTTAACGAGGAATCTTGATGAGAATCTGAAACAAGAATCAGTGAACGACAGTACAACGAACGATAGATGACTAAATGATTCCATCGCCAAGCTCTATATCGTTTCTTTGGATGTTTGTATTTTTTCTTTTCGCTCTACGAGAAAAATAAAATTCGAGAAAAAACCGAAAAAATGAGATTCGCATGATCATTGATAGTAAGGACGATTCAACGGTTCAATGATTCGATTTTTTTCTCGTTCATATCAAAGAAGTACAAAAGAAAGCTTCAAATAATCTTATTTAACATTGTACTTCTCCTTCAAAGTCAAGGAGAAAAGCGATTCGTTTCTCAATTCCCGCATGCATGTCGAAAAAGAAGAAAAATGATCTCATGACTTGCATAAGGTCACGAAAAACAATCACCGTTGCTCTTGTTATACGTGTAGACTTAATATATCAACATTTGAATCTGGAACACTTTTACAAAAGTATTAAAAATATTGTCTTCAAATAATAGGACTACTGCGTAGACAGCGTGGATTTCATATTTTAAAATAGTTATAACATGTTGGAAAATATTTCTCAATCATAGTACGTCATCTTCGATGTCATTGAAATCAATCAATTTCAATAATTAATAAAAGTCAAAATTTCAGAATATAACACACCCATGATACTTCGTCTTTTTCAATCATTTTCATTTGGATTCAACTAAATAATGAATAATGCTACAGCACAGTATATCTATTTGGTTGATTATATTTTTTTTTATTTTTATTTTTCTCTAGGATGCTAGGCATTTTACAGTAGTCACAAAGTAACCCTTAGAAAACCTGTTTTGCGAAATTTGTGAGAGAACTCTACGAAATAGTGTCGGAAAATTATTCCAATAATATTATAGCGACAATAGGTCGTTGTAAAAGTCAGTTAGTTTTTATTGCGGAAACATTTTGATATCATGAGTTATCATTAACAAAAGTATGCGTAGAATCACTTGCTATGAAAAGTAGAACAACAACAGAAGTGATGAACAAGTCACGCGTATAGCGAATAAGAAGAATGAGTTCATAAGCATGAACTGCATCGAAGCAAAGTACAAAGATCAATAAACAAAGGACGCATTAAGTAAACTTCAATATGGTGGCATGGTATCATCTATTGACCTTAAGAATTCATTTAAATTAAATCGAATAAAAAGGTTCGGTAGGGTCTTTGTCGAGTTGTGTTATACGACATGACTAATAGGGGGTTTCTATGCAACCATCATCTAAATATTTCGAGCCTATCATAAGAAATAATGATTCATTTAAATCGAAGACATTTGTCTTCATAATCTAACCACAAAATAGAGTAGTGGTTTCGTTTTGAAAAAAAAATAGAAGCTAGTGCATACTCTGCATAGAGTTCGATAATGTTTGTTGACATTATTTCAAACAGTGAAAAAGAAAAGGTTATAATTTGGAACTGTTAATATAAGAACATTTAATCTCATCAAACAATTCTTTTCTTTTTCGTCTTTTATATGTTTAAAACAAACTTACTTCAGTGGGTATTGTTTGAAACAAAAATATATGTGAATACATTATAATCAATAATTTTGTTCGGCAACCGTTTCTGAATGTAAACAGACATCGATTCATGTACATAGAAGCAAACGATTGTAACAGTATTTTTCACTGATCATTATTAAGCTTACGAAAGTGAGATGATTTAATTTTTTCTTAACTCACTTATTCGCATTTAATTTCCATAGATCTTACGATGGAAACAACAATAAATCGATGTTCCATTTGTCAAAGAAACGGATCGATGTGTATTTGTAGTGGTTGCAAAAGTATGTTTTGTTTAAGAGATTTCAATGAACATCGTCAACAATTATCAAATCGATTCGATCATGATGTTATTCGATTTCATGATGAACTTCTTTCTCGATTAAAACAATTGAACGAATGTTCAAATGAACTTTTCTCTCAAATAGATCGTTGGGAATCGGTAACAATAGATAAAATACATAAAGCAGCTGAGAGTGCTCGACAAAAGCTCACTAAGATGCTAAATCAAGATAAAGAAATTGTCAAAGAAAGATTCACGCATTTAACGAAACAAATTCGTTTTCAGCGTGAAGACAATAATTTCGTCGAAAATGATATACAAGTATTGAAAAGTAAGCTACATAAAATGCAACTAGCACTCCGACAACTCAGTGGAAAGGATAAATCAAATATTAGTATCATAGAAAATAAGAAAATCAATTGGAATAATCTGATATATCCTCAAAAGCAACAATTAACATGTAAGCCTGTTTATTAATTATTTAAACAAATCATTTTTCTATTGAATAGAAATATTTTATTTTCGATTATTGATCGATTCTCTGGCTATAGTATAGACATTCCAAGGAAAGGAAGGAAAACAAAAATCATCATTAGAACTGAATGTTTCATTTTTGTTTCCTTTAAAAGAGTTTATTATGGTGCAGGTTACAAGAAAAAAGATTGGTTTTTCTCAACTGTTAATCTTGACGAACAGCAAAATAGAATATCTATACTGTCCATCGTCATTACAGACTATTGAATGCAATATATAACTAGCTCGAGATTAGTAAATGTGTCATTGTAAATTCTGAAACCGCGTAGATAATATGATAATGCTGTTTTCTTCATCTAGAATAAAACGATTCATCTAATAACAAGTTCATCTCCTTTGGATTCTATTTCACATTGTAAATCCTCTACTATTTTACATGTTTATCGTCAACTGAAGTACCATTCAACTGCTCTAAACAATGATCGAATGACTCTTGTCTTCTCATCGGACAAAAGCCATCAGTCAGAGAAATAATATAAACTAGAAAGATTAGCAATGTGTACGAACTAACCGATAGTAATCTTTACCATGTCTTATCATCAAGGGGGAAAGTGCAGGTTTGAAACTCCCAGCATCACAGCATCAGTTCAGCATCATGGCATCATTTCAGCATTGTGATCTTCTTTCACTATGAGCATCACAGCATCATATCAGTATCTCTTCTGCATCTTCAGTTTTTTCGTAACAAGTCAGTGTAGAATTTGATGCTTATGTATTGCCAAGGTAATATCAACACGTACTGACTAAATTCTACACTGAATTGTTACGAAAAAACTGAAGATGCAGAAGAGATGCTGATATAATGCTGTGATGCTCATAGTGAAAGAAGATCACGATGCTGAAATGATGCCGAAGATGCTGAGATGATGCCATGATGCTGAAATGATGCTGTGATGCTGGGAGTTTCAAACCTGCACTTTCCCCCTTGCTTATCATTCTAAAATTAGATAACATCTAACCTAGAGCGAAGTTTATCCAAGAAAACAGTGCAGTCCGTGATAGTCAGCTCATTGTACTGAGTGAATATTTTTGTGGCATTGAACAAATCTAAAGGTTTTTTCTTTAAGTATCAGATAAAAGATTGATCTCTTAGTCTGAAAGCGATCAGATCAGTTTTTAAAAGAATTGCTGAAATTGTTCGAAGCGAATTTCACAACAATCATCACCGTTCATTGATAGTCGAGCTTTCTTACGTCTGTTTGCAAAAGATGAGAGAAATCCTATTTAAAAAAGTTAAAACATTGTTTTAGTACGAAGCTCTCATACTTTGGTTAATTGCAATACAAAATGGGCACAAAACGGTTTGACTGTTGCTGGTGGATGCCATAAAGGTAATGCATTCAATCAATTAAGTTGTCCGAATGGATTTTTCGTTGATGATGATTTCACTGTTTATATTGCCGATTTTAATAATGATCGTATCGTCGAATGGAAGTTTGATGCAACGAGTGGTCTTGTTATCGCTGGTGAGAATGGTACAGGAAGTCGAACTGATCAATTAGATGGCCCTATCGATGTTACGGTCGATAAAGATCATGATTGCTTTTTCATTTGTGACAGACGTAATCGACGTGTAGTTAAATGGCCTTACCGAGGTGGTACAAGTGGACAAACAATTATTCCAAATATTGACTGTGCTTGTTTAACAATGGATCACGAAGGATATATTTATGTTTCTGATATGCGTCAATGTGTTGTTAAACGTTGGATAATTGGTGAAACTCAAGGAACAGTTGTTGCCGGTGGCAATGGAAAAGGTGATCGTCTTGATCAGCTGAATTGCCCGACTTTTCTATTTGTTGATAGTGAAAAATCTGTCTATGTTTCGGATCGAGATAATCATCGAGTCGTCAAGTGGATCAAAGATGCACAAGAAGGCATTATTGTTGCTGGAGGCCAAGGTTATGGAGATAGTTTAACGCAATTATCGTACCCTTGCGGCATTATTATTGATCGTTCATCGAATTTATACATATCAGATCGTGGTAATCATCGAATTCTTCGCTGGCCTAAGGATGCTCACCAGGGAGTCATTATTGTAGGTGGTAATGGCCAGGGTGAACAACCGAACCAACTAAATGAACCGAAGGGTATAGCATTTGATCGACACGGAAATCTCTATGTTGTCGATTGTTGGAATCATCGAGTTCAACGATTCTCCATTGATCGTCATTCAACGTCATAAATTATCTTTTTTTTCCTTCTTATATATATAATAATGTATTTTAATTTCTAAAAATGAATAAAACCGGATCATGAACGAAAAGAAAAAACAATTTTTTACATGGCATCTTTATTGAATTTTATCAGATGATATAGATTGAATACTAAAGAGGTAAACTATAGAATTAATGTGATCAAAGTCTCGAAGGAAAAATTGACTGAAATCAACCCGGTTGCTAAATCAACTTTTTTCTACATAAATTCACTAATTATTCAGCTGTCATTACAAACGAATCCTAGATACATTGCATCTATCAACAGTAAGTACCAGACCTTGAAACAGAACGCGACAAAGTATGGCCCAACCAGTCTCTCAGCTTTTGGGATCCGACCCACCAGTTAGTGTTGGACCCAATGAGACTAAGCCCTCCCTCTGTCCAGACAAATGTTCCTGGCTCCATCCCTACCGTCTGGTTCGAGAAAAACTTTTGTTAGGTCTGACGGCCAATGTCGTTCGTGGTCTGTTAAGCACATGTTCCAACTGTTAAATGACGTCACAAGCATGCTTCCATCATCTATGATTGGCAAGAAAATTTTTGCAATTATGATGAGTTTCATCGAATTGGAATGGAACAAGAACTCGAAAATCCTAGAAGATAAAAGATACTGTGAACGATATATTTCATGCTAGACATTGAAAGATATTGCCAAGAAAAGTATTCACATGACAACATATCATTGGAAAAGCAATGAAAACTTACCCAGGTAGATTTTAGACTTTTCCAGATCGAGGAGTACGAGTAGATTCCCGCATATCATCTATCAGTTCGAGTGATATCCGATTATATCCTGCACTCGGAATCAGTAACTCAGGTTCGAATCGTTTCGCATTTGTAATCATAGCTGCTCGATTAATTTGGTATCATGATGAGAAAAAAAACATTGTCTTAGTAAGGTTTTCCAATTTTCTCTTGTCAATCCAAAATCATGGGAACACCGAAAGCGTACGTATATATGATGTCTGTCTCATTTTTCTCTGAAGATAAACTTTCTATGCTTGGGATGATCATCATGATTGCGTCAGAACGAATATAAGAATGTGGACATATCAGCTTGCTATTGAAATTTAATTATTCTTTCGTGATATAGTCTAAGATAGTGTTGCCGTGTGACGAGAATGTCTCGTTTAGCATACATTGGTTCTGGCTCATACATCAAACATGTAACGGTATGGTTTTAAACTTATTAATGGGTGACATTTCAGTTCGAACTTTAATCATTTAAGTTCTAAGAGATTCAATGCTTTTTGCACAAAAGTGTGATAGTCTAAATCCGGTAGCAAGCTGAAGAAAGATTGAAGCAGGATGTGATTGACCGCTATTCTTTAAATGGTCAATAGATTGTTCCCGTGCGAGTTATAATAATAAATGAATAGAGAAAACAATATCGCAATAATAAGAAGAATCGTCTTTTCCGATGAACTTATATATCCGTCGTTAGAAGAGATGTTTTCTTTATTTTAGTTGTTATCACAGCGTATATATTCGTTCTACCGAGAAACTTGCAGTGCATGACGCCCTAATAGCTAGCTTAACCAAGAGCTGTCTCAATGTCCATGACACAAAACAGAATAGTCTCAAATCCATATATATTTCATATTTTTGTACATCAATCGTGTAACTACAGTTCAACTCTTTGCGCCTCTTCCCCCCATCCCAAATTTTATTGATTGAACCTCAAGTAGTAAACATGAAAATAGAAGTAAGAATATTGACTTGTTCCGTCAAACAATCATCTGTTTCTCATTCATCTGGATTCATTTGGTGAAAACAAAAAAAAGCTATTCACTTTAATCAATCTATCGGATAGAAAATCGTTGTACGCGATTGTTCCAATTATCGACGACATAGAAGTTTCCATCTTTATCAAAAGATAACCCTCTAAGATAGTTGAACTGATTGGCTCCTTGGCCTATACCATTTCCACCCACAATCAGAGTGCCACGATTCGCTGCTTTAGACCAACGTAGCACTCGATGGTTTGCCGAGTCAGCAACATAAACAGTATCCATCGCATCGACAAACAGTCCCTGAGGATGGGACAATTGAGTAAGATCTTTTCCTGAACCTTGACCTCCAGCTACTACAATGCCCTGTGCGGCACCTTTACTCCATTTAACGACACGATGATTGTACAAATCTGAGACGTAGACAGCTTGTTGACGATCGACATAGACAAACCTGGGATCGTTGAGTTGATTGAGATCATCACCTTTGCCATTTCCCCCGGCTACGATGATTCCATTGTTGTCTCCCGGTTGGTAACGTTTCACCTGATGATTTTCATTATCAGATATATAGAGGCATTTCTGATCATCCATGGCTAGACCCCAAGAACTGATTTTATCGACGAGAATTTCTCCTTGCGTCACGCTGCTATGAAGAAACCATCGAAGAACTCGTCGATTCCCATGATCCGAGATAATGAGACAGTTGTTCTCCTTATCGATCAAAACATCGGTTGGATTCTTCAACTCATTCAATCGGTTTCCTTCACTACGACCACCAAATACTACTACACCATTAACATCACCCATCACCCATCGAACGATCCGATGATTATTGTTGTCTGCAATAAACATTGTTTTATCGTCATGGATAAACAGACCTTCTGGCCAGAAAATTTGATTATTGGCTCCTCCCTTTCCATTGCCTCCAGCAACAGTCATCCCATTCGGTGACCACCGAGCGTTGACTTGAATATCGGGAATCACTACAGAATATCAAAAGAGAAAATGAACGGCCATCGGTAGCAAACAACGAGGATCTTCTAGACTAAGAAACTAATTCAGTCAAAAGATTGATTACAAATTATTTTGCGAGTTGATTAGATAAGAACATTTTTATTTTCACGTAATATAATGTATTTTGAAAAGTCTCTTGGCTAAAATATCAATATGAGAAAATTTTCTATTCGTGTGATCAAACCAAATATTTTATAAAATTCAGAATCGATTCAACATTTTCTTCGAATTCACAGAAATTTTTACCTGCCACAATAAATATTTATCAAACACCTAGAAAAGGTTTTACAGCGAAACAAAGACCCCAATTCCTATTTTGAATGATGCTCGTTGGATTTCTGTGAATCCATGTTTTCAAGCATTTCCTCAAGTGTTTATGAAATCCATTATGTATTCGAAAGGAAGAACAAGAAAATTATACGAGATACATAGTTTCGTTTTTATTATATTAAGTGATACTCGAAATATTTTCCGCATTATGAACAGATTGTATGATCTAGACGGAGACATTCATCAATTGAACGACGGATATTTAATGAGCTGTTCATATTTTCATCTAAAAAATTTGAGAATTCCATATAACTACCTATAAAATTTTTCTCAAGGCATCTCTCAACCTTCAGTTAACAAATCGTTTCGTAAAACTTTAGTTAATACCTAACTAGAAGGAACAGACCATAGTCCATTGAAAGATGCTACTCTTTTTCTTACACAATATCTATTGTTTAGTCTAAGGATAAATACAATGAAAATTTCAATAGAATTCTCGAAGATGATTGATATATTAGAAAAAAACAATGAATACCACAAGAATGAGAAACTTATCGATGATATAAGAACACTTTGCTTAGACTTTAATCTTAAGATAACGTCAGTATCTTTGATCAACATGTTGATTTTTTTCGTGATAGTGATGAGTAGCGATGGGTGTTTTGGCTTATGGATAATAGTTGAATTTTAATTTCCAGATCAAGGTTGTATCTGAGAATTGTATTGACAGTAAGTATGAAATTGTCACTTCTTCCTTTTTAAATCGAGGGGAAGTTTTTGAATGAATGCGCGAATGTCTTTATATTCATAAAAGAACATTCATTTTACATAAATACCTTATAGACTTACTTTTCACACAAGCCGAATGTTTCTCGTGTCTATGAAAGTCTTGTATAGAATTATAACATACATATTCCGTTGGACATGAATTAATATCAAGCATTCGAATACAAGCACCGTGTAAAAAATATGATTCAGACATCCACTAGCACTTGCTGTAGGTAGTAAACAGTACGCAGACAGAAAGTCATTTTGTCATCCTGACCAAACCTCATTCATTAGTTTTTCAAGCCTCGACTGTATTCTAGAAGGAAGAAATTTTCCCGCAGAAATGGTTTTCTAAAACGATTTTTCACGGTCTTCTAGGAACAGCTTAGTTTTCTCGAAAAAATCCTATTCGTAAACGCCTGGAAGTTCTCATTCGTAGCATTCATATCTTGCACCAAAATATATTTATGCGATACATATTTCGAAAGAAGAAAAACAATTACCTACGCGCTAATGAGAATTAAAAATGGGAACGCATTGAAACAAACTAGTGAAAACTGAAAGCTCATGGTTTTTCTAGAAGTCAGAAGTTCTCATGGCTCACTGAAGTGGCAAACAAGTTCGAAATGTATCACTCAATGAAGGAAAAATTTTTGAATTGATTTTCTTCCTTGATCTTTCAAAATCGTTCAAAAAAAAGAAAGGCAGCCTATCGATCGATTAAAGTTAACTGTTCGTATAGACGATTCTATGATAATTCAACGTTTTAGAGTATTAGATAACGTTGAAAATTCATTTAATAGTTTAACCGTGTAGATGAAACAATCTCTAAAAACGAATGAGCTCGAATGAAGAATACCTATTCTTAATGAATACGATAAAACTATCTTTTGAGACTTAGAATTTACAGAAAGCAAAGGGGCGAGAAAATGATTGTTTCTTCTTTTGCATTTGTAAACTCGTACTAATAACAGACATCTAATGCCGTGCAAAAAAGAATTTTTTTTCCTATCTTTCTATAATACAGATTCTACTTGAAAGTTAAAATTTTATCCGATTCACAAGTGAAAGAGTTATTCTTCCTTCGACTAGTTCGGGCTGTCGAAAAGTTCTTTCAATACGATTAATACATTTTAAAAAATTCAATTTCGTTCTGCATCCAAAGAATTAGTATTCTCTCCGGATCTTTAGGTATTATTAATTATAAGGAGCGATCAATGTGGGTTTTTTCCAACATTTCTGAGAAACCAAGATAGTATTTAACTCACTGTTTCTCTCCCAATCGAATGAAATATTTTAGATTGCATTTCCATACTATTTAGCCAAGAATACTCAAGGTCTCTGAAAAATGCATATCTTTATGTTGAAAGTTCCTTTCTTTGTTGAACGACAGATAAATGAAAATTTGCCGATATGAAATAGATGTACTTTGAAAAGAGAATTGGAAGCGTATGAGTAATAGTTTTATGTGAAAGTTGTATGAGGTTTCAAGAAGTCTTTGCGAGAGAAGAATTCTTTTCTGGTAAAAAAATTGAAGATTTCGATTTGTCGAATGATATTGTTGAAATCGAGAGTATGCTCTTTCTTCTTTGTGAAGGATATCTCCCAAGGTTAGTGTAACAGGGTGTCCAAATGATTTTTTACATAATATAGGTTTGATGTGCAATCAATGTAAGCATACAATGGTATTGCAGCCTTGGTCATGCTTTTTTTGCAATATAGTATGACAGATACCTATATCTGGCTTCTACGAATGTGCGTTGGATGCCTATATGACCATGACTCTAAATTTTTCATAAATTTTTAAATTGAGACCACAGTTAGGTTTAGAGAATCATTTTAATATCTTGAAATCTATACAGCTCTCAGGATCGACTCGACTCTCTATGATGATGTTATCTTCAGTTTTGCTTGTCAGACTTTTTTCTTTCAGAAATCCAAATTTAATTTGAATACCTATCGTTAAACTTAGTTGCATCTAGCACCTATTTTCTTTTCAAAGCAGTCGATCGAGATTGTCATTACAGATTTCATGAAATCTGTTTCCGAGAATAAAATCTCATAGGTTATGATTGAAATAAAGTCATTTCAAAATCATGAATTTTTATGTTCGATTAAATACTAGTAATAATAGATCTTTCAATACTGACGAGTATAATAAACTAAACAGATTTTTACACAAAGGGTTGATCAAATATTTTGAAAAGTGTGATATCATTGTTGTACTTACCAGTCGAAGCAGCAACCACTGCACTTTCCTCGGTATAAGATGCGGAATCGTTTAAATTTGAAGCGTACCGACGAGGATTATTTTTTTTCAGAATTTTTGGTGCTCTTTGTTTTAAATCGGTGCATCTAAATTGGATTTCCTGGGGGTTTTCAGATGTTACGTGAATTGATATTTTGTTTATATATGATGCAGAACCTTGCTGAATCTTAACATTTCGTGGTTGGCTAAGATCGTCTGCTAGTTGGGCTAATTTCTTTGTGAATCGATCTATATCTATTTCATTAAATTCATCTTCTTCACGACTTGCATTTAGTTCCTCTGTCAATTGATTTAACTTTCTCTCTAATTCCTTGAAATATGTGTTCTGATGTTCAATCAGTAATTGTCTACATTCTTCTGCTGTTTCCATAATTGTTCTAATCGAATCTTTCTCCCATTTATCTATCTGTTGAGCCAATGAAGATTGTTTTTTATTAGTCTTGTGTTCAGTGAGCTTTTGATACAACTGATCACGATCATTTTCGATACCCTGAAATTGTTCACCAATATTTTGACGATGTGTTGTTAAATCTTTTAAGCAAAATCTTTTAGAACATCCTTCGCATGGATATACAATTTTTTCTTTGTCACATGTAAAACATTTCGCTCTGTCACTTGATGTTGCTGTGGCCATGCATTTAGAATCTGTTGACGGGAAAATATTTATTTATGGGTTAAGAATGCGAATGTGAAGTTGAGATAAAATGAATATATAGTGTAAATGTAAAAACGTATTAATAAAACAGAAATATGAGCCAATGTCAGTGTCAATAAACTTCATTCAGATAAAAAAAAAACATTGTAAAATTTTCATCATACCACTACATAATTTCGTCACAAATATGAATCACGAGGATTGTTTTTTAAATTTTGATTGAATGTCAATCCAAATCCAAGCTATTAATTAAATCGAAGACGGTATCCTCCCATTTCGTCGACACGACCTTAATTAATCCCGTTTCATCGACAAGTTATTTTTCCCATTTCGTCGACATATTTTATTTTCCCTTTTCCTCGACAAG